>VZRW01009225.1:0-61554 GCA_013398125.1 Aegotheles bennettii
GATTCTGTGACCAGCTCCGGTGCCAACTTTCTACCTCCAGATCTCTCCACAGAACTCCCACGCGATGTAAAATGACTGCTCTTTCCTTGAAGTAACTGTCATTGCAGAAGAATATTGTCCATAAAGTTTTTGTAAGGTGCTTTTAGAACAAAATCACTGTAAAACCCTCATACCTGAGGTAGCAGGCAGGGTGAAGTTTCCCAGCCCGACTTACGAATGAAAAACACCTCCACAACTGCACTGCCCACAGCTCCAGAGCAGACAGAGCCAGTTTACAGAAACAAAGAACACAAACCTCACACTTTCATGTGCCAAAACAGGAATACAAATGCAACTCTGCTGAGTAAAAAAGAAACGGAACACAACACCCAGCATTTTTAGATGGAGAACGACAACGGAAAAAATTACCTGACCCACCTTACATAAGAAAAGGCATAAAAGAAGAACAAATCTATTTTATTGGAGACTTAAATCCTGATTTTAACAACCTCACGAACCTCACGCGTGCTTTCGTCATCTCATTATTTTGATTTCATAGGGTGTGTAATACAAATTTATGTGCTTCACTATCAGGAGAGGAAATTTATTTTTATTGAGCATTAATTCTTTTCCTGCGTTTTAGTGGTAGTTGGCATCTCTGCCACCTGCCTTAAAAGAACAGGATTTCATAGTGCTATTCTAAAACAGCATTAGAAACACAGGCACACTGTTTTCATCATTACCTGCTTTTCAAGGCAAAGGAGCTGCGCTCCAGCTAACAAGTGTTCCTAAAAAGCCTGTAAACATTTCAGCAAGAGATATTTGGGATTCAGAGGTGAAAATCATAAAGGCACTTAATGCCACTGTGGCTAAAAACTTGGCCAGGTGCAATTTCGAAATCGTTCCATAGAAGAGGCATAAAAAAGATCCTACTGCTTTGCCAATAGCTCATTCTTTCAAATTACCTGCAATTATATTGTGTATGGAGAGCCTGCAAGAAATAGAGAGAATCTCTGATAAGTACATGACATAATAATGAAAGCCAACGTAATGCAGAAAATCCAGTTCTGCTACCAGAAAGTAAAGACAGTTATCTTCCTAGAAAGGTAAAAACAGACAGCTCAAGAAAGGAGAGGGGGGAAAAGGCTTTAAGATAGAAGAAATGAAAATCTAGGATTTTCTTTCACAGATCTCGGAGTCCCTGAACTTGAAAAGATTATATGAAGCTTCATACATCAAGTCAGCATCATGTTGTGTGTCAGCTCACCTGCATTTTAGGTCTTCAATTTTAACAGCAGTTTGTCATTGAACCATCACAACTAAAAAGCAAAAACCACCCACATTTTTTTTTTATAATACATAGCTCTCTTCAGCAATTTAAACCATTCAAGTATTCTTCTGCTCAGAAAGAACAGACTATCTATGTAGATTGCCTTGGCTTTTCTTCTGAGAAAGGGAAGAGTCCAGCTAGCATAGCAGGAAACAAAAGCTATCAACAGAGAGCCCAGACAGGCTCCACATGCCTTGCTCGATACCAAGGACAAAGTGTGGTCTGCTCATTCCCCACCTCTATTATGTTTTTTTTTACCATAGCATGAATTTTGTGATACATGGATTCATGTATCTCACCATTTTCCCCCCTCTTGCCTTAGGAAGGGGGGACTCCATCTCATCCTCTCAGCATGTTTCTGCTCCTCAGTTCACCACTCCAACAGAAATTCTGTCTTTCTCTTCCTGCTATTTGGCAAACACATTATTTCAGTCACTATTTTAACTCATACTGGGTTAAAAGATGATGCACCAAGAGGGACATTGGCTTCCATCAGCTAATTAACAATTTTAAAACTCACAGGGTTGACCAAGCATGCAGCAGACATGCAGGGCACTGTGGCGCTCACAAAAACTCCTCTGAGCACACATCATGATGTGGTTCTATCAAAGGGCACCTCAAATTTAGAGAGAGATCAGCTGTGGAATCCAAAGGCAGCAGCAGTACAGATGTTATTATACAGAACCTATGGTTTGGTTTAGCTAAGGCAATCATTCAAAGTAGCAGCTCATCAAAAAGACCCTTAAGAAGTCTAAGCTCTGTAGCTCATCAACAAGATCCTGCAGGGAAAACCAGAAGGGATGAAGAAGAAAATTTCTCTAACTTTTAGCAGCAGATGAGCGAAATACATCAGCACACTTCATCTCTTAGCAGACAGCTTTGGGCCCAATGGAACGTGCTATTAGATGTAACTGGTAAGAAAACACCTCTAAAGCAGAGTATCACAGCACCAGCCTCACAGATAACTGTGTGTTCTGACCTGCAGCACCAATTTCTAATACAAGATGATGTAAACGTTGCCCACAGAACAACTGCTCTGAAGTACAGGTCTGCATTTCTCCTACAGTCACACGCTCACGGCCAAACTCCTCATGCATGTCTGACCAGCAGGTGAGAACAACACACCAGTATGTCAATCATAAGCCACTTTGTTTACAGGACATTAGTATTTTGCCTAATTAACATTAAAGGAGAAATTGATTTTGGATGGCTTGGGAAGATAAGGGAAATTAAAGATGTTTGGTCCAACAGCCCATCACAGACCGGAATGATTTCAGAGGAAGAGCACAGTGTAGTTACACATGGATACAAAATCCTGTGGCGTAACAGTCACACACACCCCCCACTGCAAGAGTGACCCCCCACTGCTCCCCCCAAAGAGACATCCTCCAAGGCAAAGCCGTGCCTTTCCCCTTGCTCTCCAGAGGCAGGGATGCCCCGGTGCCTGTGCAAGCAGAGAAGACCGCAGGCAGCAAGCTGCACCAACAGGCCATGCCCCAGCTAGTAAGATGGAAAACATGAACAAAATCAACAACTTGAAGATCCCTGGCTACATTTCAAGTGACTTCGTCGGCACTGAACGCCTCACACCCACCTTGGGTTAGGCACATTTGAACATGCTCACGGTGGAGCACCCTTGATGGGAGACATGCTCTGGGGCAGGTGAAAGGCTGTCTCGCCTCCCCTGCACAGACACACTGCCCTTTCCTCTCTGCAGCCCAGCCCTAAGTGCACGTGTGTTTATAAACACACTGCAGGTGTTCACATTCCCATCCAACACCAACGGCCGAGCCCTGCTCAGAACCCTTCACACCAGTTCTGGGCTAACAAAGCCCAAAGCAAAGCAAAGCAGCGCCCCAGCCCCAACCACACTGGCTGCATCAGAGAGCCTGCCTTAAGGAAGAAACCAACAGCTTTCTGAAGTGGTGTTACAGTTACTGCTCCTTGCTTCCCTGCTCAGGAGCAGATCTGTCTCTGCCGCTCAGCTCCGCAAAGCGATGTCTCTTGTTGCATTGCTCATTCCCAGCCTCTCGCACTCAGTTAAGCACTGCTCACATAAAGTTGCCTTTCCCTCCCTAAGCACAAGCTTCAGGGGATATAAGCCATTATTGCCTATCCTCCCGCGTTTTTATACACCGAGCATCTTCCCTTTTAAAGAAAAACCCTCTTCTGGGGAGTAGTAGAAAATCCATTGGTTAAATCATCATCCCTAAATCAATGCAATCAGAGCGGTATTTTGTTTGACAGTTTACAACATAAAATCTCACTAACAGAAGAGAGAAAGGTTTTCATGCAATAATAAATGCTACAATCCTAAAATAATCACACCACTTGAATACACCTTCAAAACATACACTACTTCATTATTACTGGTATAAAGGGAATTGTGTCCCCGTGCTAGATAAAAACGTCAGGTCTTCAGAATTGCAGTTCTTTTTCTCTTTCTACTCCCACTTTCAGCCCAGCAGTTATATCCCATTATCCATTTCATGCTAATTAGCAACCAAAAAAAAGCTACTTTAACACAGAGTCTCTTTTTATGTGAAACAATATAAATTGTCATGGGCAACATTACTTACTGAAGGGATGAAAATGAAAAAAGAAGAGAAATCCACAAGCTGAGAAAAATTACTTCAATTTCTGAGTCTCTGGTCCGAGGCAAATTTCAGTGCATGCAAAGAAGGTACATTGGTTATTACTGCCTCACACAATCAAATAGTTTGTCTAGCTACATGAAAGAAGTGCTGCCTATACAGACAGGGACCAGGAGAAAACCCTACTTATTTATCAGCACATTTCCTTGAGCTTGTATTTCACAGAACCATTAGGAGAAAGACAGAGTGCTCTATCAGAGGTGCCAAGCAGTACAAGTATCACAGTTAATACAAAAACAATTCTTAGGAAACTTTATTTTCAGAATACAGAAGATTTTATAAACACAGGCACTTTTTGGAAGGCAAGTAACAAAACACCAGGTCAGAGCAGTGCAGTGGACCAAACCCTCCCCCAGGCTGGGCACTGCAGCACACCCTCCATCACTTCAGAGTCACAGGCAGCTGCCTGTGCTTCTTAGATCCAAGTCTTCACAGTCGTGGTGTTGGTGGCCATTATGCCCTCTGAAACACGACACTCCCTATAAAATGTAATGCACTTACTCTTTTCACAGAATTCTACAACCACAAGTGCTGTAGTAGGGTTGGGAATACCCACTTTCATTTACAAGCAAACTGGAGTATGTTCATCATGAGCAGAACAAATGTTAACTAGTATTTTCAATTAACTTCTGCAGTCCCACCAGTTTGGGAGTGCTGGCTCTTCCTTGGGCTTGTAAACAGCAGTGAACAGCAGGCTGGCCAAGCAGGGCAAGAGGAAAACTGCGAGAAAGGACAGCTGAAGGGCTGGAAGCCTCAGCTCTAGGTAAGATACACGTACGCAGTAACCAACTATCCTAATTCACAAGGAAAAGTGTCCTGTTAAAACGGGTGTAACCTAGGATGACACACCAAAACACAGGCAGTGGGGTGTCCCACCACTCCTCAGTAAGGGGACCTGAGGCCAGGTGACAAGGCTGACAGCCCAAAAAGCAGGGGTTTTTAATAATTCCCAAGTTCAACAAGGGGCAGTGTGAAGCCCTGCAGCTGGGGAGAACAAATTCAAAGTGAAGACCTAGAAATTTGCTACGTGTTTACAGCTCACCTCCCAGCCTTCAAAGTGGCACAAAACTCAAGAGAGATTCAATAAAAGGTTTCAAGTAACATACAAAACATTGGCAATGCCAACCCATTCAGTAGTTCTCTAAATGCACCTCTCTCCACATCAGCATCCGAAATCAGCGCTTCAGAGTGGGGCCAGGCAGCTCAGTGCACAGTAACAAACCCATACGCTGTTGTTAATCTCTATTCACTGGCATTCAGGAGCCCAACGGGCTACTTAAGGGACCATGCATCAAAGATAATTCAGAAAATGAAGGGAAAAGTGCCATTTTAACGATAAATTGTATTTATTGTTGCAGTTTAAAGGCTGTGTTATTTTGGCAATGCTTCTTGTAGCTATACATGCTACAGCACAAAGTGAATAGCTATGAAAACAGACAGGCAGTTCAATCAAGAGTCAACTTCCCTTCGTATGCATTAACTAAAAAGAGAAGTTAACATTTCCCCAGTGGTGAAAAATTAGGATACCAGACTTCAGAGACCTGCTCCAACCCTTCCCTGCAGTATCACCAACTACCCTTGTGACCCTCCTGAATTTATCCAATGCAATATTCTTGCTTCCCCTACAGGTCTTCTAAACTCCCTCAACATAACCAGTGTCCTCAGCTCCCCCTGACCTCCAGAAATGGTTGCACAAAAGACAGCTGGTTCAGAGCTACACGTACCGAATGGTCAGACACAAAGCAAACACAGACAGCAGTTTCTGAACCCAAGCCACAGTTTCTCCCATTTGCAATACTCATTTGAGTTGTGTTTTCTACAGCCAGATACAATTTTCCTTCTAAGGAAGTGAACAAGTTTTGAGATCTCTACTCCTGTGCCAAAAGTGATCAGAAATAGATGACAGGGAGAGATGATGGCAAACTATGAGGTACAAAGGCATGTAAGGCTGCAGTGAGAACCCAGGGTGAAAACGCTGTCAGTGCCATAACCAACACCTCTGTTCATGATACACACGAGTATCATGAAGGTTTCAGAAACTGTCCATCTCTCAGATCTGTGTTCTTCTATGCTCCTTCCTTTTACACTGCCCACTGACATAAGCAAGCTGAGCACCCCGAGTGTTAGAGGGGGGACACTGCACAGTACTGCACATCATCAGCATTTCTTACACTGGCTGCCAAGGAGCAGAAATTAAGACACAAAGATGCCAGTGATGTCTTTATTTGCTACCACAAAAATGACCCAAGAATATCAGAATATTCGTAACTTTGAGCTACCAGCAGACTATACAGACACACATAAGGCAAAAGCTTTGTTTTTCAGGAACCAAGGAGGTATTTCCAACAAATGTAATAAGCTTTTAAACATGCTTCAAGCGTCCATTCCTTCCCTTGTCCCACCACACTGTACACGGCGTGGACAGCAGGGTGGCTTCCTAAGCCACTTGAACTGGCAGAGTGAAGGAGGGATGTGTTAGAGGAAATCAACCTTCTGTGCACGAGCTTTCGTGGCACATCGTGTACCTGAGCTGGGTCACCAAAACCACTTACAGTAACACAGTCAAGGCTGTGAAGGCAATGAGGTCCATTGGGGTTTTACAGACAGCTGACACTTCCCAAAGCCAATCCAGTTACACGAACTGAAACTCCACACAAGATGCAGCACATTTCTCATCAGATTATGAAGGAACAACGTTGGTAACCACATTGATCTACACATCCTTTACAGCATTCCAACAGTGAACCAACATGGAACACCCACTGCCTGAAATGCTGAAACAAACTGATTTGCTCAGGACCCCTTATGCAGCAACACCTTGAGTTCAGTTAGCATCAACTTTTGTGGCCAAGACATTTAGCATGAGAACCACAGCCCTACTGTTTCCAGAGGAGAGGCTCTATCAACACTCTGAGTGTTCATTCACCCTATGAATGAATTAGACTTCAAATGAGCTTCACAGCTCCTGTTCTTTGCTGAGCAGCTGGCAGACAAAGCGTACCCTGCCATAATTCACAGCCATGCTACGAGCCACCAGTGATGCTGAAGGTTGAAAGCTGAATTTGTACCCATCAGTTTTACAGCTCTTATGCCATGAGAGCCATCCTCTCTACCATCATTTTAAGACCAACTATTGAAAAACCAAACAAAGACAACAGCAGCTGGCATTTTTAGGTGGACCTCCATTTGGCTTGTGCCTCCAAGGCACTGCAGTGCTGCAGAATAAACTTCTGAAGTTTGAGTTTGCTCTGTGCTGCTGAGCACATCAGTCAACCTTTCTATTTTTTCCTTCATTTACAAAGGGAAGATAAGTACCAGCTACACCAACTGCACAGCAGTGTTGAAAGGATTAATTAGCTAATATCTCTACAGTCTTAAGCATGCAGAACATCACAGATGCACAGAGTAATTACTATTATTAGGGGAGGTAATTTCTTTGACTCACTGGGACAACACACATTCTATCTGTCAATTTTTCATGGCACAGAAGTCTACCACTACATATCCTTGGTTAAAAAGAAAACTGATTAACACGGCATCAACAATCCACTGCAGGGCTTTACCTTTTCCAAGCATCTACTATTCCTCATCAGGACTTAGGGAGAGAAGCATTTGGGCTGCTGATAGCCATGGAGCCTTAAAGCTAGCCACAAATGAGTGCTGACAGAAAAGATATTGACCTACTTGCTAAGTGCAGTCTCCTCCTAAAAGCCACATTTAACACTAAGCCATGCTTGGCCAGCCTTCCCAAACCAGCTCGAGACCTATTAATCTGATAGAGAGTCCTCCTCCCTAGGGTGTGCTGATGTGGCTGAGGTCAGCAAGAGTCCCAAAACATCAGCCAGATACAGCACATTGGTCACACATTGTGAAGAATGCCATGAAACTTAGGATTTTCTTCTTCAGGCCTTGGTACATAATGTCTATAGTCTAAGAGCTTTGAGACCTGTAATACTCAACTGCTTTCCTGAAAGAAACCAGAGAGGAAAGTCATCATGCACAAATGGAGATGGGAACTGCTGTAGGCTCAAAAGTAAGGTAGGCTAAACTGGAAAAGAGGGAATGACAGTTTGGTTCTCATGCAAAATCTGGGGGAAAACCTTGGCAGCAAAGGAGCAGAGAGGAGTGTGACAGAACTGTAAAGCGTACTTGTGTCAAGCAAGATGCTAACTCATTGTTAGTAACCTCATACCAAGAATAACAGATTATTTCCTTAGAGCAAAACTCAATGCTTTTGATAGAAATTTAGGTCAGCACAGTGACAGACACCAGCCCACAAAGCACATCAAGTAGCAGTAACAGTGTAAAGCAATGCTAACCCAAACAGCCTAAGAAATACAGCGGCTATTGATGACAAAGGTCACAGTAAATTCTCTCTCTTGTAGATTTGCTGCTGGGTGTACAGTGCCATGGATCTTTGGCATTCTGTAAGGAAAGCACAGTGACACAGCTACTCAAAGTAACACACCTGCTCCAGGCACTCACCTGCCTAAACCAGTCATGAGTCCTCATATTATTTATCATCCAACTACAATAAAAACCTATGAGGCTGATGGACTGACAGTGGTTACACAGGCACCTCCAAGGAATGTCACCTGGCAGACAGACCTGCATTTCCTCAGGACACTGTACTAGGACTAAGGAACACTGAAGCCTCCCCACCACAGGCTCACAGACGGGTGTCTCTGGTAGCAGCCAGCTGGGATCATTTAAATCAGCTTTAATGGTGCACTGCAGAGCAAAGTAGGAAAGCACAGCATTGTTCTCACAGCTTCATGTTCTTACCAATCTGTCACCCACCGAAAGCTGCTGGCAGAGCCCATCAGTCACAGCTGAAATTCTAACCCTTCATGATTAGCTAGCATTAGCTAAACCAAATCAATGGCTTGATTGCAGATTTGCCAAACAGAACTGCAATATGCATGCATTAGAATGATTAGACAATTTGCAGCTTCATTATCTCCTAGAGATACATGAGGTATTACCCTAAAAGTGGCATGCATATTTTAAATGGTATTGAAACATACAGCCCTCCTCTCTTCCCCCCACAGAAGACTACATGATGATTAACAGCTGCCATATTGAAGCAAAGCCTGTCACTCCAGCCCCCTATGACTGCCTTGGCCACACCATCATTAACCTACTTTAAAATAAAAATTCAGAGGAATGTGGAAACTACTTTAAATAGCACTGTCAAGCCTAGTCTTATCGCTGCCTCATCGTTCACACCTCCTAGGCACACTAGATGGGTAATTAGTGCTTGACACATTATCATTCTCCCTGAGCAAAATGGCAGCACAAATGGTGAGTGTAGGACTGGAGTGACAAATGGGGTGTGCCAGAGCCTACCTGATCACCAGTGAACAGCAACCCACCCAGGAGGAGAGGGCATCACAACAAACAGCCTGTTAGGGATCCTGTCTTCGGCTGAGAGCTGAATGACTCCATGGAAGCAAACTGCACAGAGCTAGAGAAAGACCAGTATTTTCAGCTAAAGCACTGAAGTTTTCTTGAAACTAAAAGCAGTTTTTGCAGACAGAAAATTATTATTCTTACTCACCACTTGGGAGGTGAAAATTAGCAGTTACACAGAGCTCCAAGCACTGCACAGTTGTTTAGAAGAAACCTCTGGCTTTTACTTTATGTAAAATCCACGTCAGAATTGAGACAAACTGTTGAATCCATCTGCAGCCTCAGCACTAACCTGCATTTTACTAAACCACTATGCTTATACTTTTAATGACAGCTCTTCTGTGTGCCCTCCTGAAACTGATGTTCCATTAAAGCAAGTGAGCTTCCATACGTGTCTGTATCAAGCATTCAGTAATACAGCAGACCCCTTGCCTGCTACATGGCACCCTGAAATTCCAATGCAGCTGTAATGCTGTGGAAGTAACTAAAATTACAGCTTTAACGTACTTAAATGCAAGGTAAAGACATTCATCTAGTTTAAACAATTTAATGGGGAGAAAACCACTTTCCCACATCTAAACCAACTTGCAAATACCATCGGTACAGCAGGCAAACAGCAGGCTACCACCTCCCCATATGGTCTCATCTAGTCAATACCCACATATACACCAAGTTTTAAGAATACAAAGCATATGAGTGCAGGGAACTCCCTGCACTTAAACACCTACATGTGTGTTGCTAAAGAGTAATTTAAAAAACCTCTTAACAAAAAACCAAACAATCTTCTCAAAACCCAGAAGAAAACGTATCACCTGAGTTGCACTCCTACAACTCATTTATGCTTACCTGTAAATAAGAGGTTGTAATCCAGCTTGTTGCCATTAGGTATCATTACACTGCCATATTTTATTATTCTATTCATTAGTTGTTAATGAACTGAAGCTATCCCAGCTATCAATAATTAGTGTCTGCAAAATTTTAGCAAAAAGCTTTGACAATAGAACAATAATTCAAGCTAATAAATCCTGACCAAAATCCCTCTCTCAAACATAAATTACTGATTAAGTACCATGAATAAATTAAAATCAGAAGCCTTATGAAATCTATTTTAATATTTACAAGCAAGAACACTGGATAGGGTATATACAGATATATATATATACACATACAGATACAGATGGATAAGTGCCTCTGTCAGAACCAGTCAGATTTGGACCAGGAGAATCTCTTGGTTTATGTCTCCTGGCATAGAGATACAGAGCCAAGCATCAAACACAAATTTGGTTTTCTTAGCTTAGTGTATGAAAGTTTTGAAGCAATTGCAACCATCACATGTTTGAACTGATAAAGCACTTGCCTCTAGAAATACCCTTTGCATCTCATATTTAAGGCTTGTCTTCTTTGTAAACACCTTGGTAATGGTCTTGCGATTCTG
The DNA here is from genome assembly GCA_013398125.1 of Aegotheles bennettii. Taxonomy (NCBI): domain Eukaryota; kingdom Metazoa; phylum Chordata; class Aves; order Caprimulgiformes; family Aegothelidae; genus Aegotheles; species Aegotheles bennettii. Next base: position 10,811 of record VZRW01009225.1, read on the forward strand.
TTTCAGATGGTTTTGAGTAAAACAAAGATGATGTTCAAGTGTTTTCAGTATTTATAAGGCAACAGATTTATTTTCTCTTAAATAAATATGACTGATGACCACCTATAACAAATTTACTGAAGCTGAGCATTTCAATTTGTCACAGGTCAAAGCAGCCATGTTTACACAGGAGAATCTCAGATGTACATACAGGAGCTTAAGTGAGGTGTTATTACTGCTGATTTCTCAATTAAAATTAAAAAAACCCACACCAAAACCCACTCACCAAACCAAACCATTATTTTTTCCAGAATCCCAGAGCTCTCCCTAGTTCCATACTTGGAGAGCAGCAGAATAGTAGAGGCTGCCAGATAAAAAAGCTTCATTTTTTAACGGCCCTTCTCTACAAGTAACTACTGTCATTAAAGAGCAGTTAGGCAACATGTACTTCATACCACCCAGAGAAGTCATAACAGATTTCTCTCTTGATCAAGTGGTAGTCAATGGCTTATTAAAGAAACAGATCCATCTAGTGGTAACACGAGTTTTATGCTAATGCTTGTGTCGAGCACGAGCAGGGCAGCCTGGGGGCTACACAGAGAGGCTGCATCATGGCACCAGAGAGCACGGGCAATCAAAGTTTCACTTCAAGTCAAGCAGGAGGAACTTCTCCTCCAGCAAAGGTGCTGAACAAGCCTTTACAAATAATCTGGTTTACAAATATTAGCACTTAGAATCTTTAGAAAAGAGGGAGCCTGACTACTCCACCTTGTCAGTCAGCATCAACGTCAGATCATCACAGGAAGAAAACTCAAACACACGAGGCAAGGGGACCACTGGAATACTCTTCAGAAACTGAGTTCAAAATATCCAAAACCTCTAAAAAAAATTGTATTATAATGACTTTGAGTACATGTGTGCCTAAACAATCTACAGTTTTGAGCAACAGCATGCATTGTTCGTTTGGCCTTGTGTTTTGCATATGACAATTCTGAGTGGGAATGGTCCCAAGGGATGAGAGGAAAAACTATAATGTGTCAAAACCTGAAAGGCATGCAATTTTAGGCCTGTCAGAGCACTCCTGGTAAAAATGCTGGAAAAGCTAATAAGGGCTCATCTAATCATGAATTGAAAATGACAGTAAAATTAGCATCGCTGGTCACGATTTCCTAGCAAATAGATCTTGTCAAAATAAATCATTATGCAGTTTTTCAGTGGGAATCTCAGGCTTGGTTACTTGGCACCTCAGGCCATCTTGATTAGAAAACAAAAGCACTGCAACAACATAATAAATGGAGTTAAAAGTGCGATGGGCCTCAACGTGCAGCTGTAAAGAAGGACAAAGATGCACACGTTGTTCTGGGGAGCCAGTTTCCCACTTTGCCCTAACTCCTCCACCAAGGTAGTGGAGAAAGCAAAGTTATCAGTGATGATTGTTTACAGATAATGCATGCACACAAAAGTCTAGAAAACCACCGAGTAGCAAAGCAAACAATTTGACTCACTACTACTGCTGGGCTCAAATGAGTGTGGGAGATGGTGTTGAACCATCAGCTGAGCAGAGATCTACCCTGATTCTTCGGTGCCTTCAAAAAGTATTTCCAAAGATACAGAAGAGAGTTGAAAAGGAAAGGAGGGCACTGCCCTCACTTTGAGTGGCAGCCAGCTCCCAGATTTAACTCAGTCCTGAAACCCTACAGACCCAGAAACCAGAGGGCAAAGAAGAGTCAGGGAGAAACAGGGTGGAAGGGTGCAAATGGAGCAGCAAAGAGAGCAACCAGCAGTATCTTCCATACAGGGGAACAGCTGGAGGCAAGGTCTTGGTCACAAATTTAGATTGCACTGAGGGAGAGAAAAAACAAGAGGAGAGGGAAGCAGCAGCAAATCCGTGTCCTCACACATAACCCTTTCTCTTCCACATCTCCATCACACACCACTGGTCCGCTCCACAGGCAACAGAGAACCAGGTTTTTCTGCCTCGCAAAGCAAATGAGCATTTGTGGGTCAGCTCTTGGAGAGCAAAACAGCCCAAGGACAATTTCAGAGAAATCCTACAAGTACACTAGGAAAAGGACTTCTCCACATTTTTATCTCCGAACCACCATTTTCAGTCAGCCTCAGACCCCATCAGCCTCAGGTCTGTACAGTCCTGCAACGCAAAATTATCCCTTTGCTATCCTAAGGTCTGTTTGAGAAGTGCCAGTCAGTGCACCCCTCTTCTTCTACTGTGCACTAGGAAAATTGTTCATTACTACACTTGGCTGTTATTCACTGCTCTCCAATTCTCCCAGACAGAATGCAGAATTCTGTCTTTGCTCCAAGGTACCACTTTGTGTTTGTGCATTTGGAGATGCTTTCCATTTCTTGTGATGAATATGCCCCATAAGCATAAGAGCACAGAATGGTTTGGGTCGGAAGGAATCTTTAAAGCCCATCCAGTCCAACCCCCTGCCATGGGCAGGGACACCTCCCACCACACCAGGTTGCTCAGAGCCCCATGAATATTTCCAGAGGTGGGGCTTCTACCACCTCTCTGGGCAACGTGTACCAGAGTTTCACCACCCTCATTGTAATAAATGTGTTTCTTGTATCTAGTCTAAATCTCCTCTCTTTTAGCTTAAAACCACAAACTCAAAAAACTGGTTAACAAATAACCCAACTGAAGGACTCTATATTCCCTATCTCTTTGGATACTGAGCAGCTACAATTCAGTTACTGGGGGAACAGGCATGGAGCCACACCCTCACTCAACTGGGAGTTTTCTTTAGAAGATGAAGTTTCTCCTAGAGAACATCTCCCCAGGCAAAGGCAGCAGTGAGAAAGTCAAGTCACAATCCCAGAGCACTCTTTTGGTCCCTGGGATTTCCTAAAAAGACTATAGAAAGCCTACAGGGAAGTCATTTGAGAGTAATAAGAGAAAGGCTTCCATCAAAAGCTATCTGACAAATAATTTGTCTGCTATTGAAATACTCCAGTGGAGTCCTGGAGATAAATTAGGCACTCAAGTGATGCCCAAAGGAAAATAAAAATTAAATTGAGCAATTGAAGGTAGAACAAGGATCACAATCACACTTTTTAGCAAAGACTGATACACCTAGCTTTCACTAGAGAAATTTATTGCCAAAGTTACTATTTCTTTTCTTTTTTGCCTTAAACACAGGGTTAGCAGAGCTGTGTTATTTATTCATACCCAGCTAATGCTTCCTATACAAAACAAGGACTAGAATCCCAAGATCGTATCAATTCCCTAAATAACTGAGAGTGATCTTACAAACCTACACAGCATCATCTCTGCTGTCAATCGTGGATTTGATTACCTCATTAAGTGCTACTCCCACTTGAATTTTTAAGCATCTTTCACAACAATACCCATGGCTGATGTTGCTGTATTTACGTGTCTCCTCTGCTGTGCCAAGGCATGTAACAACCAGGGAGAGGTGGACTGGACCAGTGCACAGACAAGCAGGTGTTCAGTAAGCAAATTACAACCTACCAAGGACTAAACTTAAATCATATAGATTATAATGAGACTACTAAAATTACTGTGGAGAGACAACTTAAAAAGTTGTCACTAAAGTTGTCACTACAAGTGCAAACCTTTAATATTTCAGAGAAAAACTGGATTTATTTCTTTCCTGTACTCCACGTGATACAACCCTGGGTAGAACCAGCTGGAGGCTGCAGCAGGAAAAAAAATAAGAAAAAGGAATGTAGTGGGGTAACAGAGAGGACATTAATGACAGGAGAAACTTTATCACACCTATGGCTAAGCATGAGAGAGTTAAATGAAAACTGGATTTAACGTGCCTGTCCACGGTGCCTCATTGGGACCCTGGTGTGGTTTTGGAAGCAAGCTGTTTGGTCTGAGTAAATCAAATCAAAAGCTGAACAACAAGAATGGCAATGAAGGAAAAAACAGCCTTATAATTCAGCACAAAACCAACCAGAGCTGCAGAAGCAAACCGCTGAGCTGCAAATTGATTGACATCAACTGGTGAAAACCACTTCTGGGTCACTCCCTCCTGCCTCAGAAGTTCTGAAGCATGCTTGCTGTCTGACTAACTCTTCATGTGCGAGGCATCTCAGTGGCTCCCATGCTAACTATGCAGTGTTGGGTAAGTGCCCAGACACACAGGTTTTGAAAACCCAATGCAGGAGAGGAGAGCAGCCACAGAGCATGATAAAGGCCATCTTCTGGCACAGCCACTATTAACGTGGAAAATCAGAATAGTAACCAACTGGCAAACTCACCCAGCACTTCAACCTTGCAACAGGGTGTTCAGGCACCACCGGACCTTCGCACCAGCCAGAAGTCCAGCACAGCACCAGAAACAGGACATGTTAGCAGAGGAGCTGCCAAACTACCGCTACTCCATGGCTTTTCACAGAATCACTCTGGTTGGGAAAGACCTTCAAGATGATTGAGCCCAACCATCAACCCAGGATTGCCAAGTCCACCACTAAACCATGTCCCCGAGGGCCACATCCAAACCTTCTTTGAACACCTCCAGGGACGGTGACTCCACCACTGCCCTGGGCAGTCTGTTCCGATGTCTGACCACCCTTCCCATACAGAAATTTTTCTTAATATGCAGCCTGAACTTCCCCTGGTGCAACTTGAGGCCATTCCCTCTTGTCCTATTGCTCGTCACTGGGAGAAGAGACCGACCACCCCTCACTCCAACCTCCTTTCAGGGAGCTGTAGAGAGCGACAAGGTCTCCTTTGAGCCTCCTCTTCTCCAGATTAAACCCCCCCAGCTCCTGTGCTTCAGGCCCTTCTCCAGCTTCATTGCCCTTCTTACTCGTACTTAGCTTTGAAGCTGGGAAACTAAGTTGCTGCTGTATAAACTGTACAGATGTATGCATACACCTATAGTTACACACAGGTATTTATTTTGGCACACACAGTAAGTCAAGTGCACTGCAGCACTGAGAGGAGCTGCTTTTGCTTGCTCCCTCCATCCTCCTTTTGCCTACACAGCAACTGCTGCTGTGCTTACACATTCAATAACCGTGCTCGATCCATGCTGATGCACATGGGAGGCTGCTTCAGAACAGCTGAGAACTCCAGTCACAAAGGTGACAGCAGAGCAGACGGAAAGTTTTGGGGGTTTTTGGGTGGTTTTGGTTTTTTTCTTAACATACTGAACAATTGTTATAAAGCAATGCCTGATTTATAGTAACTAAAAAAATCCTGTATCTGATATTTTGATAAGCTCTGCAAGCAGACTCAACGAGCAGAAATCAGGCAATGTTTTTTTTCTTCAGGTGAGCAAAGGGATCACTTATTATCCTTTGTGTCTAGGTACGGCCAGATGATGAAGAGATGGTACTGATGTGCAGAGAACTGCTCCTTTCCTCTGGTGTTGAGCAGACATCCATATTTAATATGAAATCTGGAGACCTAACCCAGGGTGCAGCAAGGTGTAGATGCTTCTGTAAGGAATGTTGCTGTGAAAGCAAATGGTGTCCTTTAATATATAGACCAGAAGCACAGAGTCTTCCTGATTTTGCCCTGGGTTCTGTAGCCAGCTCCCAGCACCTGTGGGCCACCCCTATAAACCCAGTCACTGGGAAGCATTCGCTACAGAGAGCAGAGGACCAGAATGGCTTTATTGAAGCACACATGCCATCACTCATACTGCTGCAGCTCACACTCTGCCAGGTCCATTATATCAGTACTTATTTATTGCCATTTGATCTCTGGGAGAAGGATTAAATGGGGTGGTATTTAATCACCATCCTAAGGATTTAACGACACTCAGCAAAAGACCCAACTTGAAAAAGCACTGGGGAATACTATGGCAAACTGTTGTATGTAATTCTGGTATTTCCTTTAGTCCTACTTAACTTTGCCTAAGCACAGAAGAGGACTCCACTTTTTCTGAAAGAGTCGGAGGCACACAGAGTCTCAAAAAGCATTACTTCAGGATTCTTAATTTTTAAGGGATTTCCACACAGTTTCTGCAAAAGGCACACACTTGTGTACCCAGAGAACAGTGTAAGTGCAGTTTGTAAGACCAGGGATGACTTGTTAAGCAAAAACTGTCTGTTCCTCCCAGAAAGAGATTACTCCTTGCCCTCCTTTTCTGTTTCTTTCTGCTCTTGTCAGCCAGTAGGCAAGAGGATACTGTATAAGCTCACATTTGTTTTTGCCTCTGGTCTTTGTGACAGACAGAGCCACTGCTAACACCCAAGGCTGGGCAGCCTCTTCAGGTGACAACTACCTTCCTTCCAGTTCTCCTCTGGGTTTGGACATTTGCATTGCAACAGGATCAAGCTATACCCTAACAAAGGAGGATGTCACTCCAAGTAAAGCTGGAATAGTAATGTCCTGCATCAAGAAGAAAGGTACAAGGGGCACGCTGTCATCTCCCACTGACAAGCCAGCGCATCCTCAAAGCCAGTTTTAACTCTTACCACTACAGCTCCCCCAATACATGGCACCACTCTGCCCAGCTACTTAAGGTAAGGGAGCTGCAAGCAAAAGGCAGCACCCAGTGCAGAGCAGCCTCTGATAATGGAAGCAGTGGGGGCAAAAAAACCCTTCAAAATCTCAAAAATAGTAATTTTACATCTCCCACTAGGGTCACCCTGGTTTTAAAAGTTGCTACACCCCTTGCTGAGCTGACTTGCTCAGCTCTTTACACATTCAGATACAGTGTGCCAATTGCATCCATGATGTTTTCCCACAGTTCCTTTCCCTTCTTTTCATAGCTAAACAACAATGCTGCAATAGAAAAAGTGCATCACAAAAACAGTAAGGAAGAAAAACAACAAATACCATAGCACCACTTTTTTTTTTAGAAGAAAAAAAAACAAACCACAAACAACTTTAAAACCCTGCAGGGACAAAAAAGAGAAAAAAAAGAAAATAATGATCTCCTGCTTATTCAATATGAAATCACATTTCATTGTTTCCTCTCCAGGCTAAAGGACCGAAGAAGTCCTACTCACAAACAGAACACTTGCTCTCCGCCACACAGCACTGACAATGTCACTAAAATCCAACTTCTTTGGCAATTCAGCAGTACAAGAATTAATTACACTAGAAATTAGGATCTGTGTCTCTAGATAGAGTATCATCCATTTTCTGTTTACCAACACAGTAATTTACTCTGCTTGGATTTCATACTGATAGAACATTCAACACTGTTTTCATACCTCTTATTTACTACCAAGTTGATGTTTTCACAGCATTTTTAATACTTGTCATTTATCATCATTTTCTTCAAATACTATTCTCTGATTCATTGCCATCTACAGAAATAAAACTGCCCTGAGAATGCTTTTCATTATGTAAACGGGGTGTATTTTTTGTGTGTGTGGTTTGGTGGCTTTGTATGTGGCTTGCTGGGGTTTTTTTTGGAAAAACACTTTGTTTTCACACCTTAGTAAAACTACCCTGTGTAGAAGGGTACTTAAGTCATGCGAAATCATTACACAGGGTTAGACTTGCCATGGAGAACAGTCCCGAGCCGCAGGCCAGGTAACTTGATTGGCTGTAGTAAGTACTACCTTCAGCATACCTTCTCAGTAGCCATTCTGATAACACAAGAGGTTTCTTCTATGAGACTTGGCTAAATAAATAAAAAAAAGAGCCTTTAACTCTAAAGTTGCCACTACCAGCTGTGAACATTCAGCATCCTAGAAGGTTAAGCAGATCTAGATGATCTTGAAGGTCTCTTCCAGCCATAATGATTCTGTGATTCAGTAGAGTAATATGTCTCTGATTGTCTAAATGTAAGTAGCAGGGCTAAACCACGTTGTCCTTACACCTTCAAATAAGTTACAAAGGATTAGTATTTGAACTTACACTGTGACCTAGTATTTTATTCCAAGTAATACTACTGCTGATCATCTTTTGGATAACTATGCATGATGTAGATCTTTACACTGAATAAGAATAAAATTTGAGCTCAAGCATCCTTACAACACCAGTACAGTCACAATGATCAGCCTAACTACTTTTAAGAGATACCACCGTGTCATAAAGAAAACTTTAAAGTACTGATTTTACCCTCTGTATTTCAAGAAATACCACCTCGTCTTTGCTCCAGCAGATTAAATGTACAGAAAGACCAGATCTCCCACACGGAAAATGGGAAGTGCTCAGGAAGTCCCTGGAAAGTAAACTTGCAACAGGCACAAATATTTCTTTACCAACATTTCCAGAGGGGATTAAGTAATTTTGATGTCTGAAAGTCTTCAGAAGTCAATCCTTTTTACTGAACACCCTGGGGGTCACCTACAAGTACAAGTCACTGCTGAAACTTCCACTCTTCACTTTCACCTCGTTTCTACTGAACTGTATTAACAAATACTAAAACATTAGGAAAGTTTTACTATAATCTATCCAGATGAAGAGCTCTTTATGAAACTTGAAATTTCTGCTACAAACACAGCTACAAACACATATTATTTTACAGATCTTCCAAGAAATAATGCAGTTCAACCTGCAATCTTCCAAAAGAAACGATAGTCAAATGTTGTAAGTGAAGAAACCAAGGGCACCAATAACAAAACTGAGATTCATTTTCACTCTCCTCCCTTCCAGTCCCTCTCCCCAGAAGGTCAGGAATCTTCCAAATGAGATGGAAAGCAATAGAGCATTCTCCTCCCACCCCAACACACAGAAAACACTCCAAAAGGGAACACCTTAGACAAGAGAGCCAACTCTTCCACCTCTCTCAGTGCTCAGGAGGATGACTGCAACCCTGGAGAGGGGAAGGGTGGGACTGGGGGCTTCTGGAGGCACAGATATCATTGATGTGACTGGGCATCTCCCAAAGAGGTCAAAACCAAGTCAACTCTTTAAACTTCCTCCACAAGTTCCCATTGAGGGAAAGGAAAGCCTGCAAGTTTCTACTCAAAAGACAGTTAAAGCAAGCACAACCAATGTCAATAAGCATCAACCTCCTGTCAGGGATTATTTGTTTATCACCTTGGACTCAACTGACAGCATCTGTCAGTCTCTGAGCAGCCTCCATCCGTCACTATGGGAAGATCACATCTCTACAGTCAAAAGCTATAACTGTGTTCTTGCTCTGTCATTGCTTTGGAGTTCCTGCTGCCCATCCTTCAAAAATCTGAATGCCAGAGAGTTGACAGCCATAATGCAGCATCAGTCTTAGAACACTGTGTTAGATCAGGACTATGAACTGTGCACAGAACTTAGCCTGGAAGTTCCCTATATCCCAAAAGGTCCTTGTGAAACACCACCACACACACACAAAAAAAATATCACCAAACCATCCAGGTTCTGACTCTTCTCCCCACAAGGACACAGCTTGTGCTCCACCCTGCCCACTCTGAGATGGTAAGAAACTTCATTCTGGAGAAAGACAAGAAAACCGATCTCACTGCTTCATATCAAAGTTAACCATTATCATAGAATCATAGAATCATTATGGTGGGAAGGGACCTCCAGGGTCATCAAGTCCAACCTTTATCCCATCATATTCCCAACCATCTTGGTGAAGCAGCAAGTCTGGAGCACTGGTAGTTGATCCTGAAGTTCAAAGAGGTTCATGATTTATATTATTTTTTTCCCCTGGGGACAAGAACAGAGACCACAAAAAATTACAAATTAAAACTCCTAATATAACTGCAAGGGCAGCCACCAGACAGAAGATCCAACTCTGTCACATCAATGAAAGAATCCCACTGAAAGCACCAGGACTCTCCCAGGACAACAAGGCTCTACCAGGTGCAGAGGCTGGACCCTTAACCAGTAGCAAACTAACTTCAGGACTCTAACCCAGCAGCAAACCAAGCAACTTAGGAGTGTAGGGGTATTTTCTGGTTTTGTGCTTAATTATCTATTGACACACACATGAGATGGGTGCTGTATAAAGACTAACCTCAGCCAACAGCAGGCACAGACCTACCATCAAGTGACTGTGCTGCTGCTTCTCAATAGAAAAATAAAGAAGAGAAAAAAATCCCAACTGCCAAACACATAGCCTAAAACCCAAAGAGTTAAAGAACTCAAGTTCCAGAGCACAGGCCACCATTACATATGGAAAAGGATGAGTCCAGAATCAAAGTCAAGGGGGAGAGAAAAAAAAGCAACATCATAAAAATCTAGAGAAGGAGCTGTCACCTAGCTTGGTACATACATTTACTGAGGTGCAGCTCAACAAGAGAAGTTCATTAGTTAATTCTGTGCCTTAAATTTCTAGAGAGTCAGTTGTTTAGGCACAAAAATATTGCCCGAGAGAAACACAGTTAATTAAGATGCCTATGAAAACCAAAGGTTTGAGAATTTTCTTTTTGTTGGTTTTCTTTTTAATTTGGGAAGGTGACTGGGAAAAATTACGTAGGATCTGCTTTTGCTGGTGCCCATGGGCAAGAGTCCCCATGAACGAAGATGGTATTACCCAAATGGTGTTAATTAACAGAAGAAACTCAGGCCATTGCCACAAAAAAGAAAATAAAAGAAATACATTAAAAAAAAACCAAAAGTAGGAGATTCCAGACTATAAAAAGCTAGAGCTGGCAATGCTCCTTTACTACACACTACTTGTTCCTTTGTCCTGATTATAGGCAGTTTCAACCTCTCCTGAACTACTGCAATTTGTCTCATTTATCTCATGAGTAAATGGAAGAAATAATGAATATCAAATACTCAAGCTTTTAAGAAGCCAAATGTTCTTCTTTAAAAATAATTAAAAAAAGAAAAAGAGATGGGAATGACATTTTTAATGAGAGACTATAAACACAATATGGTCATTTTCATATGGCTGTCCATACCAATTACACAAAAGAAAACGGTGCTTAAATGAACTAGCAGAATGTAATGCACTTTATTTTTTTCCTCATTTCTTTCCTATAATAGTTCTTCAAAACAGAAAGTGTTATGCTTCACCATCAATCTTTGTCTTCAGATGGAGAGTGCATCCTTATTTTGGCAATACAGCACACATAATCCAAGCAGCACGTGACGAGCCACACTAACATGCATGAAATAAAGCTTTTTCTCCTTATTTTCCTGTCTTCTTTCATACTTCTTTCATCCATTTGCTTACTGAAGTTTTTAAGATGAAAAACATGCAGTTAGGGGAGTTTGTCTACCACAATGAATTACTGGAATAATAATAATTTGCATTAAAGAAGAAAAAAGGACAACTTCCTATAAGAAAAATGGCTGTAATTTAGAAAGAACAGAAAGGGACAGGCTCTTTTACATTCTACTGACATTTGTCAGTCTTTCAAGACGTGAATGATTTTGTTATCTAATAATTTTTTAAAAATAAGAAACATTTAGCAGAGGAGCATAAAGCATCTCGAGCTAGTTAATGGAACTACGACTAAAGACAAAAAACTTCCCATCAACTGAGGAATGCAGTAATTTGATTATTCACTTGACAACCCCTAACGGTATCACTCCCAAGTTTTCTCAGACAGTTATTCAAAATAATAAGTTTTTAACAGTCAGTGCCAAGTTGAGAACATGAAAACCATAATCCCCAGAAGAAAAAATTGCTTTATTTTTGGTATTTCTGCCAGTACTTAGCTGCAAGTCTTGGAATCCAGTTTCAAGTCTCACATATCTCCAGTTCCTTTCTTGTGAGCTTACACCAGGTAGTACCTGACAAGTAAGAGTGTGTGCATAGAAATCAATGGGAAAAAAATGGTTTTCCAAAGAAATCCTTTTCAAATCCTAGTTCAAGATTTCTTTTCCTCTGAAATTCCTACTGAAGTTACACAGATGCAATAAAACAGACTTTGTAATTTTATGAATTTATATAGTAAGAAGTGTCAAGAAAAAAGTCCTCTTTGGAGAAATGAGAGGAATGGGCAGAATGAGGGGCATTAAGTGAAAATTTGGATGAAAGCCACTGGTTTGGAAGGTAAATTATGAATAGCATAAAAATGCAATCAGCATTTGATAAGCCAAGTGAGAAGAAAAATAAATGAGTTACCACCTGTACTATTTATATTCTGGCCTTCCTGCAGGTGACAGACCAAACGAGGAGGCTTAGAAGGGGATATTTAAACCAAGAGACCTTTCCTGGGCATTTATGGGGAGACTTTTTCCAGAGACTGTGGGGCAGAAAGGGCTTTCACAGGGGATGAAGACTAGTACCATAAACCACCAAGAGGCAGGCTCCCTTTACAGCACAAGGCATTAGCTGTAAGATGGCTGTAAAGTGTCTGGAAAGAGCCCTTGGTTCATTTTCATCAAGCCATAGCATCTCAAATGTAATTAATACACTATCAGTTAAAACGTATAATATCAAAATACAAATTATTTACAATGGAAGCCTTAAAAATCCCAGTCCTTAGAGCTTAAATGTCCCACAAAGGACCAGGTTCTTGCTGATCAGGTACACACAGAAAAACAACCACACGCCAAAAAACAGACAGAAAAACACTCATCACTGTTACAGCAAAGAAGGATGACAAAGCTCAACAGGAGAGTTCCTCAGACCTTCGTTACATCCCAAATCCATGCAAGTACACGTGTTCTTTCTCCAGTTCAACAAAAGGATTGTATTCTATTTCACATTTATTTTTGGACTTCCAACATAAACGGCCTTCTCAAACACAGCAGTAGGAACATTCAACACAATAGTCAGAATTTATGCTGTCTGAATTCTGTGATAAAATGAGCAAGAGACTGCTTGCTCCCTTGGAGGAAGCCAATTTCTTCCCTCTAACCATCAACATCTTTCATATTCTCAGCTTTGATAAGATCAATGGCTGCAACTAAATTAACAAAAAGTTGATTTTTAGTCTCAAGTCCTTTAAACACTCCCAACTCTCCATAAACAAGCATCCTCTATAGTGTTACAGAAGTCAAACTACCAGTGTGGAATAATGTGCATTTGAGTATCTGTAAGGCAGAAGTATCCCTAGTATGACCTTATTTACAACCACTCCATCAAAAGTAAGTTCAAAGGGTCAGTATTTCCAGACAATTCACTATGTATGTCAACATGGATAAATATTTTCTAAATTACAGCACAGATTTTGAATCTGAAAGTGCTACCAAAACCAAAAAATAATACTTTCATCAAAAGAAAAAAGTGGAACATGGCAACAGAACTAGTAAAAGACACTCAAACTACCAAAACAAAGGGCACAGCTGCTGCTGTAAAAGCAGCTTTTGCTCACTGTACTTCTAGAACTAAACATTTTTGAGGATGATCTATTGTTTGCTTTCACATTATTAATTTTTTTACCTACTTACTCCAATTGTAGCATCACTGCAAGGATGGGGTTGCCCAGTTCTATTTGGATACAGTTACAAGTTTCAGCTGTTACTTTGATGGACTCCTGTGTTAACAGGTAGCATAACTATATTTAAAAAAGTAAGTAACAAAAAACCCCAACTTACTTTTCTTGAATCAACGTTTCCAAATTGACAAAAGATCAGAAGTAACCTCAATTTATAAATCTTTAAAGCTGCTTGGTACAGCCAGCAAGTGCTAATTATTCACAGTACCTTCAGACTCCAAGCTTGTAAGATTCTAGGTACAATACAGAGCAAAAAAGGAGAAAAGCCTATGCATGGAAAAAGAACATGAAGGAGTTGTGAGGCAAACCCTCTCCGAGCTCACCAGAATGCCATAAAGGTGTGATGGAAGAAAACACTTCTCGGAGTCTATAAAACTATTTGTGGTTTTACCCAGCTACAGGATTATATGATAAATGAACAAGCCTCATCGTCCATGGCACTGGAAATGCAGCCCCCTTGGTGCAGAACAGCTTTCTTCTGAGGGCAGCCAACAAGCACCGGTACCTACAGACACCTTGGGAGGATGTGACGGTCTCGGATCTAGCTAGAAAAGCAACGTTTCTAAAGGTCACCTCAGAAACCCTCCACGTCCAAGGAATGATGCTGTCACATAGGAGATACCTTGATTGATCTAGCTCAGTTCCACCAGAGATGGTGGTGTCTTGTCCTGTGATGCTCTGTAACTTCTCTTCCCGCCAGCAGATTGGCAAGGAAACTACTACAATCAGATCACCTTAAATTTACATCCTTCAACAACAGGAGCTAAGAAATAGCTCAAGGAAGGGTAATCTGCCAGCACATTTCAGTCCTGAGAAATGTTCCCTTGCTGGATAAATGTCAACATATTGCCCCTCAGACACAGGGTGTCCTCACCAAGGGTTAAATTTCATTGCAGCCTCTGACTACACCCAGCTACGCAGTTACTGCACTTGACTTTGGCAAGAGCCATCCTTGAGATAAATACACAAGGAGGCAGACCAGCAGAAACCCTTACAGACTGCTCTGAAACCACCAATACTTACACAAAAAGTACCAACAGCTAAGGCAGGACTTCTGGGAGAAGACATAACAATACCCATGTGTGGTTTTACACTCAACTCCTCAACTTACTACATAGCTCTAGTTCAAAATACAAGTTACAGATCACTTTGTTGACTTTACATCTTCAGAAGGAAGGGGAAAATAATTAAAGGAGTTGTGGATTAAGTTCTTTTTCATCTTCAGATCCAGTTTAGTCGTGAGTGAGACCGTCGTCTCAGTGACAATTTGTAGGAGATAGTAAGGACTTTGGGTTCAACCATACCAACAACAAACACTTCACAAGTATCTTTAGTGTTATGAAGAGGCCGAATCAGAGTGGGGTGTAAGTGCAGTTAAAACCTCTTAGAGGGTATTTCAAACAACTTCTACATGACTTACAAGTCCAGAAGACAGAGACCATCTGACAGCAGCATGGCCTGACTCACCAAGGCCAAATCAACCTCAAAGTTTTTCTCGTAAATGAGAATGTTTGAGCGCATCAGCTGCAACAAAGCCCTTCACTTTATGTTTGCAAAATGTTATTTCTGCAGCATTCTGCTGACTTCCACTGCACACAGCATCCTTGGCATGCTAACAAAGCACACAGAGCAGACCCTGGAAGGGGATCACAAACAGGTAATACATGCCACCGTTGTGCTTCTCAGGCCCAGGCCACACATGAAGTCTTCCTGGACTTTAATCAGTCCTCCTGGAAGACCAATGAGGAGACACAGTAGGTATAAATCAATTCCTTCTCTGAAATTATTGGCTATTTTAGGTGGTTCAGATTTCCTTATAGGAAACAACATGCTGATTATCTCAACTGTGCTCAAACTTTGAAACCAATTCTGCTTTAAAAGCCAGAGCACAGGACTCCTGAAGATCTTCACTGCCTCCTGTTGGGAAAAGTTGCATTGGAAACCTGAAGCAGGGCAATGTTCTCAATTGTAACTGTTATCACACCCGAAGTATCTGCTGTTTAATGCTAAGCAGATCTCCTTGTGTTCATGAGCCCCATGAGCACAGAAGCCATATCTTCAGCATGAGGGCTTGTTTGAAAGCCTAAATTTAGACATTGTAAAGTTACTAAATTTACCTTTGGGTAATGAAGGCTAATTTGGTCCTTATTTTGGGGAAAGCTCTCTTGAAATTTAGATTTAGAAGCTCAATGCAAATAATTGTTCTTTGTTAAGAAGTTCCAGTAACTGCCAATTCTCCTTTGCGTGCCGATACAGAAAAAGTCTTCCAATCAGTCTTCTTTCTCAGCTTCCTTGTCTTTTGATGTCCTTTCGCTGAATGTCTTGGACATTCATTCACTACACTGACAATTGATGACCACAGGGCTAAATATATATAAAACTGCCTGAAGCCCTCACAACGCATTCGGTAGCAATCATCTGCTGGTTTTGATGCAGATGCCAAAAAAAACCCCAAGCATTGAGAGAGCAAATTAGCTGGCTTTGAAATTCCTTCATTACTTCATAGCACAACATGTTCAGGAACTTGTGGGCACTATCAGAATCTCTAGTGTGCTAATGGCTGTCCCCAGCAAGCCCTGCCTCTGCTCCAGCGAGATGGAAACAAGAGTCTTATCAGAGGAGGACAATGAATGGTGCCTGGCAAAGGGTGATACTCGGTATTCAGCTGGCAAAGGAACAGCCCAAACTAGCCTCAAAGCTTTCACAATGGGAACAAAGGGGGAAAGAAAGAAAAAAATAAGTACAGTTCTGAACTGGGATACAGATGGGTGTAACACAGCTATCCCCGTGCTGCCAAATTACAGCAAGGTTATGTGCACACAGAAAGGGCAGATATCCAATTCAATCTTAAATTCTCTTAGAGGAAACAGCTAAAGGAGTATTTACTTTTAGCTTCCCTACTTAGTGCTGTAAAACTCTGTCCTCTACTTTCCATCCCAAAAATTCTGGCTGAGTAATGCACCAGAACTCACAGAGCAAAGTCTCCTCCCCCAGGGGCACAGGCATAGCACCTGCTGGGCCTCTCATGTTCAGATAATCTATGGCTTGTGAAAGTCAAAGGCATCCTGAGTACCAGAATGATCAGTGTCACTAGAAGGGAAGAGACAAGCAGGGTAGAAGGCTGCAGAACCAGCTGAACAGACCCAGAGGTGCTCTGAAGTCCTAGCGGGCTCCAGCACGAGCAAGCCAGTGTGGCTGATGGGATAAGCCATCCAACTCGCCCAGGAATGAATTCAGCTCAACACACACACTGTACAACACACACACTCACATTCCCTGCATCTGGAATTTTAAGCAGGAATAAGCCCGATCCTGGATTTCCTCCCCTTTGTTCCAAAGAAACTCATAAAAACTTTCCCCCATGATCTTGTACCATGCACTCAGAGAAGCACTCGAGCAGCTGCTGCAGTCTGTCTCCTGGATATACTGAACAATAACGTTGGGGATTGTTTTCCCCAACCCCAAACCCGATGGTGTTTTTTGGATTACATTTTACAATTGAAAATTCCTTCTAGTCTCTTCCCTGCAGCATCAGGAGCAGCTGTCACCTTAATGAAGTCCCACTAAAACTGCTCTGTTCTGTGGTGGTGACTGCACCATCACTCCCAGCAGAGCTGGAGGAGATGCACCTCAGCATTCTGTGTCTCTCCTCTGTGTACTTAAGCACTTGTCTTGGGCAGAGCAGCAAAAAAAGGAGCCACTTCTCTGAAGCCAACTCAGCTTCTATACGAGTGGCACGATTTCAAACATCTCAGTTACTTTTCCTCCTACACCAGAGAAAGGTAAACTTTCATCAGAGGGTAACTGCTGTCTATGAGTGGCACTCACACAGTGGCACTCTCTCCTGTGGCAACGTGATGGAGCCCCCAGACAGGCACTAGAGCCCTACCATCAGGACAGCACCAGCAAGCCAGGATGCAGATGGACAGAACATCAGCCATTCTTCTTTTTTAAAGCTTGAGAAACAAACTCAAGTCACACTGAGTACCCTGAAGCCAGACCACACAGCAGAACAGCTACCTTGGGGCAGATGATGCACACAAAGGTCAAATTTCATTTCTTTCAGTGATAAATTTTCCTTACTCCCAGTCACTGTATCGCTATTTCATAATCACAATTTTAACCTGCAGAAGAGTCTAACACCTTAAATTCACCAGGCAGGCGAAGTTTCCATGAAGTCTACATTTTTTAGTGTGCAAGGAATACAGAATCACCCAGCACTGATCCCAACAAAACTGAAGACACACAAATAATCTTGTTCCAGCAGGTACCTGTTTCCTTTCAGTGACATTACTCCCCTTCATTCCATATTTCAGTTCAAAGAAAGTCTTACACTAATCTGTTTTACCAACCTTGTTCACTTCTCTTACAGCTATTTTCCTTTCAGTGCCTCATCAAAGCAAGGAAGAGCTATTTAAATGCTTCTGCATCCCACCCTCTGACAGGTTTTCTGATCCTTGCATTAGATCTTATTCTGTGCATCACTTCATGTCTTTGCTCCAGCAATGGCAGTGCCAAGCTTTGATTCAAACCTGATCTCCAGTGCTGAGAGCACAGCACACAGCACTCGGTCTGCAGAGCTGAACAGCTTCACTCACACTGTGCTCAGCTTCTCAATCACACTGAGCCTGTTTTACACCTTACTTTTTTAAAAAAACACACATTAAAAAAATAATCAAGCATGATTCTCCCATTCTGCTCTGATTTGAAAACCAAAGAGAACAATTCTGGTTTTATTGGTTAACTTTTCAGAATTTCATCCCTATTCCAACTGCAGTACGATTATGAATGCATTTTGGGCAAGAAGATTATTATTGAGCTTACAGCTCTTAATTATGTTTTGCTTTTCATATGCACAGCTTTGGTCTGAATCTTTGCTGTGAAAATTACTGATCTGCTTCGACTTCAAACTGAAGAGACATTCATTTATTTCCAAGGGGGATCTTTTTCTTAAAAAAAGTAATTCAGCATTTGAAACTTAGGCCCTTCAGTGCTGACAAATACACTCCAAAAAATTAACCAAAGCATTTCTAAAGCCATTTTAAAACCCACTAATCCTTCATTTTCTGCTAATTTCCATCTTAAATATCCATATAATGTCCCAATCCCTGTTTTTATTGTATCTGTCAACTGCAGCTCCAAAGCGTAACAAACAGCAAAAGCAGAATTTAAGTTCCTTCTGCACAGAGAGCTGAAGAACAGCAACACTTCTTTTTTTTTTTTGAGTTCATTCAGCATCTAATTAAAAAATGGCCCCAATCATCAGAGTTTTACTCAGTTTTAAGTTCATTATATATGAATGGTATCCTACGGGCAGTATATATACACACTGCCATTTCACACTAGGAAACAGATGCTTCTTTCAAGTTCTTCCTTGTAGCAGAAGCAACACGCTCAGAACAGTGACTTCAACTCCAACAGGCATCAAAGTAGCACAGAACTACAGGGAAAATTCAAGTTCTTCATAACTGGGGCCCTTGGAGCAGGCACCAAAAATCAAGATTTATGCACCATCAGTTAAAACTACAGATACTTCTCTGTAGGTAGGCAGGAAACACTGGCAGGTCATGCAATTAAAATCTGCACACAGGCACTTAGAAAACTATCAACAAGACGAGTCATATTCACCCCAGGCATTAGAGCGAACAGTTTTTCTAGTTATTGCATGGTTTTATGATCACATAACAACACTAAAGCACCTGAAGCTTTCAGACATGCTCACTGCTACCATGCCTCTACTTAAACCAGTGCCACTGGACATTTCTGCTTTGAGCTGAGTTTTGGAAACTCTGCTCAAGGGATTACATTAAAGGTACATTCATTGGGATACTGCTCTTCTGCTCAAGAAATAAATGTGATTACCTGAGTTATAGTGATGAATTTCCAAGCTTTAGAGAGTTTCTCTCACGTGGTCACAGCTCATGCACCCACTGGACTGGAAAAGCCTAGGCTAGCACAGACAGCAAGAGGGAAGCAGATGGTTGTGGCTTTGCTGCCCTTTCGGTCTCCGCACGTGAGCCCAAGGAGGATTTCATACACACGTAGCTTTGGCAAGCAACACAAATGTGTAAAATGTGTAAAATCCACAAGAACAGGGCACATGTTTACTAAAACAACATCAGCAGAAAGAGACATCATGACTTGAAACAAATTTACAGCAAAAATGGCATCAATAGCATCAACTGCTACCAAAGAGATGGCTCTTGTGCTACGCAGCCATGAGTTTCCATCACACACATTTTTACTTCTTCACACTTGATATTGTGAAGGCAGAAGACTACTGACTTGAGATTTTTCCTTTTTAAGACTTCATACAATCTTCTAGAGGCACAAAGTAGAAAAGAAGTTTTATCAGCTGGTATCTACTGACTTCAAAAGCCTTTAGATCACAATAAATGTTTAGAGCACCCATCTCACGTCCCAGGCTGTTCAGACAGACCAAGACTTAAGACAAGAAAGAGACCACACCACAAAAAAACCCCACCTACGTGGCACATGCAGTTGTTCTCTGTGTGCCTCCTCTGTTCGTACCAATCTCTCCAGATTGCTCCATTCAGCACAAAGTAGACAACTTCAGGTCTCAGTGCAGAAAGTCTCAAGGGAGTTAACAGTTTTCTGCTTCTACAGACTCTCAATTCTTCACAGGTCCCTCCAGCAAAAGGGCCAGCTGTTTTAATCCAGATTAGCACAACGGATCTGTTTGGACACAGGAGAGCATTTGCATGCAAAGCAGAAATTTGCCAAATAAAATAAAAAATGTTTCATTATACTTTGCCTCCACACAAAGAACATACAAAAACACATTATATGGAGAGACAACAAACGTATGAGTTGCTTCTCCTGCATCTCACTAGATCTGCCTTCACCATGAAAGTGACAGCACTAAGCTACAACAGACAACAAGACCTTGTTCCCAACTTATCTCACTAATTTAGCCTGGGGCAACGTCACCCATCCAGAACTGGGAAATCACTTTTCCTTTGGGGCAGTAGCCTTCACCAGCAGATTAGATTGTGTGTGATTTTACAGCTTTAGGATTCTACAGCAGTGTGATGCCTCCAGCACTGTCCCTACATCAACACCAGCAGGGGAGAAAACGTGGGCTGGCTGAGCAAGGAAGGCAGGGACAGGAGCTTTTAGAGGTCCCCTCTGCAAGAAATAAAAGATTACACAGAAGAGGGGGGAAAAAAGAAAAACACAACCAGACAACCCTGTATGTGTTTGAATATGGAAGGAAAAAGCTTCCTTTTCTCTGTGTGTTCACAGCCAGGAAGGAGGAAAGGTCAAGTTCCTCATCCCTCCTGTTGCTCTCCATTATTTCATGTGCCTCATCCAATTTGGTTCCCATGCTCAGTGGTTTTCTAAGAGAAGAAAGATGACAAAAAATACAAGATCTTGTGGAAGTTTTTAAAGCTATGGGAAATTATTTTGGCCTTTTCAATTTATGCCCACGTTCAATAAAAAAATTACTTCTTTTACAAACTGACTGTGCTGTCACGGAGCCCCAGATAACTGGTCTTTGCTTTCACCTACAGGAAGTGACTTTGCATGGAAGAGCTCCACAAACACCCGAATTAATTCATGCAAAGGGTACTTTTTGTTTCTTTATGAGAATTTTAAATATCTGCATAGAGCTCAGTGAAGAAAAGCATTTTCTGGAGCATGGACTTGAGAAGAAATTAATTTTCACTGAACTTGAAGGAACTGAAATATGTGTAAGTGCTTCTCTGAATGTCAGCCAAGACCTGCAAAACAGTTGAGGAGGGGGAATAAACCAAGGCTTCTCTCCATACATACATTTATAAAATGTATATAGCTTTCTTGCGTAAAATATCTGTCTGTACATGCTGATACTGTCAGAAATTTGTTGGCCCTACTGCAAAGAAACACCAGGGAAATCTCCTGCACAGCAATTTTTTAAAAATAGATCAGTTAAAGTGGTAATTGTCATTAAAATTAAAAGATATCTGGATCAATAGCTTTACTCAGATGTAGTCATGCTGTTGTGTGAGATGTTTTCCTCCAAAAGGCGCAGAGGACTCTCAGCAAGTGGAAGTGATTTCAGCAAGTGGAAGTACTTTTATCTAAAAGAGAAAGGAACTGTATTGTGGTGGCACTGCTCTTTTGAGTGAGTAGTTATTAAGGTCTGAAGTTAAAAAAAAGCAGCTCTGTTTAGGCCTTGACTACACAAACCTTCTTGTTAATATTAAAAACCAAAATGCCAAGTGAAAATTTAAAAGCTCCCTCCAATTGAGCCTGTTGAGACTAGCATCAACAATCCTGTTATGGTCTGCTAAAATCTGCATCTATGGCAACAGCAATAATCTCCTCCTTACTTCATAGCAGGTAAAATGATTTTGATGGTATGTTGATCTTCCGCATATGCTGCAAGGCTGAGTCTAAATTTGGATCGATGAATTGATTAAGAAAGCTGCCCAGAGTCCAAGATGAGGTTACCACATTGCTCTAAATTACTCACAATTTCCTACCCATAAATAACTGTCTCTGTTCTACATGCACAAAAGGAAGAAATGTAACTCATAACCTGAAAATAGGACAAAAAAATCCTAAATTGTTTCACTCTGGGTTTTTTTGTTTTGTCTTCACAGCTGTAGCCTGCAGATGGGTCTCACATTCCACGTATCTGTCAGTTAATGTTAATCCCTGCAGTTATAAAAATATCTTCCTGCTCAAGCACTTATGGTTTGTTCACTATCTTACCCAAGTGAACAGTTTAGAACAACGTCCCAGTTTGGGATTAAAATGGCAGGTTATGCTAAATGGGAGCCCATTCTAATGAGCCAAAACCAGAATCCAGAGAGAACAACAACAACTGGAACCCAATTCCGTTCTGTCTCACTCAAATTTTTAAGGATCACACTAACTCCAAACACACACACATACAAATATATCTCAATTTGAAGGGCACAGGGAGAAGTCCCCAATTATGCAGTGTCACACTAAAAGCAGCCTTCCTGATCAGTTTCATCCATCTTGTTTTCTGACAGCTAATTATTTTTATTTGCCTCTAGAAAAGACATTTGTGGACCAATTCTCTAAAGATAAGTACACACATGTTCTGCACCCATCACGTGCTAGTAAATCCATTACAGATTGTTATTACAACTTGGTGATTCAGCCTGTAACTGCTAGATTAGGAAGTCCTCAAGTCAGAGATGTAACAAGAGAGGTTGGTTGGGTTTTTTTTAAAAGAAACAGTTAATTTTTTTCCTGCGAGGCTGTAGGCAGCTGAAACTCTTCTCCAAAACCAGGTCATATATGATAAACAGTTTCAACTGAAGAACACAAGAGACTTTGCCTGACATCTCAAAATAAAATACTTCCAGCTTTAAGGGTCATCACTCATCAGATGGCAGTACACCTTTCCACCTCATCTTCCAGGATGGGGACAGTAACATGGAACAAGGGCAGAAAAATGAGAAAAATAAAAATCCTCTCACCTGTTCTGAAGGTAAAAGGCATCTAAACCTCTAACTGAGATCTCACTACCAGCACTAAAGATACTGGAGAATCTTGTTCATAGAGTAACCTGTCCTCTCTCATGTCTTGGATTTTACTTCCCCCCCAGCCCTTTGGAACCAAGTGCTCCCAAGTCCTTTGAGATTCTTTTGCCTCAGGGAGTGCAATGGCTGCAAAGCTCCTGCAGAATTAGTCCTCCTTTCTCTGTAGAGAACCTCACATTCCTCATGCAATTCCTGACCACATCTTGGCCCTCGAAGACATACACCAGTTTTTATTTTCCCCGTGTCCTGTCAATGAAAGACTCAGAACAGAAACCTCAACTTGCTGAGAACTCCGAGCTCTTCCTGCACAGCTCATCCTCTGTTGGGCAGCACCGCACTGATGTGGCTGGAATAAAAAAGGATGAAGAGAGCCCTTGCTCTCCTCTGATGACAAACAGTATCACACAGTTGATGTTTCACTAGCATCAGACACTGATTTATCTGATTTATTCTTTTTAACAAAATTCTTTTAATTCCACAGCAGTGTGACTTGCTACAGGGGAAGTGAGCAGCACCGCAGAGTAAAGGATGATGTGTGAAGAGAAAGCACAGCATAATTGTACACTTCCTTCCCAACGGTAATGAAATACTAATTTAAGCATCCTGTCTCTTTTTATTTTTTTTCAAACATTCCAAATATAGAAGGTCATTTACAAGAACAAAATGTTTAAAGAATTCTCATGAGATCCCCTGCTGGTTTAATTAGGAGAGTTTTAAAAAAAAAAACAACCAACAAACTACAAAACTTGATACTGTTACTGTAGAGTTAACTATCCCTGGATGACCTCCCACAGACATTCTGTTAAATTAGCCCAGCCAGTAGTACTGTAATATTTCAGGAGGGTTTGGGAAGCAGACCTACTGTTTGCTACCTATTTCAGCCATCTTTCCTCGCATTAGCTTGTGAAGATTAACTCTGCTAAACAAGAAGCCTAGGCAATCCACCCAAAGGGAGGGTATTCCTCAGGTAAATATTCTCAAATATTACTGCTAATTATTTGACTTGAATACTCAGCGTGCTCTCCATGTTTTTAAGCATTCTCATTTGCATTCAAGCACTGTTCACTTAGTGATTAATGGGCAAAACTGTACATTGTGTTGCAGCGCAGAAGTCTCTTTTTACAGCACCACAGCTCAACATGCAAAGCAAGTGCAAATTCAAACTCCTGTGTGTTTTCTCACAGAGAAACACAAGACAAGTGAAAGATGCTTGGGGTTTTTTTCCAAATAAATCTTCAGTATTTGAGAACAGCCAAGTCGTAGTTTCCTAACAGGATCCTCTGAACAAGAGAAAAGCCATGGTCAAAGGGCACATTAAGTATGTAAGAATCCTTAAGCAATACTAGAATGTGAAGCTGCCATCTCGAGGTAGGAAGCTCAGGTATTATCAAGCTTTTATTTCAATCAATGCAAAGCCACTCTTCAACACCATACAATGGACCTGGGAAACACACACAAAACTTGATTCCACCGTCTTCATATAACAGCTGCCATGTACAAAAAAAATTTTAGGAGCTTGTTTTCTATTAGCAACCCTTCCCACCATTAATTTCCCCCTTGTTTTTTGTTTTGAGGGTCTTTGGTTTGTTTTCCTGACTAAGTCGGGTAATTTTTAAAATTCTAGTGCAAACAGAACTGACTGCAGCGTCCTGCTGAGGACTGGACCAGCCTCACAAGGGAACCTCTCTGCTTCTGCTACTGGAGTGGAAGCCACTGAGAAGGCATTTCACCCTGCTTGGCCTGAAGAAATCTGAGAAACTTCTCATCCCCCCCAAACTCAATTACATCAGTTGGAAAAAAAATGAAAGGGAAAAATTATTAAGCAAATCCAGTGAAGGCTATTAAAGCAAACAAGTTCATGATCACATTTAACTTCTGGTACAGCACATTTAAAAGAGAAAAAAAACAAACAACAAAACAAAACCCAAACCCAAAAGCATCTGTGACTCACTAAGATGAATACACAACCAAGATCATTTGAAACACACACTGTGGTTGCCTTGCTGCCAGTATCAGATGGTAGCTACATATGTCTTTGCCTACTCTGTATCTCTAATTATCCTGGGGAAGTGATAACGATGCCAATCAACACTGGCTGGCCAGTAGAGAAACGGTGGAGCCTACGCTGCCAGCAGCAACTCTCTCGAGACCACTCGTGTGCAGGAAGCATTTATGAACCATTTCGCTCAACAGAAGGATTTCTGAAAAATCATAGCTGATACAAAACCACTAAAAAAGAAATTACTGCAGAGACTGAACCAGCTACTCTGTAATTTCTCACTTAAGAAAAAAATTCATTAAGCTTTTGCTATTTAGGTCTCTCTTTCTAAGAGGAGAAAACCCCCTGAGCTCTTAGATGCCATATAAATCCATCTAAATGAAGGTGATGCAAGCAGACCTGAGTAAAGTCTTACTATCAGCTGGTTTCATTGTTCTAATTCTGGAGACTGAAATTCATTATTTCTAGTTCTCATTCAGCTCTGCTGTACCCCATATCTTGCTAAGATCTCCAAGACATCTTCCAAGCAGAAATACATAATTCATCTCCATGCTTATTTTACTAACTTGTGTGCTTTTAACATAGTATTCCCCAGGCTCAAAAAGTATTTTCTTCTTTTTAATTTCACAAACCATGAATAATTTCCAGCGTGCTCTGTTCAGACACCAACAGTTCTTCCGTGTCGAGCATGTTTAGCGCTCTCAAATTTTAACTTGAGTAAGGTCCTTTCCTTCCAACTATGGCTGCTACAAGCCCTCTATAGATGCTTCTTGCCAACAGTTAAATCTTACTTTAATATGAAGAATGCCTTTAAGACCAAGTATCAAAAGGAGAAAGCAAGTCAGGGACGCTGTGAAAAGCAAATGGGGAAATTAGAGCAAGTTTTTCCCTTTAAGAGTTTTAAAATAACCCCTACAGTGTGAGGCTGGGAGAAAGAGGGGTAGGGAGGGAAGAAGGCAGATTACAATATTTTGAGTTGTATTTTCTTCTTTCTAGACTCAAAATAGTAACTCCAAATCAGGATTCCTTGTTCTCAGCAATAATGGAAGCCCTTCAGCATTATTTCTACACTTTCTAAGCTCCAACCTTAACAATAAGCAATGTCAGACACACCTGCACCAGAGTTAAGAGTTACTCTCACACGTTGCTTTCTGAACTCATGTATAACACTAACACACAAGTAATCTGTCAGGTGGAACGTTTGCCTAAAATTAATTTAAATCTGGAAAATTGCAATGGTATCAGATCAAACCAGAGATCCATCCAGCCTTTTATCCCACCTGCAAGGGTGGCCAAGAGCAGATCACAAAGGAGGTTAACAATGACTAAGACAAGCACGTAAAGAAGTTTTCCCAGTGCTCCCTGAGCTTCAAAAACCAGCAGCCCAAGTGCTTTCAACACAGGGAATATACAGGAATTTTCAGTTTGTCCATTTGTTTTCACATGTGCATGAAAGCCTGACTCCTTCACAGCCCCCCACCTCACAGCACAGCCCCACACCACACCTACGTGGGGTGTGAAGAATTAACTCCTTTTGCTATTTTGAGCCCTTTGGTTTCACCACACACCCTCCAGGTCCTCTCTGAAAAGAACCCAATCCCCTCCTCACTTTCTTCATGTCACTCCTAACACCAGAGCTCTACCACCCTCCCCTCCCCCTCTCCCCTGTCTTTCTCTCTCAGACTGACAGGCACAGCCTATTTAACAGTGATGCACAGACACCATTCTCTATACAGATGATGCCTTTCATCCATCTCTGAATTGTTTCCAACGCTACTGCCACTCTTCTTGCCATTGGAAGGATGATAGCTGTGCAAAGATACAGGCAATACATGGATTTATGTGTCATACAGTGCTCCCTTCTGTTTTCTATTCCTTTTCTAATAATTCCCAACCCTTGAGCTGGCTTTTCGACAGCTGCCAAGTGTCGATCTGTTATGTTCATAGAATTCCCAATTTTAACACAAAGATCTCACTCCTGAATCATAACAGTCAGTTCAGAGCCCAGATTTCATATGAAAATGAGGTTTCCTATGTACATCACTCCACATTTATCTATACTGAATCTCATCTGCCTTATCATTACCCTGCCGCTCAGTTCTCCAAGGCCTTTTTGCAGCTCTTCACTTAGCTCTCATCCTTCTTCCTTGAATAGTGATCATCAACATACCAGCAGTTCTTTCTTCCAAGGCAACAAGGAACAGTAGAACAACACAGGTCTGCTAGTAACCTTCTTGCATTGTGCAAGTTGACCAGCTTTAATTTCTTACATTTTATAATCACCTTTTATCAGTGCAAAACCTTTGCTCTTATTCCCCTTGGTTAACAGCCCTAGTTGATCCTTTCAAAGGCTTCAATAATTGCATCAGGATCAACTTCCCACTATGAGTCCCACTGATTCTTCTTTATTTTGCTCCATTTCCACACATCACCTAGTTCTAGTCCTTACTAGTTTCAACCACCTTGACTAGCATTGACATAAGACCTGTTGTTCTGGAGTTTCATCCCATCCCCCTGAACTACTTGAAGAAGAGCCATCTTTCTGTTCTCAATTGTCTCTCTTATGTTACTGTTCCCCTTTTTGATACCAAGCCTGGCTGCTATGGATTCTTGGCTCTAACTCCTATGAGTACATATGTTATGGTCAATGCAAGAAGGGTTCTGGCAGCACCATCAGGAATCACACCCTCCACACTTCTCAGGGGCGGATTAAGAGCTGCTTCTCTTCTGGCTTTCCCCAAACAGGTACTCCTTGCAGCAGCTGTAGCATTTTCAGTTCCCCACTCTATTTTTTACACTTAAATACACATCTTTCCAAGTATTCATGGCACCATACCCTGCTAAACATCATCCTGTTCAAACCCCACCATTTCCTACTTCAGTTTTAAGACATCTGCCGTATTTTCTCCTACTGAAGGGGTTTTAAACACATCCCACTCTTGGACAGTGCTTCATCCCAAACTACACACAGCTCTTCATGCATTAGCTTTCCACCTCTTTGGTTTTTAAATCACCCTTCACTCTCCACGTCTTCTTTAAGCACCACCAGTTTCACTGCTACTCTGACAAACCCATCCAAACCTGCTATACAGGTCCCCCCCGTTTCAGACCCTTCCCCCATTATCCACCTCCTCACATGGTTTCTCAGTCACTGCTTTTCACTTCCCTGGTCCTGCACACAACACGTGCAGCATTTCAGAGGCTGTTGCTACCAAGGTCCCTGTCGCACACTGTTGAGGCTCCTCCTCAACAGTTCAAGCCCTAAATCACTGATAACGCACAGACCATGATCCCTGGCTCATCCCCAGCCCAAGAGTCTGTCCAGACACCCAATCAGGCCTCACATTTTTTGCCCTTGCCAGGCAAGTTTCCTCATGATCCCCAAAATGCAGGTAGCCATGCAGCTGACAACCAAGCCCTGCGCTTCCAAGCTCTCTCCTCCTCTTGGCTGGCATCCCTCCCACTGGAGGGGTACTCTTGATGCAAGCGAGCACACAGCCAGCACCCCAAGGGGAGGGACTATTTACAGCACTGTTTCTGCACTCACTGCACTGATGATCTCTTGCAAGGTGCTTTTCCCCATCTCAGCAGGTCTGTGGCTGCCAGCCTAGAGATGAGATTGTCTCATACGAGAGCTGCAGAGTGAAGTCAGCAGTGCATGGCAGCAGAAGATTGAAGTGCTGAATCGATTTCCTGCGTGTCAAGTTGGTCAGTTATTTTAACTAAAGTTTGCAATTACCAAATAAACACCAGTAAGCAATGAAAGGAAGAGTCTTAAGACCTTGATACTGTTAATTTCTGTGCCTACCAAACTATAATTTAAAATTAGCAGCTGTGTCAGAGAGATGCAGCTGCAGCCATCAGTTATCATTGAGAGGACAAGGATAGGGAGAGGGATCGTCCCTTAGACATGCTCAACCCAGCAAAGCATAAGCTGTTCTCAGCACACACAAACACCTTGGTTTTCTTGCTACAAGGGGCTTTATGCACAGGTTTTACCAACATCTGCATATTGCTAGTGCAAATACTACAACTCCCCCACACTGGCTGATTTTTATAAGAGTTAAAATTGCTCCCCACAGCATGGAAGGGATTCTTTCTCAGCACCATATACAGATCTTGAATCCCAGAAGATGCAACCGAGACCTTTCCTAACAGTATTTTGGAAAGAAAGTTACCTTCTTCATATGGACACTGGAGGAAAAGAATTAGTTACAAGAACAAACACAAAGAAAGAGTTTTAGAGTGTAGTTCTCACTATCATTTTTAGATAGATACAAAAACCCTACATATAAGCAATGTTTGCCTCTAGAACAATAACGTGCATGTAAGCCTTTCCCATCAAAATCATATTTTTCTTAGAGTCATGTGAAGTTATCAGCTCTGGAATTATGTTGTTCCACAAGTGCTAACTGCCTGAAGCAAATGAGCTCCAGAGTGAATGCAGTTGCTACTGGTGATGCACAAAGCCATAGCTGTGAAGTTCCTATTTACAGCGTTGTCAGATTATGGTGCTGTAACAGAAAGTTGCCTCACTTTCACTTCAGTAAGATTACTGGGTAATTGAAATAACCTCTACAAGAAAGAAAAGTTAAACTAAAACCATTTCCAAGTTGCAAGGTAGTATATTATTTACTGTGTGTGTGTATATATATATAGACTCACACATATATAAAATACTGTATTTGTGTATACATAAATATATAGATTAATTCTCTATATTAAATAATTGTAGTAGTTGATAGCAGCTGTTGAGAAGAGCTTTCTGAAAAAATAAAACTTGAGAAGAAAGGCAAAGTAAGAAGAGAAGAGAGGCTTATCCTTGGAGGCAAGAGTGTAGGAGGTGTGGGGGAGACCACCCAGAATGCTGTACCAAGTTATGGTATGTGGGACCCCCCCCCCCGAACTTATTTTCCTGTCTCTGCCAACTCACCCTCTCACACACACACAGTACACTGTGTCTTTCAACTCGGCAAACAACTGAACAGTTCAGGCAGATGATTCTCCTTCCAATATACTGGACTGAAGAGGGTTGGTTTGGGGGTTTTTTGGTTGGTTCGGTTTTGGCGAGAGTTTGTTGCTTTTATAATATTGTGTTTCTTCTAGAGAGCATCTTAAATAACGCTGTTTGGAATGTATTTCACAAACTAACCTCTCATGGACATAAGCAAATGGTGGGTTAGCTTTGCTGTAACCAGCCTTGCACAATGGAACCTGTGTAATAATTAAGACTAGGGAAAAACTGGATAAAACAATCAGGCAGGAATTTGAACAAATTCTTGCTATTCTGCTTCAATCTACTAGAGAGCCCAGCCAGCACCTCTGGATCCACACCACATACCTGAAAAAGGGTTCTCTACTGAAGTATGAGCTACGTTTTGCACTTCCAACAGCAATTCAACACTTCCAGGTGAAGCCATCCTCCTCTGGGACAGGGCTTGTTCACCACTTCCAGAGCATTTATGAACAGACCAGTAACCGGCTGAGTTACATACACCTTAAAATTCATTTCTCAAGTCATCCCATCTGTGTTTCAGTGGTGTTGCAAGGGGAAAGGATGTGAAACAATATGGTAGGAGTCCTTCATCTTGGACGACAACAGCAAAGCTTCACACATAAAATGTATTGTTACTCCAGTAAGACCCCAAAGCACAGATAAGATTGTTCAGATGTGCTGGTGTACATATTACCTTGAAAGGTCTTCTATGGTAAACTTATCTATTATTATACTGTCTTTATCCTGATTCTACTCCTTGCTTAAGTGATACAGTTGGGGATATCTACTAGCAGGCTGAGCTATTTTAACAGGCCCTCTTCCATGCCAAGTAGTAACACAGCACAAAGAAAGCCAGTGCTACACAGTGGCTTCACCTGCAGCCACGTTCTACTGCTTCTCCCCCTGCCTCCAACTAAGTTTACAAAACATTGAAATCAGAGCACAAAGTGAGACAACCACATGGTATTTGAAGAGATGACCAGAACTACTTTTCATACAGATGGCTTTTTTCTTCCAAAAATGAAAGTTACCAGCAGTGGAAGCACTGCCCAAGTTCTGCTGGGCTGTACTAAGGGCGCAACCCCCACGCTTGGCAATAGAGACACAGCAAACACCTCGAGAAGCTCTTCCCTCCAAACTCTGAAGAACAAACCCTCTATGTCAGATAACTACTCATTTTTTCACTCCCACTTGCTAACAGCCACTGTCACTCAGTGCTTCTGGACAAAGCTGCCTACATACCACGTGCCCCAGCATACAAAGGGATTTTGATATTCTGTCTTACAAGTCTCAGGCCAACAGCACTACTGGAAATACTACACACTGGGAGAAAGGAATAGGCTCTGGTCTCTCCACGAACACAGTGATTCATCCTGACCTCAAAATCACAGACTTTGCCTGCTCAGACGTCTCTGCTCCCTCTGCTCAGTGGCTGCACTGCTGTGCAGGGCACTCCGCTCTCTTCTGAAGGTCACAGCCATGGCCAGCTGCAATGTGCTGCCTTCAGAAGGGTAACACAGGACAAATTCAAACTGCTATCTTCACCCGTGAGAGAGAGCATGCAGCACCCTGGTTGTTCATCAGTGCATATTCTCAGGAGGCCCCAGAGGCAAGAGACAAACGAGTATCACAGGAGTGGGGCATGGACACAGGTTAATGGCAGCCTGTCAAGCCTGCTGACCAAAGGAGTCTCATCCGGATTCAAGTCATGATGCTGAACACCAAGCATCTGGGTGGAAGAGTGAGGTGTACACACACAGCAGGTCAGGCCAAGATGATCTGCAAAACCATTAGCTCCTCAGACTGCTTCCCTCTTCCGCCCAGGATCAGCCATCTCAGCCCCCTGGACAGGACCCTCAGACTAAAAGCACATGGCCTTCATGCTAATTAATGCTACTAGTCTTCCCAAAATTTCCATGGAACATCTGATCCCTCTCACAGCCATAGCCTAACAGCAACACCCCTCGGGGATGCAGGCTGCATGGCCAGCAGTGAGCGATGGCAATTAAAAACCAGATGAAAGAAGAAGATCCTGACTGCCAGCACGCTAACCGCTGTACCTAGTGGATCAATCAGTTAGCAAGAATTATATTCAGGATTTATTTGCAAAACTGAATCAACTGAGAATTTATTCTGCCTCACTCTGCCATAGCATTTCACAGATTCAAATCAATCTCAGCTAACAAATGTTTCCTGTGAAGATAAGTACTATTCCCACAGCAAACAGCTGAACCATTTACTAGCATTAATGATTACAGAATTCCTAACAGCAACACTGCACAATGCCACTTCTCACACCACATCACCAAACATATTCCTTACCCCAAGAGCAAAGGGCCAACTCCCTTTACACACGTGCACATTTCCCTTTTTTGTAGGAAATACTCTTTTTTTTGGTAGGGTATTTTTGTGTATTAGTTTCCCTACAGTTCAATCTGAGCTGTTTCACAGCTCAAAGCAAGTTCAAAAAGTGTTTTATTTAAAAAGGCCCAAATACCTGTTTCATAAAAGCCATCAGTCCGTTATATCTGAACATTATAACAATCCCATCTACTTCAGTTCTACTAAGAAATGATCCTGCATGTTCTATAAACAGAGCAGTTTATGTCAAAGAAAATAGCTTTCAGATATTTTACAACATTTGTATCCCCAGACAAATGCTGCAGGTTTATGAAAATACACACCTGCTCACTTGAGAACACACCTTTCCCCTCCCATGGGAGGAAACAACAGAACTAATGCAACGATTACCTTCTCCATGCTGAAAATGCCAGCCAGATACAAGGACTGACCACCACAGGTGGAAGAAAGCTAAGTGAAAGCACATCTCAAAGCCCCACAAGCCTGAAGGCCCTGCCCTGGGGTGAAGCTGTTGCCTCCCATGCTGCACAAACCGGGCTTCCCAAAGCCAGCAGCACTCTGGACTCTTCCAACACCCACCGACATCTTGCCTTGTTTGGCAATATAAAACCATAAGCTTGGGATCAAAATCCTTTCAACACACCTTGCGGTAAAACACACAGGGAACACTAACTTGCTCCCTTGAAAGAGTGTGTCAATAATGTCTGTTCCAGCATCGTTTGCATCTATAATATACAACCCTGTTACTTCCCCTTCAACCGTGACACTCAGTGCAACATAAGCAGGTTCTTTTCACAGCAAATAAATACCTCCAGTCATCAGCAGATTTGTATCATTAACTGATATAAGTGCAAGAGAACATATATTTTTCTGCAGGCCTTGCAACAAAGTAAGCTTTCTTATAGTCTGCTCACTACAGAGTAAGGATTTATAGACCCACTGTATGCAATTTGGCACACAGCCTAACTCCTGTTTCAGTTGACTTCAGCAATTGGTTCCATTCACACACTCTTATTCTCCACTGTAAGTCAAGCTTCACTGCTGCAGACCATGTAGATATTCCCCTTCCATAGGATACAGCAACAGTGAGGTCTGAAGACATTTCAAATGACCTACCTGCCCTCCTCCAGCCTGAAGCACTTCTTGGCAAGGACTGGCCTTCACACACAGAGAAGCTGCAACTTCATTAGCAACACACAGCAAAAGCACGCTGCTGTGGCTAACCAGGATGGTGGGACAACACAGGTTTTTCCATGATTTTCTTCTGTTTTCCACTTACAGCAGCGCTGGCCAAACCCCTCAGACAGAGCAGTTTCCTCCCAAGCAGCTACCATGCAGAGGGCAGGGCAGAGTGCTGTCCAACATCTCACCAAGCTGATTGTTCCACTGGTTCTGAACGTTGCTCACGCGGTGCAGAGTCAAACCAGAGAACTCACAGCCGAGCTTCAGTGACAATGCCAAAAGCAGTATCAGTTACTGTTCTGTAACAGAAGAGCACTGCTAATAGGGGCAGAGAGGGGGCAGGGAAACATTGCTGATCCTGTTATAGCTGATAAATACGTTTTAAAGCTTGCTATGTGGTCCTAGGAAGCCTGCAGTTATCTGATCTAGTACTTGCCCAACAAATACCTACGAAGCACAGACCCCTCCCAGAGCAGCTGCTGCAACCCATGCTGAGGCAGCACAGGACAGCAGATTATGTGCACTTCTCCAGGAAACATCCTGGTGTACAATCCCTTCAAAACTGCCCACCCATCCCGAGGAACCAACAGGCTGCCCAGAAATCCAGACACAGCGACAGCTGGAGAAGCCAAGCAACACAGGCCTCCCCGACTTCCCGGAGTGCGTACCTAGAAAAGTCGCTTCCAAAATCCATCTGCATCTCTCCTGTAGCCACTTACTCCAGTTCTCCAAAGATAGAAGTATTTCTCAAAATAGAACACTCAATACCACCATTCTCCAAAGTGCTTATTGATTTCTGCCTAGACTTAACAAGATATTTGACTTTCTGAAGCTGTACTTAATTTCTTTGTCACTATATTGCCTTTCCCTGATCTGTAGCCTCTTCTAACATTTCTTGTTATAAGCATCATTTTTCTCTTACCCATGTAAAAAGGCCAAAGTGCTCTGCCCCCAGCCAGCCATTTCTGAAGAAATGCACCTGTTTCCAATTCTTTCCAAAAGGAACATCCTGAGAGGTAGACAAGCATAGGGAGAGACAGCTCACCAATCATAAATCAATGCTTTAAAAAAGTCAGCATCCTGGTTTACACAACTTCAGATAGTTCACAACAATCTATTATTCAAGCAGCAGGGAAAAAAAATAAAATGAAAGTGTTGTGAGATTGGAAGTGAAGCCTACCTACTTCCTCAGAGGTTTACAAACATTGCAGTCTGCCAGCACCCACACATTTTTACATAAACTAAGCCAGCACAACTTGGAAAAAAATAGAAACATAAGAATTAGTTTATTAAACACCCCCAAAACATTGAGCCTGTATTGAAGCAATGCCTTTAAATAAGAGACAATGTAGAAATCCTGACTGAAGAGTCAAAACAAAACGTGCCTTGCGAGCTTCAGCCTCTGTTTTCTACAGACAGAATCTTCAGACTCAGCTGGTAAACTAATGCACCCGTACTAAGAACTATGGCAACAACCTGTTTTGGAAACAGGCTAGTGTGGAAAGAGATGCTTTAATATTGTATGTGAAATACAAACTAGGAGCAAGGCGAGAAACCACCTGGGGATAAACCTGGGAGGCAGAGACTGAGGGAGCAGCTGATCACACACCAAGAGCACAATACCACTACACTCCAGCTCACACCTCGGAACTCACGGCGCAGCACCGAAAGGTTTAAGCAGTAGGGAATGAGCTTAAGGTTATTTTCTTAGATATACATTTTCCTCTAAAACAATATTTTAGTCACAAGAGATTTTACAGAGTAAAGTTATCTCCTGCAAGGATAAATGAATCTGAAATCGCTGTCGAGGAATAAATACTTGTCTGAGATGAGAAAATGCAATGTATCAGAAAGGAAGGTGAGCAGCTCAATTTAGGGCTTTTTACCAACCCATTTACTGATGGTTTATCATCTTCCATTTTATTTCTTGATTTAGACAGTATTGTTCACCATCACTGTTAATTCATATCCTTCATTTCCTAATGCCACACAGATAAAACGAAGGCCAGAACAAACGCATGACTGTTTTAAAGCCAAGAAACAGATGAAGTACCCACATAAAATTGCTGTATCAAAAAAAATAAAGAGAACTGGTGCACATACACATCTGGGACAAATCCTGCCCATCTTCTCATCTCGGAAGTGTTCCAGACTAGAAAGGTGCAACTTAAGGGGAAGGAGGTTAACTGTTGAACTTAGGTCTTCACTGCCTTCATGGATGAAGGAAAACATTAGAAAGATGTTCCCAAGGAAAGGACTGGATTTCTGACCTTTAAAGAACTCAAAGGGAAAGGCCTCGATGTCTCAATGCCTGAGCAGCAGTATTTAAAATAAGTTACTGCATGTAAGGGAGTGTGTCAAGATTAAAAGCAACACCCTCACAATCAGTGTTTCACTTCTTTTCAGTAGCTGGTCTGGTCCTCACTCAGCTAAGGGAGAGCACAAAGAATTTAAGGGGAGAAATACAAGTGGAACTGAACAAATCTAGCACAGAAGTTGTGTTCCTCATTAGTCCATAGCCGAGGTGTTAATCGTCCTTCTGACTGGTGCTTCTGGAGGGTTTCAAAAATACCTAGAAAATTAAGAGACTGTAAAAATGCTTGGCTCTTAGAAGCAATAAATGAGGAAAAGCCGAGAAGTGCCGAGGTAACCCTGCTGTTAACTGGTAATATAATTTAAACAGGAAGGTTCTGCAGGTCTTTTATTCCTCAAGCTGTACCATTTGCCAGGCTGTAATTGCCATCCTGGAGCAGTAATAAGCCAGAGGAAAGCATACATCTGGCTACAGCTGTCAAAAAAGAGCTCTTTAAATTCAGATTATCATCAAAATTGTTGGGCAAACAGCAGTGCTCTCCATATTTGGTTCCCAGCACAACAGGTGAGGTGTAAGCTATTCTGACTGCACACTGCTTCTAAAATTTCAATTACCTCCTCTTTTATTTGATGCCAATCTTCTAAAACAAAATTAAAATTAGTTGTGATAGCCATGTAACAGTGTAGGTGGATGAATGTGTACCATGACACTCCCACACTCCTGTGCTGCTATGCTTTTTAGACATTTGCTTCTACACTTTCCTCCTCCTTGTAAGAAGTGAAACATGTCACCATGCCACATGGCAAAACCACAAAGAGGAAAATGAGCCACTAAAGCTGAGGCAGAAAGAACAGCAGATAGAGTTAAGTTCCTGTGTACTGAACCAACTTAAGACTTCGAACAGAAGCTCTTTAAAGAAAGAGGGCTCTGGAGTCACTTGTTAGTGGACCTACAGCTCAGCACAGCTCCACATTCATTACTACCAAAATCTGTTCTTTCTTTCCTGGGACAAATGAAGCCCAAGGTTAGCAGCACAGTAAATGAACAGCTCTCACCAAAAGCATTGGATTAAGAACCTTCAACACCTCCCACTAACTTTAAAAGAAGAGTGTACAAGTAATTGCAAGAGCTCTTTTTTCTCAGAGATTAAGAAAGCATAGAAATAAAATAAAACCTGGCAATGGTCAGTTTGGCTACACATAACACTACAGTACAACACACAGCGAAAATGTCTTCTGCCATATGTTACAGCTAGAGAAAAAACGGAGCTACGGGACAAAAATAAGTTAGAAAATCCAGGTATTAGAAAGAAAGTTCACCAAAAAACAGAGGAAACATTTCTTATGAAGGAGGCACAGTTAAGACAGAAGTGGAGTGCACGCGGATGCAATCAGTACAACTACTCAGTGGAAGGCAAATTGAACAAGTTCAGGGCATTTGAGACAGTAGAGCCAGACAGGCTGTCTGTGCCTTCAGAAAGCTCCACCGTATGAATTACTTCTGCTGCTGCCACAGTAGTCTCAAACATTTCAGGACAAGAATGGTATCATTGACTATAGAATAGGAAATACAGGTTTTTAATTAAGAAAAAAGGGTAAAAAAAGATCCAAGCAACTGAGCTCGTAAGTCTGTATCCAATGCACAAGCAGCTTTGGAAGGCAACACTATGCTAAAAGATACATAGGTCAATGAAGAATTGGCAAACACCAGGAGAGTTCACTTCCCAAGCTCCACAAGCATCAAGCAAACACAACAGCTTTGGGAAATATTTCTACTACGGTGGCAACAACCAAAGCAGATGTGATTCCCCCCTCCCATCAGAACTATAGCAATGTATTTGGTACAACATCATGGGGGTAACTATTCCAGAGAACACCAGAACTGAAAGAACTGGTTTGAGGAAAAACAGGAATAGAATTGGGAAGGAACAAACCTGGGCAAGGGACACAGAGGTCCCTTAGCCAACATGGGAAAGCCAGTGTGAAAGTCGCAGGGAGTGCAGAGACAAGTGGGTGGTTACCCACCCCAGAAAGCAAGTCATAGCCAAGGTTATTCCTCCAGAGCTTTTAAGATGTGCCTGCCTTGGTTTGTGTTAGGTTTTAGGAGAGCTTGTTACTTGGGTGCACACAAAATTCAAGTTGGCTCTAGGTCCTCAAGCAACACCACCAGAATCCTAAAGGGCTTATAGAGTACCAGGAAGAAAGGCACAACACACAAATGCTTCCTCTGTAAGGCTGATTCAGATATAACCAGGCTAATTACCTCCAGTCCCAGCCCTGACCACGACAGACCCAGACTGGTTTTCTGGAGACAACCCAGAGTATTCCTAAATCTTATTCCACATTAATACTGGGAGGGCTTCCTGCCTATGCTGCAGACACCAAGCTCTGCCTGGCCCATGCACTCACGGGGCACTGTGGCCAACCTGACAAGCCTGCTCAGAGCCAGACACGGAGACTCTCCTCCACACAGAGCTCACACCAGCCCAAGAGAGATGGATCTGTGCTTGTATCAGCAAATCCCACAGCTTTTTACTGACTCAGTACAGCAGTGAGATACATGTGCTGGCCTTGCACGCAGCTGGACCTGATGCACAGGACATACCCTAGCTCAGGCTCTGCTCTGCATGAAAGTGTTTACGTTGCTCTGAACCTGAACTAGGCAAAATTGCAGTACAACTAGTTCTGCCTTTCTTTTGCCCAAGAAGGAAAAGAAAAATTGGATTGGCTGGGGACGGGAGCATTGCTCAAGTTTTTCCATAAAGTCTCCATACTTTGGGCTGGGGACAGAGGGAATAGAACATACCAAATCTTCCTAGCCTTCCTAGCACCACCCTCTGACTACACTTCCTCAGCCCTCAGAATCCGTGCTTTCTCCACT
The DNA here is from genome assembly GCA_013398125.1 of Aegotheles bennettii. NCBI lineage: Eukaryota > Metazoa > Chordata > Aves > Caprimulgiformes > Aegothelidae > Aegotheles > Aegotheles bennettii. The sequence continues at coordinate 49,291 of VZRW01009225.1, forward strand.
ACAACTCTTAGGATAAAACGTCTGCTTTAATCCTTGGGCAAAGTTGTGTACTGCCCACACCACTCCAATCACCCACCGAGGTTTGCATTGATTCAACGAGTTCTTCAATGCAGAAAATCCTCAAACTCCTAAACAGAACCTAAGCTCGCACCTTTTAAGATGATGCTAGGGATGAAGCAAATCTCACAAGAGAGTGGTTTGCTTACTCTGAGAAACCACAGGCAAAGAGCAACGTAACCTACAAAACCCATTGCGGAAGCAGGGGACACTCAGGAGGGCAGGAAACTACTTAAGCAAAAGGACCATCCTGGCACAACAACAAATATCAATATATGGGTCTTAAATAAGCATAGATTGTGAGAGGCATGACAATATGAGCAATCAGCCCTACACTGAGAAAAGAGAATATTAACAATGACATGCTTTGTTTTGTGAAAGGGAATGTTCAGTGTGGCAGCTGCAGCAGCAGGCAGGCAGATTTGATGACCCAAAAGGTCCCTCAAAGCATTATATCCCCATGAGAATTTGAACAAATCCACTTGTTCATTTGAGTACTTGGATGAAATGATTTTCTAAATGACCACTCAAGAGACAGAAAACAAACAGAGCTTAATAAGGAATGTGGTACAGGAGAACAGAGCAGATCCACCAGCAGTGCATGGCTGGGGGTCCAGGGCAGGAGGCTGTCTAATAGAAAGTGATCTCTTGCAAAGATCCTGCTGAGGCTTTGCCTTGTGTTTTAAAGGCTGGTCTATGTCTAGTGTTTCCCATTTACTTTGCCATAGTTTTGTGGCAAAAATAGGAGGAGGTTTCGTTTAAAAAAGGCCGAGAACAAATTCAGCTTTGGGTACTTACTAGAAAAACAACACCAGACTCTAAAACTTTCATTATTTTAAAGAGACAGAATGTTGAAAAACAAACAGCACAGAACATGGAGAACAAACTTTGTCCCACCACCTAACAATGCATTTGAAGAAAGAAGATCTGTTGTTTTGTGGTTTGGGTTTTTTTCCCTTTCCTTATAATATGACAGCAATGGAACAACTCACCAGCTACTGGCTGCAATAGGATTGAAAAAGGGGCGGGGAAATCATCTCAAAATATACTGACAGGTTTTCGTATCAAAGTTTACTTTCAGTTGCTAAAAAAATTCAAGTACGTGGTCTGCCTGAAATTCCATAAGGGACAACAGACTGGGATACTTTACTTAATCCTAAATACCCACACTGCAGTTCATGTTTTTGTCACAGCTCATTACCAGCACAACGATTTCCAACACTGTACATCGTTTCAACAGCATTAGAAACACCCCACAGCTATTTCAAACTTCTTTCCAACAGGTTACTACCAGTGCGTATCTGATGCAGCAGCAAATCATGTTGTAGGGTTCCCCTGCACCCCCCCAACTCTGCATTGCTGTAACACATCATTTACCACCACTGGAGGCAGTCCCGTGTGCAGTGACTACTTCCCTGTAGTTAAGGCATAGTACACTCTCCTGCTACACATAAATCAGCCAGCACTCTCCAGATTGTAAAAGGGGCTACAAAATCTTCTGTGTCCACAGCTCTGCCCTTTCAAACCATTTCCTCTGTGTAAAAGTCAAGAAGAACAGCAAGCACAGATGTTAAAATGATGAAATACAAATGCACTATAAATCCCTGCTGCACAGAATTTCGTGTTTCTTTTAAAGCAGTACGATAACACAGACCAGTTAAAATGTCTTAAATGGTTCCATTCTGACCTCAGGAGAGCAAGTCACTGCCAGCAGCTCTCCGGACCCTGCCATTTGTAAAGTTTACAGAATATTTTTTTTTAAGCAGCTGCATTTGGATGTGTATTTTTGAAGCAGACCTCGATGTGCTTACAGACATGATATTGTTATGATGAAATTAAGAACCAGATTTAAACTTGCAGGTATTGAAGAACACGCAGTAGGACAAGACTGGCACAAAGGTCCACAGAAAAGGCTGTGACAATCAGACTGGGGAACGAGTAACAGCTGAAAATAAATCTTTACATACCTACAGCAACGTAGATTAATCCTTCATACCTTGGTATTGATAATGCTTAGGACAGCTATGCTCCTTTAGTGGCTGCTTCAGACTTCCTATATCAAAACTTCCGTATTAAGCTGTTCTTTACATGCAAAAAGCTCCCCATCAGCCCAAGGATGCCACCTGGCATCCCTGGATTCTGCAGGAAAACAAACTCTTGTGTGTACATTGAGCACCTACATATCCAGCAGCTCTGATCTGAGCAGAGTGTGAGAACAATATCTATACATTTCTCCATGGCTTTTAGGAGGACCCAGACACCATTTAAGAGTGTGTGAGTGTAAATACACATAACAATACATAAAACGAGAAGCACTGCTGGAGTCCCCACTGCATCTCGACCTCCGAGACGCTGTGAACAACACACCACCTGTGTCTGCTCCCTGCCCTGCTTCCAAGGTCCACAAACACCCCAGCAAGTGAGGCTGGTACCCTCTGGCTGTGACACCACCCATAAAACTTGAATACTCGTGAGGAAAAGCCCCTCCCCAGCACCCCAAGCACATGTCCCTCAGTCAGGCCCAGGTGGCCACTCACCTTAGGCACTAGCCCAGGGTACGTGGTGTAGTCCCACGGTGCAAGTTCCTTCCCGAGTTCTTCAGTTCCACAGCCTCATCCAAAAAATGCCATAACCAAGTGCTTCAGCAGGCAACTGAAATGCAGAACAGTGGTGGGTGCTTCAGCAGCCTCACCACATGTGAACACGTGATGATATGTGCAGAAGTAGGGGGAAAAGAGCAACTTGGAAGGTGATAGTAACTACCCAAGTCTCCTGCTAGGAAACAACATGGCACTGCTATCAGTGCACCAACACAACCTATACCAGCAACAAGCAGCATGTCTTAAGCCTGCAAAATCACTTTTGCTAAAAACAATGAAGGGGCCAATAAAGGGCAATCTGTTTCTGTGGCACAGGAGTCCGTGGTACAATCTGATACCAATTGGTAGATTAAAGCCTTTTCCCCACAGCCCTAAAAAAGCCTAAAACAGTTGTAGCCAGCCTGGAGAACATGACCAATGTGTTAGTCAGCATCTCTTACCAGCCCCCTTCTACAATCACTCACCTCGGAGTCTACTGCTTGGAGCATAATGTTAATTCAAAGAAAACTGAGCAATTGGGAAAGGAAACAAAGCTTCAACAGATGTGAATGTCATGTAAATGTCAAGCCTCATGTTAAAATTTGATTAGGAAACTGAATGAAAGGGGAACAGTAACACTGTAAGTAAACCAGCACACTAACAATAGTCTCAGCCTACCTGTTTGCAACGTAACCTCAGCGAGCCATTTGATTTTAGATGGAAAATTCAGAATAATAAGCTGTAGTGGATCTTGCTAAGAGATCACATGGAGCAGGACAAAAACTGCAAACAAATGTTTGCTGACAAGACGGATCTACAGAGTCTTAATACTGAATTCACTGAATGTTGTGCCCACACTACAGTCAGGTCAAGAAAATATTCATTTCTTTTGCATTGCAAATAAATGCCTGTCCACGTAGGAAGATCAGGAGCATATGGACCCACTCATCTGCATGCACCTGCCCCAGGGGAAACAGAAGGGTGGCTTCACATCAAAGCCCAGAAAGCAGAACTCCAGCAGACACTGAAAGGACACAGATGAACTTCAGAGACTGATTCATTACAATTTGGCCTTGGAAAGGTAAGGTATTTCCTTGAATGCACAACCCCAACTGCCACATTTCTTGATGCACATTAGGTACCAGCTGCTCATCTCAGGAATTTTCTTCCTACTGAGTGACCTCAGTTCTGGTTGTTTCAGGAGGCCAGACATCTCCTAGACCAGCTCAGGTATTTCAACAGACAAATACCATGAAGATGTTACTGACACAGAGATGTATTTGTGTACAGAGGCAGGAGAAAGTTCAAATGAACTAGAGGTAGTGGTTTTAACTGCAAGCTAAATACTTGCTTCACTCAGAAACACCGAGTTAGGAGAATTCTGCAGTAGTGTTCAGATTAGCAAATGCAAAGTTAGAAGGAAAAAAAAAGATTCAAGCCACATGACACTTCTTCCATCAGCTTTGCACTCCCCCACTGAGTCACCATCACCACACAGGGCCTAACTCTGCCATGACCAATGCCAGCCCCCATTCAGTTCAGAACCAATCTCAAACCAGGCCAGCAATTGCCCCAAAACAATTACTTTCTACCCAAAATGCAAATTCTGAGTCCCAGCTTGCCTTGCTGTGCCCCACAAAGTCAGAGGATCCACTCAGTCGTGGACCAGCCTTGACATTTCAGTTACCTGTTGTGCCAACAGAATAATTTGCTGATTTGTTCCACAGAAGCTGTACAAGGACATGTTCAGAACTTGGAATTTCATGCCCCTGATGACATCCTCTGTGGCTGACAGTCCAAGTCATAAACTTGTCACCAGCTCGATAATTGGTGGGAGGGTAAGAGGACATAACATCCATATCTCTGATGGATGGCTCCCTTTAGCTTGAGACTCCTTTAGTAGGAGATTTATTTTTTTTTGGTAATCTGCCTTCAAAGACAATAGAATAGGAACATTATCAGAGACTCAAAGGGAGATCATTGTCCCCCAAAAAAGGGAGTTATTAAGGGATTTCAATAATCCTCTGTCCTTTACCTTCAATGAGGCAAACCTAGGCACTATCTTCCACTGCTTCATTGCTCTTTGAAGTTATAATCAAGAAGAAATCAAACAGGGAAGGCAGGTTGCAGCGCCAATGGATGAAGCTTCAATCCATTATGAATTTAATGCACAGTCTGACTCATCTATTCAGTAGTTTCAGTCCCACCAGTGTACTTCAGACTACCTTCCTAGATGAAAAAAGACCACTGCAACAGTCGGTCAGCTTTCCTGACCCTGCTGCAGCTGCCACATTCCTAAAACTTCCCTTATCCAGATAAGCTTCTAAATAAATGTAGATGAACTGCTAGGAAAGGGAGAAACACCACTCACCACCAGACTTCCACCTCCCCCTACTTTGCTTCCCGAGTTGGCTGCCAAACAAAGACACCATATTGTGAGAGGCTGCTGCACAACTCCTGGGGGCTGCGCACGCAGTTCCTGCTCCCAAGTGTGGCAGCAGGAGTTAACAGTATCTTATTCTCTAGAGATATTCAAAATACAAAGAGATTTGTATTTTATTGTGTCTCATGGTTCATCAGTCATAAAACCCATTTTATTAAAGAGCCTGCGGTTTGAAAAAACAAAACCCTGAAACAGGCACTGAGAGTTATCCAAATCTTGTCCAGTGATAAGTATTTATGTAAATAACCTTATTTCACATTAAATGTTAAAAGGGTTTTCTTACAAACCACAAATCTTTTGTCCTCATGAAATGCATTGCTCTCAAATGCTGGTAGCCAAACAAAATTTTAAAAAAATATATATATTTAAAACAGTAGGTAACAGAAGGCTGCTGAATAAGATTATCTACTGCTCTATGATTGGTTGGGGGACCTACAGGGGAAAAATCCCCTCCAAGTGAAATGAGTGAGTACTGGAAAGTTTCCTGACTGTCAGAACTGCAGCCATTTCATTATTACGAACAAATTCACGCTAGTGAATATGAGCAACAGTTCAGAGTGTTCTTGAAGGCAACACTGCATTTCTACTTCAAGTTCTTCATTTTTCCTTGTCATACACGTGGCACTTAAGCTGTCAGTAGGCAATTTCATTAAAGTGTGGGTTTCATTTCTAGCCTTTGCTTACACTCATTTTTGATGTAACAATAAAAATAAACCATATCCTAATTACTTTCATTGTGCTGTCTCACAAATATTTTCTTTCCTCAAACTTCCAATCTCTGTTTGCAGAATTCAGCAGAGAATGAAGACGTGAGTTATTTCACGTGGTCAGATACACCACCAGACACCAAAGACTCCCGAGTAAGTTATTTCAAGCTTTGAAATTACCCAAGTACAAAAACAAGGAAAAAAATACGAAGGAAATCTTCCTAAGCTCTAAATTCAGTTTGCTAGGTAAAGCACAGCTCTGCTCAGTGGAGACTTCGGAGTAAGTACCTGCCATGGTACTCAAGAACTCACACGCCACCATAGTTAACCAGTAGGTATCTACACATGCTTAGCTACGTAACCTGGACACTGCCAAGCGTGGATCAGCACAGAACTGCAATGCAGTGACTTCAGTGCCATTCAGCAAGAAGCTGCTGTTTCAACACTCGCTAAGGCCCTTTCCAGCTTCAGCCAAAACCCTCCCCAGTTCTTCTCCACACTCGTCACTCACCTCTCCCAAAGATGGGTTTGTCAGTTAGCCCTACTGCTACTGCAATTCAACAAAACGATCAGATTTGCTTCAACAGCTACGCGGGGAGATCTGAGATTGTCCCTCTGGGTTGCCACTGCCTCCACAGCTGTCCCTGACAGACCAAGGAGTGCCTACGAGGCTGGGCAGATCTGTCACCATTATGTACCAGAACAACCACTCCAAGGTTAGTCACGTATATGTTGTTTACAGAAAATGCCCAAAATGCAGTTAAAAGAAAGCCCAACCAGAACCAGATCAGAATACTCGTGTTAATTTTTTTTTTAAAAAAAGCATCTTCCCTAGTTCTGACAGGGCATAACCAATCCTCTGTTTAGAAGAGATTTATTTTCTCCACAACAGTCATGAAGAATGTCCTTCACAAAAACATTCTGCTCGTTACTCTAAAACACATCACTGAAATTTTAACAGCTCTTATAGCAAGCAACATACAGCAACCTGCTCTCACTACACCTGCTTGACTGGGGAAACACCCCTACAAACACAAAAACTTAATGCTGAGACCTGCAAGGAGAGAGCACAATGCTGTCTGGTATCGTCCCTATGTTGCTGCTCATCAACCAGAAAAATTTGGAGATGTTGTCCAAGTAATATCCTTATACATAAATAGAACTCTTAGCTCTGAAATAGGGTGGCTCCCCCACTCTGATGGTATAGGATGGATATCACAGAGATCTGGAATCATACAATCACCTGGTGGCAAAGAGCTAACAAACAATACCTGTGTGCACTGTCCCCAAGCTGCTGCAGGGGAGGCTGGGAACCAGCCTGCAGCTCAGCAGTACTCACAGAGCATTCCCATGGGATTGCTCACAAGACACCCAGACCTCACTCAGGAGCATCTCCCTCTTCCCCAGTGCCAGATGGAAGATCACAACCACTGAGACAGAAGCACTGTTGCTCGAGATACAGTGAGAGGGGAACTGTAGGCAAACAGAAAACACTGTAATCAACTATTCAAATTACACTGGCACACTGAGATTAATATTCACATCTTTGTAGAAAGCACCACACAGAATTTAATGAGAGCAATAAAGATTGCAGTTCTACATCCCATCCAAAAGAACACCTCACCCAAACCCTCCAGTGAACCATACTTCAAATGGAAACCAAGGAGGAGTATCTTGGTTCTGTTCTAAACGTGGGACAAGGAACCACGTGAATGAAGTAGACGAGACAACCAATAACCTGGCTTGCAGGAAGGCTCCTCCCTTACCACAGAAAGGAGTCTGTAAAACAGCCATATTAACAGCCCTTCTCAGGCAGCCTCCAGGTCCTCGAGCACTGCTACGTACATGCTCAGTCTGACAACCTGGGGCTTGAGCTACTTCCTACAGAAATTTGCTTACTTTTTTATTTTAAGAAGAAATGTGTGCTAAAGTACATTTCTGGACAAACAAAGCTATTTTGTCCACAAATTCTTACCGAAATCTGACTTCCTAACAACCCAAACAATAAATAAAAGCACTGACAAACACAGTGGGCTGTATGTTTCTCTCCTGCTAACTCAATCACTCCAGCAAGAACAGCATTTCAGTGCTTAAACACAATCCTCAAATCAGAAAGGACTCGCTACTGTTCCACTAAGATGGCTCCTGAAGGTGTTTTATCTGGAATATTTCTCCCCTTACACCCTTCCCAAATGCCTTCTGAAATCTTTCTGCCAGTTTTGGTCTATCAATCAGCTTTGTCTCTTTACTCACTTTCTTCTCCTGATATCTCAAATGGTTTGGGTCAGGTTCGAAAATGAAGTGGAAATGAAACATAAGAACTAAGTGAAAAACAAGCCAATATTTCACCAGCGACAGAAAACAACCAGTCTTTGTGGCAGTTTACTTTGAACTTTCCTCCATTTCTCTTTCTTCTTCGCCCTCTAGGCTGCACTACTTCAGGGAATCTGAATCAAACCGCCTTCCTACGCTGCAAGGCGTTCTCTTGAGGATGGACAAAACAGGCTGGAGAAAGACAGCAGTCCTGGCCCTTCCTCTGGCAAACATCCATTACAGCAAGGTTTCCCTGTTTGAAGTCCCAAGCAAAAATAGGAAGAAGCCCAGAATGCCTCTGTTCACCTTTAGGGTAAGATTCCAGCCTTGACACTGCTAATGTCAACTCCCAGTAACAGTATTGCTTCGGAGCAGTTATTCCCAGTATGAGCTAAGGCAGGAGTTCCAGGCAGAGGTAAGAAAGCCTGACAGGCACCTGGCTCCTCACTGCTCTGCTTGGTCATTAACTGCCCCCAGAAACCCCAGAATCCAGGAAGAAAATCCTCCTCTCCACCACACCGAAAGCTGTACGTTTTATGCATATATAGGTGTCAGAAAAAGGTCAGACAGAATTTATACATATAAAATAGACACTACTGTAAATGACCTTAGGTTTTACTCAGAGATTTGTCACGAGTGATTAAAAGCAGCTGTTCTAAACTTCTTTTGTGCTACAGCTTAAAAAGCATTCAGCCAGGTGTGCAGTCACCAAAGAGCAGCGTGTAATCCCAACAGCTAGAAAATACAGAAAAGGGCTGCCAATAGGATTATACCAACTGCCAAGAGACAAATCAAATCCAATTACTGCCGAGTTAGTATTTACTGTAAAGTCTCTTACAATAAACCACCTAAGCATCCCAAGTTGCAGGAGCATCTTCTCTCCCAGAACCCTGCTCTGTTGTACCCTTACAAGCTTTTTAGGTATCCCACGTGTCCTTCCCCTCAACATTTCATATCAACAAAGTATAAAATACAGTGCTCTAGTAGGAGTGAAATGAACAATACATACCTTCAAGGTACTTTTTCCCCCTCATCAATCAGCCAATTAGTTCTTTTTAATTAAAACAGGAAGCTCTGATTGCAGGATTTTGAACAATAATCCCCTCCACTTTAACTACTGATCTCTGTGATTCACAGACTGAATTCAGAAATCATTAACAGGACAGAACTGGCAAAGCTGGGTTTAAGTCTCAAGCAGCCTTTTGGCTAGATCCACACCTCAAGCTTGAAGCAGTCAGAGTTACTCATCCACACGATTTAAGTACGAGAAGTATATATTGATTGGTTACTAGTTCACTTTTCAGCTACCTGTGCAAAGTTTAGGAGAAAACCAGTTGTTAAACCCAAAAGTAATGCCTCGTTTCACCAGAGTTCTTATTAAGTTTACGTGAAGTTTTGATGAAGATCCAAGAACCACCTTCATGGGGTAAAAAGGTTTGGTTTTCCAAACCAATGGGGTTTGTGTCAGACTTCCTGTTACGACTGAACTAAGACCAGAATTTACTTCCCCATTTTCAGATTCTGAGGCTTAGCTGGATAAAGGCTCTGATGCAAGCACAAACTTAAAAAGTTAAACATTTCTTTCACCTGTTTGCTAACAATGAGCAGACTCTGAGCAACAAACTAAGCCTTGTGTTTGAAACTGTTCATAAATGACTTACATCACAGAGTTCATTTCTTGGTCTCCATGTATACGGGCTGCTAAGGTACAGGAAGAAGGGAGGGAGGAATAGTTGAGGGAGACCTGAAGCATCCTACTTTTTCAGAATGCATCCCACTAAATACAAACAGAGCTCCTGAATCATACAGGTCCCAGTAGCAACACATACGGAATTTAAGGGAAGATTTATTTTTAAAATGGAGGGAAAAGAACTCAGGCCAACTTCCAACTCCTGTCTGACACCCGTGCTCTTAAACCAACCCTAGTGAAGTTCTACATTCCCCAATTCAGTCCTGTATCTGCTGTACAAGTGCAGCACTCAGCTCCACAGTAGGGTTCCCGTGTGACCATCCTGAACCACCATGTAACTGTTCCTGCCAATAACCACCACCATGCTGACAACCCCGAGCTATCCTACACAGGAACAACCACATGGCTGACACAGAACACAGCAACTCAACAGACTCTGTGCTTCAGAGTTCCATCACAGTACAGAAAAATCAGTGCCTGAAGAGCAGATTTGAGAAAACCGTGCACACATTTACGCAACTGGTACAATGCTTGGCTGGTGGATAACGGACCAATAAATAATATCTATGTTCTCAAAAAGCTGATTGAAACTCTAGCTGCAAAATGCACATCAGATTAGTACTCACCTTTAAAGGTGTTCAGGATGTTGCTCTAGTAACTGTTCCCATTTTAATAAAGGAATTAGACCCCTTCCAAATGCACGTACATATTGTCATTTGAAAGCCACAGAAGTAGTACTTGCTGGAGCAGGATGTGCCAAGCTGCACTGTCAAACCTCAAATAATAATTAAAGCAAGCCTGATCTGACTCTACGCATCCCTTTACTGGTCTACAGTCTCTCTTGAAAATTATGTTTCAACTACAGTCACTGTTACCTTCCAGAGGGTGGCACAAGGGGGCTTGCCAGACCAGCAGCAGCTGCAGCAGGAGGGTAGAGGCAGCAATCCCTGATTCAGAGGTATCTGCCTTAAATTTCGTGAAGCTTTGTGACCCACCAAAAAGTTTAAGGCAGGAGGATTTCCACACTGTTACTGTACGTGCTGGCTTATGCATGTGCCCAGACTGCCACTCCTGCTGCAGTACCACCACGTTCCCATTGCCTCGCCAGGAGGCTGAGGAAAAGCACCTCATTTACATGGCATGATTGACTAGCCATGCAGATTGGGCTTTGCTGGGAAGCAGGAGGAGATAGCATCTTTCAGAGAGAACTCTATTTGGAAGAGGTACAGAGCAGGAACAGTTTGCATTCATCCCCAGCTTGCTACGTGGGATCCTGAGAACATATCCTTTACCACTTCAAACACACAGTCTGATTTTATTTTTAAGTCTCTCTTTCTTCCCCTCATTTTCCAACCATCGGAAAGCAAAACAGTTCTCAGTCAAAGTGAAAAACATCTTCACCTCACCCGCAGACTCCCCAGGGAGCAGTCAGAGGATTTTACATGTCACGAACCCCCTCCCATCAGGGGTGGGGGGTGGATGGGAGCAGACAAGGAAATATTGCCATCTTACCTTTTAACGATGGGTTTGTCCCCCCCACCTCGGTGGAGTCTAGCTGAGTCAATGTGAATTGACTCGCATCAAAGCACCCCTCCAATCACCACACACCTCACCCTCAATCCACATCCACACCATTGTCATTAATGCCCACTGCTGGAACACCTAAAGGGAAGCAGGCGCCGGCCTCTCCCAGCATGTGCCCCCCCTGACACCACCCACACGCCTGTCTCCTTCTTCCAAAGGCCATCTCTATTGCCCAGGCTCCATCCAGCCCCCAGGGCTGCTCTCAAGTTAGCACAACATTCCCAGCGCAGAGTGGGGAAGGATGAACCCCGGGGGGTGCAGGAGGCAGGCGGCAGCCACAGCACCTACCCGCAGGCTGGGGGCCAGGGTCACCCTGCTGATCCCGCTCCTGCTCCACTGCTGCAATCCCACTCCTAAAGCATTCCCGAGGCTTTCGGAGCCCAAGGTGGTATCTCCCCGCAGCTCCACAGTCACGAGGCAAGGAGCTTCTCCTCTCCCCTCCGCAGGACTCCCCAGTGCCTGAAGGGCCGAGGCACTCAGGAGCCGGCAGCAGAGGAGGCACCCGGCATCACTGCTTCCCCAGCCGGGCTCGGGAAGGAGCTGCACCGCCAGGCTCCCCCGCGCCGGGTACCACGGCAGCGGAATACTAACTGCCTCCTTTCTGCTGCTGCTCACCACACGCAGAGACCAGAGCCTAAACACTGCATTCCCCCCACCCAATTAACGCTCCAATTAACCCTACGTTTTAAGCCAACACGACGATACTCGAGGTCACCGTTTCTCCTCTGCCTGGCAGCAGGGACCGATGGAGGAGAAGGGGAGGAGAAGGGGAGGAGAAGGATGCCTGCCCTCGCCAGAGGCTCTCCCGGCGAGCGCTGCCCCAGCGCCGGGGCTTGGGGGGTCTCCATGCTGGGGCAGCCCCCCCCAGCCCTCCCCCGCAGCGGTTTCGCC
>VZRW01009225.1:63316-100035 GCA_013398125.1 Aegotheles bennettii
CGCGGCTGCCGAAGGCGGGCGGATTGTGCCCCCCTCCCGGCGCGGAGGGCGGCGGAACTGCAGCCGCAGCCGAGAGCCGCCGGCGAGCAGCACCCAGAGCTGCTCCGCTCACGGGTCGCCTGGTCAGGGAGAAATAACCTGCAGCTCCACTGGAATGGAGAGAAACAGCGGCGAGCTCCGAGCGGGCTGAACCCTGCCAGCGGGACACTCTGGGGGTGCGGGCGGGGGCTGGGAGTTAGCGAGGGGGTGATTCTCATCGAGTAAATGAGTATTAATTACAGCAACTGAAGGGGGAGATAGCAGCAGCTCATGAGCAGAAGCTTTTAGGCTTCCACCAGAGGCATGTGCAGTTGTTTTTACAAACGAGGGACTTGTGGAGATCCCCACACACTCAGGACAGGCCCACCAGCTCTCCCGCAGCAGTTTGATTTCAATACAAGCATTTCCCTAATGCAGGAGCTTTTCAGGCTTAAACACGAGATTTTTGGTGAACTACCTTAAGAAAAATCACCAACAGGCTGGATCAGGAGTCTGTGGAATCAGGGGCTCAGCCATGATTAATTTTTTAGTTCAAGATTCACAACCTACACCACCCACACTGAAACTTCCCCCGTCTTTGGGGAGCACCAGCCCATGACCCACACAGCAGACCCCTCCACTCCACACAGGATGCAGAGAATGAATATTTAACAATAAATAAAATCCCAAGAAGCCTGGGGTAGGCCAGAGACTCCAGCAACCCCAGTGCTGTTCTATTCCCACCACACTCACTCGCATGGGAACACGGGTAGGGCATTGCTCAGAAAACAAGTTTTGTCCAGCTGGCTTTGTTCAGGGCTGGCTTGAAAAGTCACTCTCCCACGCCACCACGGGGACCTGACTCAGGTTAAAAATACCTGCTTTTTTTCTAGATTGAGTTTAGCATGGACCAATTCCCTGACTTCATTGCTTGCAGCAGCCCCATGGCCAGGGCACTGCTATGGTGCAACTGAGGAGAGCAAGAGCAAGTGACACAGGTGGGAATACGGGACCACAGCTATTCAAACCAGCGCTGCTATCAAAAGTTCCCCAAGCCATGTGTTTTCTGCTCCTCACAGTGGCTTTGCTCAGCTGTGTGGCATGCCAGTTCAGCTCATTAAACCAGCAGAAAACTAACCTGACAGAGAAAAGCAGGGTTTCCTTCCTTGGGATCATCCAACGGGATCACTGAGGAGTCAGATGAGCAGCAAAGCCCTTGCTGAGCAGGTCAGGAACAAGCAGACCACGCAGGCAGCGAAAGACCATTCCCCTTCAGCTGCCAGGAGCAGTTAAATTTGCTCAGCCACCCCATGACCCCTTCTACTCAATGGCAGCTGTGTAAATCCAGATTAAATCCCCCATCTGCAGCTGAGTCCAGAACCATCCCACCTGGTCTCTGAAGTCAAAAGCAAACCTTGCATTGATTTAGACAGGGCCTTCTACCTTCCTCTCCCCTACACAAGTGGTAAGCACATGAATTTTAAGCCTTGTTGTGTCCTGGTGCTTTACAGGAACCCTATAAATATTTACATGGCAATGTGCACAATGGAAATAAGCTCACACTTTCTCCCCCAGCATAATTTGTAAGCACACAGGTGAATGAAAACCTGCGTAATGACTTTCTTTCTCTCTGCTTCCATGCCATAATTCTCTTCCCTCAGGCTTCTTAAACATCCAAATTCCTCAAATTAACTACTGGAAGAAGAAAAGGAAGCACAGGGAGTTTAAGTCAAGTATGAGGAAAATAAATAGCAATCTCTGAGCCAGCTGTTGCCCTGGCCAGGTATTTCTCACCACCATTATTAGATGAGTCACAGAGATTTTAGCAGAGAATTTTGTTTGCTTGTACAGAAGACCTACACATCTGAGAGCTCAGGAGCCTTTGTACTAATGCAGAATTCAGAGGCACTTGTCACAGTACACAATCTTCCTTGAAAAGTAATGCTTTTAATTAGAGAAAGATTTAATTTCTACTTCAAAATTTGGTGGATGATTTTAATAAGAGAGTAGGAATTACAAGCTAAAGTGTCAAGACCCCAGTAATTAAATATTTGCATGCGCTCACATACAATTTAAATGACTCTGCCATTTATTTAATCTTAAAATTCAAGAGCCAAAGAGCAGATTCACCACTGTTTGTTCAGATATGGCTACATTCACTGGGCTCATGCCTTAAGCCTCTGCTTAATCTGTTTTACTACTCAAAATAATTGCGTTTGGGGCAATACCTACTATTACATCCCTACATTCTCTTCCCTTTTAAAGAACAGTTAATCCTGGGGAGAATGTGCAGAGGCACTTGCAACATCTCAGATTTTGTCAACGGACAGCTGTACTGAGAATTTGTCCAAGGATCAATGTGCATTTTAGATAAATACAATTAAAGTTGTGAATATAATTCCTCAAAGCCCCAAATTAAGTTCTCCTAATCCATCATCTCCTAGTGTTATCAAAACAAATGGAAATTTCGGTACCGATTGCAGTGAAAGCAAGTGCAGCTCCTTTATGTGCTAGTCCATTTTCTTGTCTGGTATTTATATATATATATATATTGTCCACTAGGAAGATACACTATCTCCTAAGACTCCAACTCTCACTCTTAATTATGCATTCCTATTTACTTTTCTTTAATCCCACCTGAGTCTCATTCTGCCCTTCTCAAGTTCATTAAAACCACTTGATAATACTCCTAGGTGTAGTGTGAGAAGTGGCTGAAGCAGCCTCCATGAGTTAGTCTGACAGCTTTCCACAGAGCAGGATGAAGGGCAATGGCTCTGCCTGTTCACTGATAAACATTCTCCACCCTAAGCCTTGACATCTATTCAGGGAAAAGAGATACTATCCAGCTCCTATTTAGGAATCAAGTTTAAGAATACATCTTCAAGTATATGTAAAAATAAAAGCTTGATGCCTGGGAGCCATCAAATGTGCTGAGTGAGAAGAGGTCTTGTAAAAAGAATTAGTAACACCTCATTAACTGGGAGTTTGCCAAGGCAATCCAAGTAGTTGCTATTCTG
This sequence comes from Aegotheles bennettii, assembly GCA_013398125.1. Lineage (NCBI taxonomy): Eukaryota > Metazoa > Chordata > Aves > Caprimulgiformes > Aegothelidae > Aegotheles > Aegotheles bennettii. The sequence goes on from VZRW01009225.1 coordinate 66,352, forward strand.
AACTCTTCTATCATCAACAGAAAGCTATCTTTACATCTACATGTTTAAAAATATCCACATATCTATTCATGGAGGGGTGTCTATGCGTGGTGTGACATGTATACTCTGTACAGTATACATCTGCATGGATACTGTACCCTCAATGCCATCCAAATCTGCCATGCACAGGGAAGGCACTTATTTCACCTGTGTTATTTGGGGAATTTTTAGCCTGGAGTGTCACAGCCATTAATTAATTTCCATTTACTGCTAGACATACTGTATCCATGACAGAGACACTAGGACACAAAAAAACCCCAACCAACCCATGACAGAGCCCATGCTGCAAACCATTTGGAGAGGAAAGGCTGGCACCCAGAACCTAACTGTCCTCCCCATGTCCAGATATGCAACCCACTGTGTCTTAACTCCAGAAACACTGAGTGACCACACTTCCCATTGCAGCTGTGAGTGCTCAGCACTTCTACACATTAGGCCTGAGGGGTCTAGAAGATGAGACAAACATGAGAGTAGCCACAAAAGGTATTTTGGTTGAAGTGGCTTGCTCAGCAACATGCACAAAGACTAGAGCAGAAACAGGGATAAAAGAGAATTCTTCTTATTCACCTGCCTTAATCACAGGATGACCCTTCCTCTTTCAACAATCCCCCTCATTGTTCTCTTCTCCATGCACCTCCAGACTTCTACACACGGAATGAGACTCTTCCTGACACACAGACAGATACACTCACATCTAGATACTGATAGGTGAGAGCTGGCAAGAGATTTAAGTGCCATAATGAAAGATTAGTCATAACAAACATGCACAGAGAGGCTGAATTAAAATGTTCCACCAGGGACTGCCATTTTGCCTTTTCACAACTTCTGACTCTGCAACCCAAGCGGCTTTTGACATAAGAAAGAGGCCTGCTGTTTTCCCTGTCTTTTCTTCAAGGGAGAACAGGGGAAAGAGAAATCACACCAGTTCCCCGTTACCCATCACCAGCTGTGTACAAACCCCACAGAACAAGAGTAACTACACCACCTGGCAAAGAGAAGAGACTTTTGTCCTAGCCAGGCAGGGGATACTTCGGTTATTGGTTGGTTTAATCCTTGGAATAGGTAAGGCATTGGAAGTCCAGTCTACCAAGACTCTCTTTGTTCCCTGTGTTGACTTTGTCCCTGCCAGTGTGAGATGCTGATATTCCTGGCACCACAGTGTGCTGGGTTACACAGTTTACGTTTTGACAAACTGCCAGCATTTTGCTAAGAAATCAAGTGCTAAAAAGGGAAATTACCAAGTTTAGATCTCAGCCAGAACTGAACAGGATTTCATAAAAGTAATAAATACTTTTCTCTGATTCTGGGGATCGTCTTCCTGCCAAGTTCCAAAGGATCATGGAAAACAACACAGGTGCTTCAATCTCTAAAGAAACATTGTCAGAGTCTCTTACAAGGGTGAATCTTAATAATCTGAAATAAACAGGCTGTGCTCAGAAAGCATCATAGTTTGAACTAGCGAGTAAGACTGGATAATAGCAAATACAAAGCTTTTTGTACGAGGAAGAGCATATTTATGATTCTTAACAAGTAGAGCACATAGTCCCACTTTTCTAAAACATTATACTGCCCAGAGGGAGGGTTTGGAAAGCTTATCTCACATGGGATGCACTTCACTCAGAGCTCCTGATCCCTCTCCCAGGAAAAGGGCTGATTTCCATCAGCGACCATTACTTCCCTACTTTTCTGTAGTGCCCAGGGACAGCTGTCAAAAGCAGGTGTCCTTTTTTGAAAGTTAACACTAATAAGGTTTCTGTTCTTATGCACAGAAAATACCGGAATCAAGAGCTGAGTATCTCTGACTGGTAATAAAACTAAAAACAGCTAAGAAAAATTAGCAGCTTCCAGAACACACTCAGCAGGTTTTTCAGGGCTTAGGTGTTAACACATCCACCAGAAAGTGATTTTACCTTACCAGTAACTAAATTACAAAGTTAAGCCACAAATGTAGGATGCATACAGTAAAAACAACGAAAATGCCTATAGACCCTCCAAAATCAACAGAAGTTTAGCACTTGACATCATTTTACTATCACGTGAGAGCTTTTCTATATCTGTGGGTCATAAATACCTTTGCACAGCTTTTTAAATTACCTACTTCTAACCAAGATATGAAAACTTTGAAAAATACTACTCTTTGTCTATTTAATGTTTTGGAATTTGTATTCACTATCTTAAAACAATGCATGGCAAACACTCATGATCACCTGCTCAAGCAGTAACTTCCACCATTATCTAATCATCTACTCAGTTCTGCCAAACTTTCCAGAAAGCCCAGAGAGACACAGCTGGCTTTCACCCTCTAAACCTGATGACAGAGGGGTAAACATGTTCCTATCCATCACTCTTGGAATGTGGGGCCTTCCACTTGCTTGCCACCAGCACAGGTCTGTTCAGTCATTTAGAGAACCATGTTTCAGTCTGTATTTCATTATGCTGACCCTCACCTGCCTTCCCGGTTGTTCTTACATTTCAGAGTGGTTTCAAAATATTTCAGGATTATTTTCAGGAAATGTAAAATTTTCTCTTCTCTTTCAGAACCCCTCTTTCTACATCAGTTTGGTGTTTGACCTTTGCAGCTCCGTGCACATGGTATATCTAGACTTGCTGTCTTGTTACATGTTGTACATTACTTTTTACAAAACAGGCTGAATGTTATTTTTCCCTGTCTTCAATACCATGGCATGCCTGGGAGAGTCTGTGCTTTCAGTGGCTGGGAAAGCCACGTTTAGCTTCCGCTGTCAGCAGCATATGGACTAACCTCTTGAGTTAAGCAAAAGGGAAATAAACACTCCTAGGAGGAAATACAAGCCCAGCCACAGCTGAAACTTCAACACAAGCATTTCCGTATTTCTGTTGATCTCTCTGTTCACAAACAAAGGTAAGTAGATTCAGGTCAGGGAAGAAACCTGCATTCATGTCTCCCCCACCCTGAAATGCAGCAAAACTTCTGAGTTGTGACACGTGAATAATATCTGATGCAAATTTAAAAAGCACATTTTCACTTACTCAAGGAATTAACTTCAGTGTAACCCAAATATCATTCCTTCTTGCAATCTGAATCTATACAAATTGGAAAGAAAGAGTTCTGCTCATGATAATCTACTCCAAAATACTCTGCTGCCTAATGAGGCATGGCGACCTAGATCAGGCACGGAAACAATGACCCCTCTGGGGCCGCTGGGGCCATCAGCTCACAGACACCCATATGGGGGATGGCAAATGGTGTTTATTAGTGGGTAACACCTCGTTATATAGCCTAGGTTTACGACGTCACATCCGTCTGCTTACATCAAAGGCGAACACTACTGGCTGTCCAGAGAGGGGGTCCTTATCTTATCTTATCTTATCTTATCTTATCTTATCTTATCTTATCTTATCTTATCTTATCTTATCTTATCTTTCCGTACTGCGCGACATCTTCCGACCGCCAAGCCCTAGCTGCCTACAATACTCAGAAATCTTGATATGAGGTCCAGCACAGCATCTGGGGATGGTCAGCTATCATCAGAACGCCACCATCTTCAGTTAAGGAAAGCAGGAGAAGTAAAAGCTTTACTCTCAAACAGAAGATTGAAAAGGCAGCTGTACTGGGTTTCTGTGGCAAAGTTTTGATCAGGGGGGGATACAGTGGTGGCTTCTGTGAGAAGATGCCAGAAGCACGTCAGGGGCATGTTTATAATCAGAGGAACCATTTAACAGCAGCAATATGGCATGATTGCTTCTCATGCAGAATCTCTTGTAACGTGACTGGCCTTTCCCCACACAAGCCTAAGTAAAAGCCTCTGAGATACCTGGAAGAGTTGGATGCCCTGTAGCACATGTCCTGTATACAGCTCTGCTCATTTCCACAGTATGTGTAGGAGGAATTCTTTCTGATCCGAAAGAAGGTCCTTCCTGGGAGCACTCACTTGGATGCCAGGAGGGGATCTCTTGGCTTGCCAATACCCATAGCAAAGCACTAGCAGCAGCAGTGGTGCTAAGTGAGGCAGCACACTGAAGCCGTCTCACTCGGGGCCCAGAGAAATGTGTGTTACTCTCTGCTGAAGCTGCAATCTTTCTCAAAGGCCACTGGACACAGTTAATTTGGGCTGGGGACTCGGAGGTGCTAAGACATGGGCACTCTTCTCCTGTGCTGTAAGAACTGGCGTCTCCAAGCCACAGTGACCAAAAGGTGCAGCCAGCTATGGTTGCCCTTTAGAACCCTTTCTAATGCATTTGGCAACACTGCACGTTGATTATTCACCTTTTTGGGCAGGTCTCTTTCCTACTCTTTCACTCTAGCTCAAGTCAGAGCAAGCACTGACTGACTTTTACAAATATTCTGCTTCAACACAGATCTGTATTTTGAGATTAATAAATATATCAAACCAGAGAACATCTGCTCTCATTTTTCTCCCTTCTGAGACCTAACCAAAAATGTACCTTCCTACTTTTCATCTTCTACTCTGTTTCTGTCTCAGAGAAGTACTCTGTGCCTTGTGCTGTGATGAGACAGTCTCTTTAATGGCCTTCTGGAGGCCATGCAAAGGGCCCCTGGAATACTTAGTTTGATTAAGTCAGGTGTTGCTTCTGTATCCCCCCCCACTCCACTTACATGGCTGGTGAGAGGGGTGGCACAGTTATGCCTTTCTTGAATCTGTTCTGGCTAGATGGATTTCACAGGACTACCAGCTATTCTGATTTAAACATTTTGTCCTGCTTGCCAGGTCCAGGTGTAAACATTAGAGGTTTCCAATTCCCTAAATCACTTTTATAACTTTTTTCTTTTTTTTAAAAAAAAAAAGCATATAGTTGCTGGTTTTAGTGGACACACACACACTCTTCCCCATCAACTGTTATTTTTCTAAATTGGTCCATCAACTTCGTAATTCAGCTCCTGGAACTGGAGCAATTTACTGCATTTTCAAATCAGCATCTTTTTCTAGTATCCCCTTATCTCGCACCTCAGTTTCTAAGAAAACAGCCAGCCTTGAATAGGACCTGCCTACTCTTGATGATCCAAACCACTTAGCTGCTCAACGATGTCATCAAGTGTTTGCTACCTTTACATTTCACATTCTTTTTCATTGTGGTCTTGTATTTGCACCTCAATTTCCACTTTCAGTCCTCCCAATTTCTTTCTTTTTGGTTGCTCTCAATCAGACACAACAAACACTACCAACGCTGGGTAATTTGGGAGGATCGCTTTACACATCTTGCAAACTGTACTTCTTTCTACAAGCTCCAGTGTAATTTCTTTTTGTGGAAGAGCACAATATTGCTGATGCCTGTTCAGCTTGTGATTGTTTGCCTCAATTCCTTTTCTACAAACCTGCTGGCCTGCTTAGCCTCCAAAACTTTTGTTCACAGTTAGTTATTCCCACTTCAGCGTTACATTATGCTCTGTTTTCATTTCATTAAACCACTCAGTTTATACAATAATTTCTCATTATCATCTAGTCTTACAACATACTTGCAGTTCCTTCTAGCGAATACATGCAGTAAGCGTGCTGTTTATGCCACCATCCAGGTCTGTAGTAAAAACACTGAACAGAACTGGCTCCTACACAAAGCTCTCCAGATCCCATGCACAGCACCTCTCTCTTGAATAGTGAACTGGGAATAACTCCTCTCAGGTATAGCTCTCCAACCAGGTTTGTATCTAGTCTTTGGTAGTTTCACTTGGAGGATACTTGCCCACAAGACAGAAAAGAGCACTACTGTGTTTGCTCTACCCACAAGAATCATTTCCCTGTTTCAGGAAAAAATTAGATCAGCTAGATGGGATTTTTTTCCCTTGAAACAAATCCCTTCTGGATCTTGTAATTCTAGGAGCTTACAAGGATGGATGACTTGCTCCAGCATTCTTTCAGGAGCTGAAACAAAGCTTGATAACTTTGAAAAAAATGAGGCAGACACTTTGTAAAAGAAAAGACAGAACCATGAACAGACAGACTAGACATGTTTTGTGGCCCTACTCCCTCACTCCTAAGGAGAGACACCCAAACAAGTGCTGCGGGGGCTTTAGTTATGCCAGAGATGAGGCACTTGCAGCTTTGGCAATAACCTTCCTCTGGCTTAAGCAAATGCAATCTCATTGCTGCACTGCTTTATGGCAATCCACAGGCAGTCTAAATGCAGAGATTCATTAGACAGGGCCACTGTGGCACACACGGGAAGTTGTTAGAGTAGACAGTCTACCGTTTCCTCCTAGAATCAAAATATGTTAATGGTTCCAAAGCCTCTGGGTGGCCCAGGCTGCTCTTTTGTGCCATTGGTGGAAGCCAGAAAAAGGTACACTAAAAATAAACCCTGACTACAGCCAGGGCTTCCCTAAAGGTACAGCTGAATCTCAGTTTCTTGCTTTTTTGATGCATCAATATTAAGCTATTGTCTTCATTCAGTCAGTTGTTCTATCACCCAGTGATCTCTCCCCACCTGAGAAGGGAAACTGGGAAAAGGAGAGGAGACCCATGGGTTGAAATGGAAACAGATTTAATAAAATAGTAACAACAAACTAATATTAATCCCAATACCTATATAAAATACACAAAGTTATACTCAGCCCATACAGTGGTGATGAGCTGTGCACTTCCAGCAGTGAATGCTAGATGTCAAACACTGAGCACCACAGCTCCAGGGGGAGCGTGACAGTCACAGCAATGGGAGAGCAGCTTCAGGAGCAGAACGGCAAGTGAGACCCTCCAGGGATGGTGACCATTGAGGAGAGAGACCAGCCCCCAGCAAACTTTCCCATTTATAGTGAGTGTAGCATTTATGGTACAGAATACTTCTGCTGGCCAGCCTGGGCCAGCTGCCCTGGCTGTTGCTCCTCCTAGCTCAAGCACCTGGCTACCCCAGAACTGCTACAGACCTTGACCACTATGGAAACCCACATACCATGGCTGGCCACAAACTAAAACAGGGTCTGACCAACTTTGTTCCCACCGAATTGGGGGCTGCAGTCTTCTCAAAAATGCAGCTTTTCTGAGTAGGAAATTGATTCTATTGTTCTATCCCAGCGAAACCAGGACAGCTATGAAGGAAATCACACTGGTTCACGATTTTTATATTTCTATGGTGCAGTGCTGTACTCATGCACAAAAGGGTTGACTCACTATTGCTCAGTTCCATATGAAGTCAACTGTATGCAATTAGTTATGGGATTGCTAATCAAACCATACCACAGTATCAGGGGGGCAGCAATCTGCATTCCCTGATTACTTAGGAACACTTCTGCACAAGGCACAATGCCTTGCACTGGAGAAACCGAAAGAACATCAGATCCTCTGTCTGCCCTAAAAGCATTGTGCCTTTGAAATCTCTGCTTCCTCCAAGCTGCCCAGCAAGCTGTGAGAAGCAATGCCAATGTCCTACAGCTCCCTGTTGTGGACCACACAGCTGGCACAGTCCAGCGCAGACACCAAAGCACCAAAGGAGACAGCACAGCTGGGAATAAAGTTAAGTGTTTTACTCTACTGGAACATTTTGGTCTAACAGAAGGTTGAAAGCCAGGTAAGTGACTCTCACAGAGAAGAAACATGTCTTGCATAGCTATAAAAGGCCTACAGATACAGGACAAATCATTCAGGTGGACAGATGGGCATGCCATTAAAGTTGAAATGGTTTAAAAAAATACTCCACTGAAGACCTTGTCAGAGCCAATTATTCTCTAGCAGAAACTGTCACACAATAGTTTCTACCTAGCCGTTTAGGACAGGAGGTGGAAACTCCTTTAGCCACCAACAGAAGCAACCGAGGAGCTAGAATACAATTACGCAAAATGGGATTCTGACAGGACCATGAAGATAATAACCTTTCCTCTGAGAAAAGTGTAACTTCAATGGCCAAAAAGGTGAGTGTCATTCCTCTGGTGGCTTCTTCACATTAGCCTGAGGGTTCCTTGGTATTTATCATATCACTCCCAACCATGCTAGCTCTGGCCTACTCCAGCCATTCTTTAAAAGCACTCACTGTCTTTCATAATCATTGCCCTACTATTAAATGCTGAACACCCTTGATATAAACATCCGAAACACAACCCATGGCATTTTCCCTTGACAGATTGATGGCCAGATTAATACTCATCTTTGTTTACATCAGTAAAAATCTGTAATAGTCTCACTGAAGTTACCCTTGATTTATATGGGCGTAACAGAGATAAGAGCCCAAACCAGAAACCTAAACAGGTCATTTATTTTTCTTAATCTGGAGAAACAGAGATAGGATTTTAGGTGGCTAAAAAAATTTAAACAATAAATTCATTTTGAAACTACTTTTTGCAGCCCTTAAGAATCTTTTATCACTGCCATTGACAACCAACTACATCCCTGAAGATCCCTTACTCAAGAATCCTCTTAAACCAGATGTGTCACTGTCCCGAACGCCTGCTAGGCTGGCATGCGTACTTGTGCCACTTGTGTATTTGCAACATGAGAAGATAGATTTTCAATGTTATAGGATTGACCTTCGAAGACTTACATTACATATTGATGAGTTATAAAGCTGGATGTCAGGGACTGGATGAATCTTGACTAACTGAAGTCTCCAGTGTCTCACCGGCGCAGGAAGGTATCCGGAACACGCTCAGTTTGAATAATCAGCTCATCCTGCCTCAGGTAAGTTTACACTGGCAGAAATTGTTAAGGAATGGCTGTTTGCATGCAGTATCACTGCCAGAGTATGAAATAGTTGCTTTGGTCTAGGAATGAACAAGAGATGAGGTAACAGCACATGCAAATAGAGATCTGAGGATAAGACAAAAACGTTACTGTTAACTGCATTTCTTTCCTAGACAAATTAGATGGAAATTCACCCACTGTTTAGCACAGATAGAAAAATACTTACCCACACCACGGTGCAAGCTTTCTTTGCCTTATAGTGCCTGAGAGCCTTCTAAAAATGCAATGCAAGTTGTCCTCTCTCTCAGAGATATTGCTGAGTCTTTCCTTGGTATGAGGTATCACACATCTGAACCCTGGTAACAGCATGCAAATGCAGAGGCGAGCACACAGGTTATGGCTCTGTTTTTTTCAACAGACATTTGCTCTCCTTCACTGTCCTTGGGCTTTCATGCCTTGCACCTCACTATTATAGTCAGCATTATCAGCTCACCTGAGAAAAGGGAAAAGCAGTTATGTAGTCTCTGAACACTTCCAGCAAAGCACCCACTCCTGTCTCCGCCTCTTCACTCACCTATTCTGGGAAACAACATAAATCTTGCAGTAGTAGTTAACTCTACTTAAAAATTAAAACAAGATGCTGGTTCCAAAAGAGTGGAAGAAGAGTTTTCACAATTACTCACAGGGGTTGAGTTCAAGGTGCTCAGTATTACAGACCTGATGTTCTGCTATTGCACGAGCTGCCAACACCTCAATGGCACTAAGAAGTTCAGTGTTGTGTGAGAATCCAGTTGGTCTATTCAAACTATGGTGTCTGCAAATTTAAGCTTCCTGGAAGCTGTATTCTGAACCTAACCCAACACGTTCAATGCTGACAAGACCAAGGTCACATACATGCATCCCCTGCACTCACTTTCATCTAAATACACACGGGTAAGTGGTGGTGGTGAAGCTCTTTTTTGTGAAAGAGGCCTATGGGAGAACATAGCCCTCTGCCCAGCTGTTTCTGAAATGGTCCAAAACTTTCTCCAAACAGAGGCTATACAGCTGTCCTAGGGCAGACAGTATCTTCCAGCTCTTCATGTTGAAGTCATGCCACTTTCCATGCTGCTAATAAAAGAAAAAATAAAAATTAATATCAGAGAAAAAGAAAAGGGGAATTTAGGATTGACTGTTCCACACAAAATGATGACATGTAAGGAACTCCACAGCTCACTAAGCTGGCAAAGAGCCCTGCACTGTAGCCCCTGACCCAGGAACAGTTACTACAATTCCTACTCAATGTGAAGTGCTAAAAATATGTCCATAGAACAGCAATCTGGAAGGCCTAACTCACAGTTCTCCTCTCCTATAGCTGTCTCCTTATCGCTGACAAACATGTCCTCCAAAGGCTTTGGTTCATTTGTATGTTTGAAATGAAATAACACTGAGCATGTCCAAGAATTCCAGCCTTGGTAAGACACTGATTAAAATAATGAAGATTGCTTAATTATTGTCATAATTTCTGGTCATTCCCTATTAAAAAAGAAATAGTGGGAAATGATACAGCAGGAAAAGCAATCACAGACATAATGAAGGAAGAATGACAGATTAGAAATATTTAGCTGAAAGAAGAGATGAATACAGGGGAAATAAAGATACATAAGCTAATGAATGATAGAAAAAAAAAACCCCAGTCACAGCAAGATACCATTCTCATGACAGGAGAGCAAGGGGTCACTGGAAGCAATTAATCTGAAAGTGGTATATGAGAACATAATTTCATATAACAGAAAGCTAGTCTGAAGATTTCATAGCTGAAAGACATTCTTGAAAACAAGTTAGCCAATTCTTTTGTTGAAATTACATTTATATGAAAATGAAGTTACATCGGATCATAATAAAATTGCAAACATGAGGACAGTGATCTTCCTCTTCCACGAAGTAAACCGAATGCTACCAAGTAAAAGCTGGAAGAATGGACAAATTACATAGGAGGGGGCTTTCTACATCTCTCTCAAAGGCATCTGACTCAGCAAACTGCCTTAGACAGGATTTTGGACTAGACAAACTGTTAGTCTGATGAAATACCACAATTCCTAGATTACTCTTGATAATTTCAGCCTGAAATGAGAAGCACCTTAGCTGTGAAATACAAGCAGGCACATTGACTCAGAAATATTTTCCTCCACGTTATTATACTTGATGGGTAAAGCATGCTACTCTATTTATTTTTAAAATTAAGCAAGATGTTAACTCTATGCCAATTAACTAGCTCTTGCTGCAATGCTAACTTGCTGAATGTGCATCAGTAGCCCAAAAATAAGTGGGGTATGTGATGAGGCCTGGAAGTTGGGTAATTGGGAAGAACCATTCAAAATTGGGAAATTGAACAGAAAAGTCAATTTAAAAAAACTCAAAGCATAACAGGGATTCAAAATTTAGAGCAACACGTTTTCATAAAAACTGCTCCAATCCAGTGATAAGCTCTTTGCTATTTGACTGTTCTGTTAAGGTTCAGTAAAGACTTATGTTATAGACAATAAATCTGGTCAGACAGCTAGGAGGAGTTAGGTTTGCCGCTGAAGAGGAGGATGTTTCAGCCCAGAATGCACAGCTTCTTTTCAGCCTGTGATGCCTGAAATGGAATTTATTGCTTAAAGTCATCAGTTATGCTACATTTTATTATTTTAGCTATATTAATCACTGAAAACCACAGTTGTACTTGTACACATTTGAAATAGCCCCACGACTTTCCTGTACCATGCTGTGCCTACACAGATTACAGCTGCAGTTTATCCCAGTGTTTAACTTGCATTACTGTAATTCAACATTGTATTTTTGTCATGTTTTCATGCAAGCTTAGTAGCTACGTCTCTAGAAAATCAAATGCTTTTTAGGACTCAGTATGTTTCAGTCTATGTGCAATCTGAATTTCTGATCTATTTAGAAATGTGATGTTTTATTATCTAGGAGGAACTTATGAAACCGAACTTAAGAAAAAAATACTCCCATAGGCTTCAGTGAAATTAGGCACATAAATACTGTAAGGAAGTATATGGTAAGTAATATTTCCATGACTATGTGTAAGCATGAAATAAATACTAATAATGCCATACAGCAAACAAAGGTAGCATTGTACTATACAAAGAATCTAAAACTCAACAAAAAGAGCCACTAGCAGGATATTTTCAGTCAGATTTATATAACAAAAACATCCTTCCTCCCTCGGATGCTCCAACAAAGCTGCCTTTGCTTATTTGATTACCAATAACTTTACCAGTTTGAAGATACTTCCACCAGGATTCTGGCTTTCTTTTTAGCACACATAAGCATGGGTGTAGTAGTTTATGCAGAGTGAAGAGCCCAGTGATTCCCCCAGCCCATCAGCATTATCTATCTCACAACAGGGAAATGTTAACACAGTGCTCTTCCCTCATCACAATATCCACACCATGTCCTACCTCTTCATAGTGTTAATTTACTTAATGGTCATTTCCAATTCTGAGGCAACTGGCCCAGCTTCAGAAGAAGCTTTCAGCAATCTCTGCACTCTTGGAGACCTCTTGCAAGGCAGTCCTGTTCATTTGTCTTGCTCCACTTGGGAAGAGCTTAACATTTTGTTCCCTGACAGCATCTGCTAGTTCAGTCAGGTACGTCGATCAAAAACTAGTTTATTGAGTTTGGTAAATCAATAGAAGCATTTATTATCCACTAAAAATATATGTGGAAAAATCTGGGTAAAATTTAATATATAAAAAGTGGTAAAATAATCAGCAGTGCTCCAAAGCCTGGGGAGACACAAAAAACCCCAGACTTGAAGAGGAAATAACATTCCAAATTGCCAAGTGCCTTTTATCCTATTTTAAAGCTGTCCATCCCAGGTTTGGTTCATTGAACACCAGGATGTATCGCTCATCCTCAGAGAAGCTGAGGCTGATGGGCACGTGTCGACAGATCCAACTGTGTGTTCATAGCATACCTAAGCACAGTCTGGCACAGTCAGCCTGCCAAGGTGCCATTAATTGTTTTGAGCACAAGACATTTGGAAATATCTTCATAAAAAAATAAAATCCTCTTTTCTATAGCAGCAGACAGTGCCATTTGGACAGGAGACAGTACTTCCCAGTACCCCACGCCACCTTCCATTGCTTTGATTAACTCTCTCCCCATTTGACCAAATAAAGCTTTTAATAATCATTTCTATTCTTCTCAGCCTGAAAGCCAACACACCTCAATGTTAAATTTTTACTGAGGTGCCTCTGTGTTGAGCAAAGTAAATTTTTGCTTACTGCCTAACAAAGAATGCCAACTGAATGATTAGATTCAAATACATCCAGTGAAACTCACTGGACCGAATGAGTCCCTTGGCCAAGCACCACATCAATCACCTTTACTGAACTTCAGTGGGTAAAGTAGGGCTGGATGTTAGCAAAAGGACTGACTCACCGAATCCAATCCGTAAGCAATTAAACTGATTTCTAATAATTTCTACTTTTCTGTAAGCCGAACAGAAATCTCTTTTACCAGACATATTTCTTCTCTTCACTGTAGCTGTTCACTAAATCATGTTCACGTCCTCCAACGGTAGGAGAACAAGTGATATTCTTGTTCTGAAGGGCTTCCTGACAGCCAGCCTGCCGGCTGGGTGCAGAGGTTAATTTCAGCCCTCATAATCCTAAATGCTTCTCTGCCTTCACGGGGCTGTCATCTGGTCTGTGAAAAGTTAGAATTAAGCTGCACGCATCCCGAGCACTGCAGCAGCCCATCCAAAAAGGACATTCAAGTGCAGTTAAGCGGGAGAGGCTCTGCCAGCATCAGCTTGGCTCAGCTGCTGTGGGTCAGGACAGCTCAGGGCATGGCCAGGGCCGACTCAAATCCACAAAGAACCCCTGAGGGAACTCTTTCTCTTCAGTGACCAAATTCTTCCATGTACCTCTTCATGCCCCGGGTCCTTTATGGTACACCAGCTGCAGTGTACGCTCACTGCAAGCATGACGGAGTGGTCACCGAGTTCAGAGCTGGGCAGACAGAAACAGAAATTCCCATTACAAAACAGAAAGGAACCCTGAGCTGTGACACTCCCATAGCTGCCCTAAGAGGCAAAATATCCCAGCTTCAGTGTCAGCACAGAAGAGCTCCTACTTCACTCCACAGTGCTCTGGCTTATTACAGGTAAGATTACAATAGCCCTTCCATGTTCATTAATTCAGTGGCATCCTGTGATCTCCTTTTGCTTCTGCCTTCAAAGTCTTCCAGCCATTTGTGGGGCTGGCAGGAGAGAGATTAGGGGTAGTTCCCTCACTCCGTGTGGGAACTTCCCTGAAGGGAAAAATAGGGGAAATCTTCCTTTTCCCCTAAAAATCCAAAGCTATAACACGTTTTGAATAAGGTCTGTACTTTCAAATTAGCCAGCACAATAATCAACTCAATTTTTAGCAATGATGTTAAAGAACAATTTGGCACATCCTTGTGGACACTCAGGCTGCCATCTGCACTTGCTTAGGTATTGAAAGGTAGTGTTGGAAATGCTGTGGCCTAGAAATACTAAACTCAAATAGTCTCAGTTTGGAAAAGAATTGGGATCCGTGCTGAGTTATACAGTCACATCTCTGCAGGTTGATACCTACTCGAGATAAATACAGATGGTAAAGCAGTTCTCTTAAATAATCAGTCCTTAAGAGTAACTTTCATCTGTTACTAATAAAGCTCTGAAATAGCAAATGCCTGCTTAAAAAAAATCAAGCTAATTCCTGTACATTGTTCATGCAAGTAACCTTACAGATCATTTCAGTGGGACTAATTCAAGGTGACCTGAAGTCCTTTGCAATGCAGAGACCAGGTGGGCTGAGCAGTATTTGTATCAACATTGACTCCCATGTAAGTATAAAGCAAGCCCCAGATCTCTTACAAAGGCCACCGAGGTCCAAAGGCAATTACTGAAGGTCCAAAGGCAATTACTTAGCACATGTTGTCTATGTAAACAGGTATTTCAGTAAATTACTGTCATTTAAAAATATAACATATGCACCTACCTACATGATTACATAACATTTTGTATTCAAACCTAACATGAATTCTAGCAAGCTTTATTAGGCAATAAACACAGGTATTTTTTTAGTTTATAAACTACTTAGATCAAATTATATTTATTAAAAAAGTATTCAAGACATGCACTATAGTGTGGCAGCATTTAAAAACAGCAAGACTACAGGAATGTGTGTCTCTGGCAAAATACAATATGTATGCATAGACAGGGAAGTAAAACAATTGTATTTACTATTAATGCCCTCCTTCTACATTGGCTATCAATCATCAAGGTGTTAGCATCATTCAAGAAACAGCATGCTGTGAGAAAATCACATAATCCATTCAGTAATCCCTAGTTCTATGAAGACATTATAAAAAACAGACACCAATTTAGGTGCATTTTCTTCCCCCTTCCTCAACAGAAATTGTACGGGTTATTTCCAGGAGGGAAATCTATACTACACAGAAAATGTGTAACTAAATTCACACTGAATGAATAGTCTTCCATTTATACGGAACCCCCCGACACATACGCAGGCTTTCCAAATGCACTTTACAAATGGATTTGCTGAGTATCTGCCTTACAGGAATCATTTCCAGCCTCTCATGGGAGAAAGATAACTAAAGTTTACTACACACAGCAGCGATCTGCAGAAGTTAGAAACAAGTGAGAGAAAGATGAATCATTTGGAATTGACAAGAGAGTTTTAGGTGTACAGCATAACCATCAAAACTAGATTTGGACTAAAATAATCACAGAATCATTATGGCTGGAAGAGACCTTCCAGATCATCCACTCCAACTGTCTACCCAGCACCACCATAATAACCCCTCAAACACTAAACTGCATCACTCAGTGCCTCATCCAGGCAGTTCCTGAACACCTCCAGGGACAGTGTCTTCACCACCTCCCTAGGCAACCTGCTCCAATCTCTGATCACCCTAACCGAGAAATTTTTTCTAATATCCAATCTGAATCTTCTCTGTTGTAACAAGTCCATTTCCCCTCGTCCTCTCACTGTAGGCTTGGCAGAAGAAACCAACCCCCACTTCACTACAATCCCCTTTCAGGGAGTTGTAAAAAGCGATGAGGTCCCTCCTGAGCCTCCTCTTCTCCAGACTGAACAACCCCAGCTTCCTCAGCCATTTCCCATCAGCCCTGTGCTCCAGGCCCTGCACCAGCTTTGTTGTCCTTCTCTGGACATGCTCCAGCTCCTCAATGGTTTTTCTGAAGTGAGAGGCCCAAAACTGAACCCAGCACTCGAGGTGCAGCCTCACCAGCGCCGAGTACTCCAGCCATGAGAGTCATCCCACCAAGTTAATAGTCTTCAATTGTTAAGCTTGGGTAACACCAATACAGCCAAACCAAATATATCCTTTTTCCATCTTTTATATGCAACGTGCACAAGTGAAAGAACAGGGAGCATGTGAAGCAGAGGAACAACCAGACAGAAATTGGCCTCCAAACTACTACCCCCAGTTTCCTAATTCTAAATCATCACTCACTCCGAGGACGTTGGCAGGGAAGTGCTCAATGGAGCACCTTTTCTTCGTTTTGAGAAGATTTCTAGAGTAAGGAGGCTCCATAGGTGAGAACAGGGAGATTTCTCCTCCACTGGAAAGGGTTTGGCGAGATAACCTGGTCAAAAGTAAAGCTTTGGGTCTGACAAAAGACCTCTCTTACCATTTCCATCCCGTTTTCCCTTCAAAACTTGTAAAAAGCAGGTATTTAGTGCTCCACAGAATACAAAAAACCTAAGATATGAATCATGTGAGTCAATGCACTACAAGATACAAAATAGTAACAGCTCCTTTGATGTTACAGGACCAAGAAATGCCTATGCCTTGGCCTCAGATCAGCTGTTCCGCAGGTGCTTTCAGAGAAGGGGAAGTACGCTCCTGAGCTCACCAGTGATTATGAAATTAATCTTAATGGGAATTTCTACTGAAGTATTTAACAAAGTAACAGATCTCAGCTTCTGAATTCTCTCGAGTCTAAATAATACTTAGGGGAGACTATTTCTTTCAGACTGATATCCCTTGCAACATTCTGAAGCCACCAACTCACCAGAGGAGAAGACGTCCCTCAAGGGCACAGATGTTAGCACCTCTGTCTTCTGTGGCTGGCAGTCCTGGGATCATTTGTTCCTGAGAATTTTCAAGTATATTCCTGGCAATACACTGCTTTTAATTGCACACTCAGTGAGAAAACTTCCTGATAGTTTATGGACAAGCAGGTCATATCATCCTGTGGGACACATTTTAAGGGACTCCTGCCTGTGCTTAGTGTAGGGTTAATGCCCTCCAAAGACAGGCATTTACCTAAATTTTGACACGGCCTTGTGATTTCCATTTCCCTCGGGGGGCTGCACCACACATGTATAATTTGAATCAACAGGGCGACTGACCAGTACTGGCTGAGCTGACAACTGTCCCCACACAGGAGAACAGCAGCATAACCTCCTCCAAGGCCTCAGCACACCAGCGCAGTCCCCTTGGGGGGCTCTTTGAGAACAACATCATAACTTTTAAACCTGAAGTACCTAAATGCTTTAATTACTTCACTGTATTAAGTTTCCTCCACAGCTGTTTTGCTTTCTTTCCCTCAGCTGACAGACTGATCCTTCTGTGTGTGTGTGCCTGAAGAGGTGGACGTACCAGGGGAGCCGTTTCCCCGGCAACAACCACCACGTGAAAGCCCACTGGATATCCGGCTACTCCTCCGACTTCTTCTACTTCAGCTGTGTGGATAGCCAAACTGGGTACTAAGTACCCAAATCAAATCAATTGCAGCAGAGAGAGTGGGGCTGAGCATAGAAATACCAAAGCGGTGAGGTTCTTTTATTTGCTGTCCAGTTTACCTGAAGACAGGTTTTGCAGATACGCAGTATTTTAAAGCAAATGATTTTCAAAAGATTGTGCTACATTTGAAGAAAAAATATACTATTTCAGTGAGACCAAGCTCCAGTTCTTCTGTATACACAGTTTTTTGGGAATCTTTATTTTGAATGCAAGTTTAAAATGTATGAAATTCTGTGTAGTACTTTACAGTTTTTCTGCCTCTCAGCAGTCGTTCCCGTGTTCTTTCATTTTTTTAGAAGGCTCATTTTAACAACACTTTTAAAATGAACAAATCAAAATTTTATTATTTTATCCATAGTGAGTTTTGCTAATACAGAACACCCGATAGTGTTTTAATATGTAGAGCTTATTTTGCCATCTGAAATGAAATGGGAAAAAATATACAAAATTCAAATATGGTGTTAATCTAATGAAAGCTTCGCTGATATTTGCTAGGTATTTTGCTGATATTTGCTTTAAGAATGATTTTTGCTCTCCTTAGTGCAATAGTGATCTCATTGAAACACCTCCTAGGAAGTCTTTTCACACCCCTTGGGTTGTTTATAATAAAAGAGCAGTGTATTGCAAATAACACAGTAAGAAGTCTGTCACATACGTACTGCGTTTTGAAACAGTTCTGCACCTCCTACGTTTTCTTTCTGCATAACTCTGTTTAAACTTTGGTCAAATGGAAACAAAGCTGGAGTCGCAGAGCTGACCTGCGTCGGGTGAAGACCTGGCCTGGGATGTTTTTGATACACCCATTCACCCCAGAGAATTCACCCACATGCCTAGGTGGAAAATGTGAGCAAGAAAACACGCCCCTGGGGCACAGGGGTGAACAGATCACGCTTCATAGCACAGTGACACAGGGAAGGAAACAGCAAAGAGAAAGGTCTGGGTTTGACTCTCCAGACCTACAAAAGGAGTCCATGTCTGCTCATTCTGTAACCTGACTTGAGAAGTTTTGGCCACTGAGGTATGACTACGAAATTGT
The DNA here is from genome assembly GCA_013398125.1 of Aegotheles bennettii. NCBI lineage: Eukaryota > Metazoa > Chordata > Aves > Caprimulgiformes > Aegothelidae > Aegotheles > Aegotheles bennettii. The sequence continues at coordinate 84,841 of VZRW01009225.1, forward strand.
TGCTCACACACAGAAGCACAACAACCCCAGCTTAGCTGGTGCAAATGTCTCGGCAAAGGCCATCTGCAACATGCAGCCGAGGCATTCCTACTGCTAAATCCCGTGAGGATCAACACTGGTGGGCTTGGTAAGCTACAAAATGCAGGAAATTTGCCTTAAACCAAGCCACACATTCCATGGCAATGTTCAAGCACTGGCCCCACTCTTGCTAGACTATGTAACTGTAGAAATGAATCGCTCAGCACAGCATACACAGGCTGAATCTTCTCTGCCTGGGGATCTTTTGATCACCTCTCTGCTTTCGGCTGAGGACCCCCTATAGCATCACTTCAGAGGATAAGCACAGTGAACACAGACAGCCTCTGCAGGTCTGCTGAAGCTGCATCACTGTGCAAAGCCAACTAACTCTTGGAATAAAATGTCTATTTGCTGCCCACTTGGGGGGACTTCTTCCATTGCACTTCAAGGAGAGGCAGAGGAACTGAGCCAGATTTGTGGGTGTACCAAAATAAGCAATAAGCAATATTTTGCCTACTAAACAAGTTAGCCTTTGGGAAAATGCTGACTTGACTCTTGAAAGAAAATGATTTTTAAATGTATTTGTTTGCCAAAAAGCTAGTCTGCTGTCAGTAGTGTCTTAATGTTATAGTCCCCACCTTCACCACAGCTTTCCTGTGCACTGAAGGGTCATTTTTAACCAAAACAGAGGAAAACTTGCTCCCCTTCAGCCACCTTAGCACAGCCATTGTAGCTGCCATCTGGGACCTCAGTGCAGGTCACCTCCCCGAGCCACAGCCAGGGCTCTCAGTACCACACAGATTGCTTTTCACTTCACACCCAGCAAATACAGCACTGTGGCAGAAAGTAAACCTTGCCTTTAAAGATTTTAATTAGCCTTAGGATCTAATTATAGAATAAAAGCAGGGAAGAGACAACACTTCTATTGCAGGACAGGGACTCTGTGAATCAGCATCGCCAGGCCTGTCTCTGACTGTCACAGATACACAATTCTTCTCACTGAGGACATTCAGTCTCCCTTCCTCACCTGCGGAGCTGAACCTGGGCTGTTCTACATTACAGGAACAATCTCTCACTCACCACCTGCACTACTTCACTAAACAGAAAGGATTTAACATTCTAAAACTGGAAAAAAGAAGAGCCTGCCTTTATTTCAGATTGAGTTCTTAGACTACATTAATGAATGAAATTAAATGCATTTACTGAAATCTGTATTAATCACAATTTCCCTATACCTTTGTTTTTATAGAACTCTACTCTTTTGTGCTAAAGATTTTTAGAGGAAAATAAAAAAATATTCACCTAGTTCATGTAACACTTTACTAAGTTTTTTTTTTAAATTTGTTCAATTTGCTCTAATAGAAGCACTGTAGTACTGGGCTTATAACTGCAACTCTAAATGACTATACAATATAAACCCAAAACAGTTCAATGAAGTCCTTTTCAGCATCAGTAATAAGTCATTTCCAATAAAAATTAATTAAGGACATTTACTAAAATACACTTGCTTATTTAAGGTCAGTTTGGCAATTTGTTTCACAAGCAGTGGAAGCAGACAAAGTTAATTCTTACTAGCATAATGTCAAATAGCATTAGAAAACTTTGATCAAATTGGGGTTTGGCAGTCAAAACGCTCCTTTGAGAAATTATAAAGAACAAAATACATATTTTGGCAGAGCAGATTATAAAATCTCCCATGGGTGGAACTTCTGTACTTTTTTGTGACATTAAACATTAAAAAGGTGTTTCAATGAAGAGTGCTTCAACAGATGAGCTGAGCAACACTGGCACAGAAGGGGAGGTTTTTCATGATTGGCATGCATGTTCCTTCTGCCTGCGACCCACCCACCCACTTCCCTGCCAACAGCAGAAGCAGGCAGAGGTGGTGCTGTAGGGACAGCCCTGCTGACAGCAGAAGCAGGCAGAGGTGGTGCTGTAGGGACAGTCACATGCAGTTGCTACCCACATTTCCAGAAGTCACCTGGAAAGACCTGGCTGGATAGAGAAATAACAGAGGACATTCCTGCACCAGTGGCTCCTGGGACGGAGAGGTGTGGGGGGGAACTAGAAAGAGGGGATGTGTCAACTTGGGAGGAATGGCTGAGTCAGACAAGTCACAGAGCACTGGAAGCCAGGCTGCACAGCAAGGGGCAGTCAGCTCCCAGCATTTCAGCAGCTGAAGTGCACTCAGTGCTCCGGAGTCCAGTGTATCCAGAAACAAATCTCAGAAAGGCACTGAATTGCTCTGACACCCAGCCAACCCTCAGCAGCCGTAGATGCTATTTTCTGCAGACAGGGTATTAATATCGTGCTACTCACACTGCTGCTTCTTAGTCTGTAAGTGTACAAATTCATTCCTAATATTTGACTCTGGGGACTCACAGGTACCCACCCAGTAACATTTTTTATTTCTCTGGTTGCACTTCAGTGTGTGCATACATGCATAAGTCACGCCAGTTTCTCCTCTAATGACACTATGCCACAACATGCAGCCTGCAGCATAAGTACAGAAAACTGCTCCTTGCCATGACCATTACCCCAGTTTCACTTGTAATACAGCAGAAAATTAAACAAGTGGAGAAACAAAGTCAAATACTGGACACTTCATCCAACAAACCCGGTTAAGGTGATCTAATTATTATTATTATTATTTTAAACCTAACACAAATAAATACCTTACTATAAAAACCTACAGTCACCCTAACATCCTAACGCCTGAAAGAATTTTCAATGTTTATTTTTACAGAGTTTTATAGTTTTGAATGAAAATCCATAAAAGCAGAAACTGAAACATGTTTCTCCTGGAGGTAATCAACATATGCTCATCTTATAGGAAAGCTATAAAAAAATGTAACATTACCAGAATGGGAAGTTCACTGATGTCAATGAGAAGCATGTTCCTGAATTCAGAACAGTTTCTGTTGTTTAGTTTGAACTGTCAAATGAGATAATCTCAACATACAGCTCTTCTAGTCATGTGGGAATGTGAACTTCCAAATTACAACCCTCCCCAAAAACCCCAAAACAAACTCTCCCACACTAGAGATGAAGTATTTCACTAGGAACAGCAGAAAACCTCTAATCCAAGTGCTCTTGTTGGTAAACCACTCTGAAGTGCAAACTATGTCCAGGAAATACAAAGACATCCAAGAAGTCTGTCTTTTACAGATGGCTCCAGTGATTGCTGTTGTCCCAGTGTGTTATGATTTATTGTTTAATAACTTAGGACTGGCAGCTTCTGGATGGTAATAACATTAAAGGGCACAGGTTAGCTTGTATACCATTGCCAAACACTTTTTACACTGCTAAAACTTTTGTTAAACGTGTTAATTATTTTGAGCTTTTAAATGTCAAGACTTCAGTGACCCTGTACTACAACCGGAGCACAGTTGGTAAATTTATCAGCTGCACCCATGGATGGCAAAATTAACATCCTCTGATTCATGACGCTCTAGAAAAAATACATCAAACATGAAATTTATTATATGCAACAGCTAAAACAGATGTTATATTCCTCCTAAAACCTGAAAACAGGCAATTTCGAGAAGAGAATATCTGTACTACAGAGCTTTCAAGAATCAGTCTGGAACTTCTCCAAAGTTTATTGGTGCTTCACTGAGCTGGAGGCAGTGAAAACACACAGACAATGTTAAAAATCGTTCATGAATGGAGATTAAGGTCAAACAAACAATTACAGAGAACTACAGCAGTGAGCAAATAAAAAGATGGGATAAATTTTAAAAACAACTTGTTGTTAGTACAAAAACAGTCACAGTGTAGAGTTATGGCTGAAAGCATGGCAAGTGCCACCTCAGACATACTGATCTCTACACCATGTCACGGTACCAGAAATATGTTCTGATGAAAGTAATAACTTCTCCTCAGTGCAATAGGGGAAGATGGAAGAAGCACCTTGCCATTGCTAAAGCACTCCTAGAAGTGTGCTAAACCTGTTTGTCAAAAGATGAGTGGATGACACAGTGGTTTGTGGGTTGTTCCTGTACAAACAAGGTAGTTAAAACTCCCGAGTCACCTTCAAAACTGGAATATTCTTCTGCTTCACACTTTAAATATGGCTTCTCAACCATTCCCATGCCCAAACACTTACACTTGTCCATCTCGTTTCTGTTGACCTCGTTTTGATCTCACCAAAATACCATGACTCATGAGGAAAACGGGCAAAAGCTCTTGGTATGGACTAGCTAAAAAAGACTAGAAGCAGAGCTCCAGCCATAGCACAGAAGCTCTGAAAACAGATGAGCCATCGCCAGCTCACAATCTCTAACCAGCTAACCATCTCTAGCAAAGATACTGAGACATCCTAACCTTTCCAAAGCAGAACAGCAGCATGAAAGCCTATCACACTCCATAACCCGGACGGATCACCTCCATGAATTTACTACGGGCAAGCTTTGCTAACGAGTTCTACACTACCTCCCCTCTGTACTAACCACAAGTAATATGTTTTCAGGAAGAAAGATTCTGCATTCTTTTTTGATTACATAAGAAAAACCCAGTTACCCAAGTTTAAATACCATTACCCAAATTAAACAGTAGCCCATAATCAAGTCTTTGCTTAGCTAAAGAAGGCTCTGTGAATGCTGATTGCATGCAGTGATGAAGTTTTATACTTGCAGTAGTTTTATAAGTGCTATAATGATTCCATTCTTACAGGAGGATCTTCCTACCTACTGGCTGCCTCACAGCGTGTACGGAGAATTACTCTGTCAGCATGGGATAGCATCTGATGGAAGGACCAGTTCATCAACAGGCAGTGGCCAAAAGATATGGCTGCACAGAAATAAGTCTGTATAAATCTTGCTGTACATGCATGAGCAAATCCATAAATACCTTAAGTTTAACCAAAATCCCAGTGCTTCATTAATTTTAAAAAGAGAATGCATAGGAGTCATTTGGGACTGCAGAAGAGGTGAAAAAACACAGAAGAAAAAAAAGAAACTTGCAATGTACACCACCACAGAGCACAGCAGACAGCAAGGGGGCTTCTGCAAAGGACCGTTTAGGAAGAGATCCCAGCAGTTCCATGCAGTCTGAGCGACAGAACTACTCTCCCTTATGAAACCACCCTGAGTTGCAGACGCTGGAAATACTACCAGGTCCGTGGATTTGCCTTGTGCTGGTATGCACCATCATTACTTTGTATCACCATAATCCATAACCTCGCAGTTCAAGCCACACCATTTTTTTTTCTCTATTGATGTGGCCCTCAAGTGCAGCCAGTACTACCTGCACTGCAATCAGGACACAATACTCTCTCTCTTCCTCCTTACAGCTAAACACACAGTTATCATATGTAATTTGCAGGGGTCCCCACGCCTGTATACAAATATTCCTTGCAAATACAGCCATTTATTTGTGTGTAATTTTGTATTTCAAACAAGAAAACATGCACATTTACTTTGTGTTCCTTTATTTCCTAGCCCATCATTAACAATGAACTGTGTAAATGTTATTTTTGTTTTACTATTCAAGCAATATGAATGAAATGGGTTCAAGCAATGGAAACTCTTGGTTTGTTTTGTTCTTCAGATGAAAAAGAGAATTGAAACCTGAGAATCTGAGGTCACATTAGAATAACCAAAAAGATTGTATTGCTTCATGCTTTCGCTAGAGGTTAACTCTGTATTTGCAAGCACATATTCTGTGTTCAAAGGAATTTTAAAAAGATGTAAACAATGGTACTTCTACCCTTTTTTTTTGGAGCTTCTTCCACAGCATGGTGTAGATCTACATGAGTGTTACCTATAACACTTAACATACAGGAATAGTTGAGAATTTTGACGGTACATGTAATGAATTAATGTTTGAGAAATTGAGAGGCAGTGATTAAATACTGAAGAAGTGAACTTCTTGAATGGCACAGTGGGACATCTGTTCCTTGGCTTTCCAGACTGCTTGTTTCCCGTCAATTTGTAGCATTTTCTCTTCTCTATCCACAGCACCCCACTTTTCTTCCTTCCCTGTAACTGTTTCAGCTTGGCACTTCCTAACCCTCTGTCTCAGACTGTTGCTTCCCTAACATATGACACCTTGGCATTGTTTCTTCTTGTTCCAGAATATGTGTGTTTCTTTTCCTTTTCTTTTTAAGCAGGGATCCTCCATGCACTCTGGGACCACTGTGAGCTCCTTTAGATTTACTCAACAAAGGCAGTATTAGCAGGTCAGTCTGTGTGATTTATGATAAAGATATGGTAGAGTAGAGGCCTGGCCAGCCCCTGATCCAGAGAACACCTTGCATTTCTTTGATGCCAAACTTTTGGTTTACTATCACGAAGATTACTTGTGTTGCTGAAGGGTAATTACATACACCATTTGAAGGTCCAACACACGTGAGGGCATCAAGCTAGCAGATGTAAGGGCATCTAAACCTTGAATAATTTGAAATGATATAGTCCCTCAAGCATCCTGGCAATGACTAGTTGGTTGGAGGGAACACTCAAGCCCACAGCACATCTGAGCCACTCAAAAGCCCCACCACCTTTGCTTTCCTTACAAGCTCTTTCTCCCAGCAGAAGTTAATCTACCTGTATTCCAACTCACAACTCAGCAGCTCAACAGTTATAAAATCTGATTCACAGTTCTCATTAATAACCACAAAAGAACGCAACAGAAGGTGCTGTAAAAACAAATAAAATAGACCAGGAGCTTTTGGACTCAAAATCCATAGTTCTGACGAGTATGTAAACAAATTAAGGGAGGAGAGAGAGGTATGCAGCAAAGAAGCAGTAAATATGAGTATTTTTAGTGCTCACTATGCTCAAACTAGCCCCAGCTCAAACTTGCTACCAGCCCCATAACAAGGCTGAAAAATAATAAATTGCAAACATCGGACAGAGAAAGGTTTAAAGGGGGACTATAAAATAGAGAGTGATGACATGGAATAAGGGTGGTGTAGGACAGAAATTCACACTCCCAAAGCAGCTACATGTGAAAAAAAAATAAATAGAAGTGATGGTGTGAAAAGTGTGGGGAGGGATCAGATGATTAAAACAAACAGTAGAGACACAACAACAGTCATGGCAATAACCTCGGGATGGGACATTACAGAATTCCTCATCCACACCAACAGTTTGTAAAGACAAAAAGGCCGTATTTTTACATGGGAAGGGAGTCAGAGGAGAGATTTAAACCAGGTGAGAGGGTGAAGACAATGGCAGGTGATGCTGGCAAGTCTTTACTGGAATATGACTGATAATCTAGTATCTACAATTTGCATTTCTGAGGTAATTTCTTTCTAAAAGAACAAACTGTTCCAGAAGCAGAATAAATATAGCGTGCCATTCATTAGTGACACAGACTCGAACAGATGTCTTATTTCTAATTAACACATATCCTCTAAAATTATTCGCATGTACTCCTCCCTGGGGTTGTTTTCAAAGAACAGGTGAATGATGTCTCAGATTAAACAGTTTCACATAACATCCTCGGAGTTTCTGTACTCTCAGGCATGCTCACCAGCCCCTCTTAGTTATGCTCCTCTTTATACTGGCAAATCAAACAAAATCAATTAAATTGCTTATAAAATCTTAACCTTGCCACAAAAATATTGAAGAATCTTCACTAAAAAAAACAATTTTTGTAATTTCTGTAATAGAAATAAGTTAATAATAGCATAGAACCGATAACTTTCAAACATAAAAAGAAAAACTTGCAATTATAGCTACTTAAGAATTTTCACTGTTAAAACATTTAAATCAATGCCACGCACTGTTATAAAGCTAATGCCTAAGTCGGACAAGTTTCAGTAAGCACCTAAAAGGCAATTTAATGGCAGTGTTTTAGGACAAGACTCATTATTATGCTATGAAATAGAACTCGGGATTCTCTACCTAGATCATAAAACAAGACAGTCAATTAAAAGATGTGCACTGAATGACTGATATAATTTAAACTTTGGTGAGTTTAAAATACCATACACTCCGTTAATTGAAAAGATGCTGCATGGATAAGAGGCTTCACTACGAGCCTCAGATCAATATATTTATTTTAGTTCTCTTTACAGACATTCCTAATGCAGCTATCACTTTGAGATCTGACAATAAGTATTTTGTTATGTGGGCAGAAGCAAAAATCCATTCAAATTGTCCATTTTTCCAATTAAAGTTATTTCTCTTTTCCTTACTGACTGGCTGTGAAAACAGCCTCTGCTTACATTTATCCAAGGTGACAGTAAGCCTCCTCTCCCTCAGGCTGGAATTTTCCCAGAAGCTGGGAGCAGTTAGAGCTGTAAGCAGGGCAGGTTTAGGCATCTGCAGGCTCAGTGCACTGGATGTGGTAGGCACAAAGTTAAAAGAAGCAGCAGATCTGGCATCTGAGGTGTCCAAAATGTGTGTTCAGGAGCAGGATTGGGACTGCTAGCCTGGTGTGTGGTGACAAAAGCATGTTCAAGTGCTCTCTCATCATCCCATGACAGCAGTTACGGTGCTTAACCATTCCTTCTCAAGGCACAAGCAATGAACACCTGGACTCCCTGCTCTCTGCAAAGTCCTGCTGCACAGAACTTGGTGGAAGCATGTTAAGAAAGCCTTCGGCTGGCATATTGGCACAGTGCAGCATGCCTGAACCCAGGGATTTAAGGCCTAACCTAGCTGCATTTTAACAGTTCAGATACAGGAGAAGGTGTAGGATCTCCTGCCTTTGAATCTCAAAACCTGCTGCTTCCACAGAAAAGCAGTGCCTCCAGACCAGTTGTCTTCTGCCTCATTCAATTCTGCTGGAATGGGTTAGTCTAATGCTAGTTATTAAAAGTACCCTTCCTGGGCTTCTTCATGCCACTCTAGCTGTCAGGTTTCTTCCTCCCTATTTATAAATAATGCCTCCTATTTATCCTGAACAGCAACTCACTCGCTCCCCAAGTTCACCACCTGTCAATTGCAAACACCAATATAAAGCTCAGTGTCTTAGAGTTTTAAAATAAGAGCTGGTCCCAAATCACCCATAATGCACCCAACAACAGCTCTGCAGAACACTCAAGTGCAAATTAACACTTCAGTTGCTAAGAAAGCTTGATGGAAAACCTTGCCAGCTGTGCTCCCACTGCAGCTACCACCTCACCACAGACCCTGTAAGCTCAGTCAGAGTGGGGAATATTAAGAGCACTAAGTACCTGTGCATTAAGTCTCACACAGAACCAGGCATTGCCTGCTACAACAGCAACTGCTTGAAAACCAGTGCTCAGTCACTGCGTACTGGAGCTCAGTGTGCATCAGGCTTCTGTGCAAGACTGCCAACACCCACCATTTTTTAATACCTCCCTGTAATTTCTATGAATGCAATCTTTGCTACAAGTGCAGCTCTAAACATGGTGTCACCTAATGCCACTTCCATGTCACACCTCGGTAGGTCAGAGGACACTGCATGCAAGATGCTGCCTCTCTGCTCACTGGAAGTGGCCAAGCTAGCTGCCTCAAACAATGCAGACCACTGCCCCAAACAGACCCAGCCAGGGCTGCAAATAAACACCCAGCTGAAGAACAAACAGCCAGCAGTCAACACTGTAACAAACATCTTGAGAATTTAACCCCACTGTATTGATCTGAACAGCTCCGATGAATGGAAAAGGGCGACTTGGTTGAACAAGAATCCATCTGGTGAAAAGTTTTAACTAAACTTGCATTGACAAAGTCAGAAGTGGTAAAAGTGGTTTGGTTTTGTTTAGTTGGGGTTTTTTAATAAAGTACTGGATCAGCCACAATAGTGACTGTTAGGGACTTAGAGGAAACAATGGCTAGGATAAGCTGGAGCACAAAAAAATTGCTTTAGTGAGACTGAACATGCCACTGAGGTTTTTCTCCCATTCCTCTCTAAGCAGTTCATACTTCACATTCCCATGGCTGCCTGGACGCAATACACAGCTGATGCACATGCACAGCACCGGCACAGCAACACATCCGACCAAGCCTTGCCAACACCATGTCTTACAGCCCAGGCTCTAGGCAGGCTATGGTCCAGAAAAAGCCCCTCAGGCACCAAAAAAGCAGTTTCAGGCAGACCAAAAGTATTTGTGATTGCTTCACATTTGGAAAACGATTCTTGAAAAAAATCTGACATTAGGAAAAACATTTTAGTTTTTCAATTTCAAGCATCCTGTCTCAACGAGTTTCAACTGAGAATTTTGAAACTGAAATCTAATAATTTTTGAAGGCTAAACCGACCAAAATAAACCACAACAATTGTTTATGTTTTAGGTTGGGTGAAAAGGAAAGAGAAGAAAAAACAATGGCTGGGCTGGTGGTTAGGAATATAAATTTTTGGTTTGATTTTTCTGGTTTAGTCAGAAAATTGAAAAAAAAAGGCAGCTCAATTTACAGTTTGAATTTTGATCATAGGCCTTGAAAGCAGTATTTAGATATTAAGCAGCAAAATAAAACTAATCTTAAGTAAGACTTTGTTGTTTAAGATCAGCACAAAACAATTAAAAGCTGAAAATGGTTACGGGAACAAGTTAAGTGTTATCTCCCCTCTCCATTCCACTTGCAATACTTGTCACGAGGAGGGATTGTTTTCTCCACTCGTTTCAATTTTTGCTGTAGTGGAAGGCACCTGAATGTTAATATCCACAGTATGCACTGAACCACAGTGCTGTGAGAACTGTTCTGACCTTTTCAATATTCCGCATTTTGAAGGACTCACCCTTTCAGCAGTGCACCAGCTTCCCCATTCACCAGCCGTGGGGGAAGCAAGGGAATGTCCGGTGAGGACTGAAGGAGCCTGTGAAAATACACTCCAAGGAATCCTACTGAAGAAGGAGTATCCACTTCCTTCCTGTGACAAAGATGAAAAAAATATGCAAAATGTCATAAAACTAATTGATTCTCTTGAGAATGCCAATAAGGAAAAGAACATGCCTTGTAATTCCCCTCGACCTGGCTTGGGTGCTCCAATAAAAACACCACAATTTAGAGCCTTTTGAAAAATCTACTTATAATCAGGCAGGCTTATGATAACTTTCAAGGCTTTTAAGTTACTGCTCAAGAAAAATGAAGTATGACAAAGAATCCTCAAATATTCTCCGTGTGCCTTGTTTTTAACAGGACATACTTGAGGTGGGCAGAGACTGGGGCTGTCACGGTGCCCTTTCCAAAGCACAAAGTGATCACTGCTATGGAAACCACCTGCAGGAGCCAATCCTGCCAGACAGTATGGCCATTGCCACCTGCTGTATATGAAGGCAAACAGCAGAAAGCAAACAACACTTTCCCCTCCGCCATCTCCCCCATCCTCAGACACAGAGCAAAATATTCCTTAGCACAAAGGGAGAGAAAAGAGTTTCAGGTCATAACTCGTAATATGATGAAGACAACAAGCACAGTTCACATCTAGCTAACATCACCTCATGTTCAGAAGCAACTAAAGCAGATCAGAAGCAACTCTAAACACTGCTAACACCAGCACCAAGGGGACAAACAGGGCATAAGGAGGGTGGCAACCCATTTCTTGCCACAAGCAGGGGAAGTGCAGGGAGCAGTGACCTAACCAACGCAGCTCTCTCCCTTCCCTGGCAGGTGCCTACCCACAGGGTTATAGAACCATTTTCTCCTGTTATAATTCTGAATTTTAAATCCTCTTCTTTGCAGTGGCACAGCTTCAAAGCCCAGGAGTCCCCATTCCAACCATTTCTTCTCCTAGCTAGCAGAGTCAAAACATAGCGCCCCCGTGCTGAAAAGTGAATTAATCTCCCCAGAAGGGATAATAATTTTGCATCTCTAAAACATTTATTTATGCTACTTTCTCTCTTTCCTGGGATTGAAGAGAAGTGATGCTGCAGGGGTGATCAATTCATGTAAGGAAGAAATATGGGCTCCTGGTTTGAGATCCCATTTTCATTTCAAGAAACTGGCAAAAGGCCATTGAAAATGACGATGGAAATATTTTTGTGAATGACAGTGAGCCCAAGCAATAGCATGCAAACAGGTACAGATTTCATGAAAGCAGTTCACAGCCTAATGAAAAAAATATGCATTTTTGCTCATCTAAACTTTACAACTTTTTATTTGCTGTACCTATTAGAATTTCCCACAATTAGAAGGTCACGGAATCCCAGTGCCATTACAGTATACAAGTTTATTAAGTCCAGGCCTAATAAAACAAGGAGATGTGAACTTTCTTCGTTCTTTTCGCATGCTTTTCAGTGCTCAACGGATTAATATTTTTCCTCCAAGTGGTAATTTCAGTGCAGATACAAAGCAGCTGTAGAGGTTTTTGAGATCGCAGGCTGAGACCTTTCCATGACTGTACAAGTTCTATGAAGTTACGTGGTTATTACCGCAATAGAGCAACATGACTAAGAGCTGTCACTGACTGAGGATGTTCATCTCAGAGGTGACACACAATGTCTCTCTCCAGAGCAGGGCTTTGGGTCAGCATGTGACAGCACTCAAGAGAGGCAAAAAATCCTGCGTGTGTGTGGGAGGACAGGTAAAATCAGTATTACTGGGGCTGAACAAGCCAACCAAGTATGCCCCAGAATCAGGCAGACAGCTGATGAATCCTTATGCTTTGCATCTTGCTGAAACCACATTTTATTAATACAACTCATCTGTCACTACCCGTGACAACCCCTATGTGAGAGGTCATAGCTTCCCTGAAATCATGCAGCAAAAGGCAGCAAGAACTTCCTTGTTCATCCCCACCTCCACCAGACACACGCCTGCTCCCTGCCCACATCCCAGTGCCTGCTCTGCCCACCTGCTCACTGCTGCAGGGCTAAGGAACAGAGCTACAAGAGGGACCTGGAGGGACCTTCCTTTACTCTACTAACCAAGAGCACCCTCCACCCTTCCTCCCTCTTCGGGACAACCAAAGAATCTGACATCGAGAAATACTACTGCTTGGCTTCTTCCTCTCCACCCTGTCTATCAGAAAATTGCCAGCCCCTCACTGACACCTTCTGGGATACGCTCACTGTTTTTCCATAGGCATGCTTCCACACCCAGGCCTGACACAGGCTAAGTTAGTGAATCAGCTCATTATTCATGCATCTTCTGGGAGCTCCCTTGACTGCTGCTGCACCTCGTACCAGTCAAACTCAGTGTAAGAGCCAAGCTGTTCAGCTCATCCCAATAAATCATGCCCACAACATGCTCTTAACGTTGTTCTGACAACAACTGTATTGTGTTGGACAGCTCCATGATCTAGTATTTTTAATGTATAAAATCCAGGTTTCAGTGTATAGCAGGGTACCATGTCTAACTAGAGCATTTTCACCACAAATTGACAAACTGTCCAAAAAGTTCACCTCTTCTACTTGAGATCTCCTGTTCTCAGCACTTAATTTACACATTTCGGAAGTCACATTTATAAAATACTGCCATTCTCATTCTCCCCTTCAAAATCTCTTTCGGGGACATTTTTCCTTTTCATTAACAATGACCAAGCCTACTTACATCTTGACTACAGTCAATTATTTGTTACAAAAGGTTTAAATAACCTCGGCTGCGATCTTTACTTTTGCCAGCCTTCCTGCAGTTCAATGCAGCCATCCATCTCGCCTCCGTAGCTTGACAAAGAGACCATCAAACTTTAGTTTCGGGAATCTCAGATACCTCCTACCCAGACACCTGCAATACATACAGCAGGAGCTGTATGTCCTAATGAAAGGCCCCAGCTACAGCAAATCAGAATGGAAAGGGAAAAAAAAAAACAAAAACAACCACACAACCCTCACAGAATCACAGAATTCTAGGGTTGGAAGGGACCTCGAAAGCTCATCCAGTCCAACCCCCCTGCCAGAGCAGGGCCACCTAGAGTCCATCACACAGGAACGCATCCAGGCGGGGTTTGAATGTCTCCAGTGAAGGAGACTCCACAGCCTCTCTGGGCAGCCTGGTCCAGTGCTCTGGCACTCGCACAGTGAAAAAGTTCTCTTCTTCTTCACCTCTCTTCTTGCTTTGAGAGTTCCAATTGCTCTCCTCTTTTCTCACACTCTTGCTTGCCTCTTTGCAGCCCGTTGTCTTTCAAACACCCACATGAGCCTCTGTTTATGGATTAAGTTCTTTTCAGCCACCCCTGACTTACTCCTGCTGAGGTAGTAATTTTAATTATCTGCTTTTCCTCATTTACTTGCACAGTCTGTGACCATCACCAAGTCATCAATGCCTATATGCACAGAGGAGTGTCCGAAAAGACACTATTTCACAGCACACGTCTTCCCTGTGAGTATTTTTGTTCCTAAGGAGTATTTTGCTCTGTTATCCTCGCATCACCTGGATGAGGACAATGCAGCTCAGATCGCTCTGGTTTCCAGCCAGTCAATACAGAAATCAATACAAATGTGACACTACAGCAGAAAGAGCCAAATGGCACATGAAAATGGACTGAGTATCAGATTCGTCTCACTCCTGAACTCAGGGATGTTATAATATCTGTAACGAATGTAACATCACAGACTTATAAAGGTATTTTGATACCTCCTCATGTTTTGTGCCATTCATCATAAATTATGTGGCTCCAGCCCACGAAATAAAAGAAATGCAGTTTAGAAATGGTTAGTACAGAACTGATCTGATCAGAAATGTCGTTCTGCCAGAAGAAATGTACTTCCCATGTGCCCAAATGCATGTGATGAAACCCAAGCCCCCTTCCCACCTGAGGCCAGAGGAGTGGCGGCACCAGAGCTGCCTCTCGCAGCCCTGAGGCGCTGCCCCACTCCCACCGCCGGCTCTGCGAGCAGGCACTCACCCCCCTGCCCCTCCGCAGCCAGGGGACCCTGCTGAGGGACGCTGAGGAGGGAAGAGAGTGTTTCAAAGTAACCTCATCCTGTGCTGGGCACCAACAGCGACGCTTTGAGGGCAGCAGGAGCCTGAGGGCAGAACCTGCGGGCAGCCAGAGCCGGTCACGGCCGGTCACAGCCGGTCACGGCCGGTCACAGCTTGCAGCACTCCAGCCAATCAGAGAAGGGCCCCTCTGTGCTCCGGCCAATCAGAGGAGCTCGTGGCGCTGTTGCTGAGGGAGGAGATGGAGGCGGGAGAGGAGGAACCTGAGGAGATGTGTGGAAGGCGGGAGGGAAGGGACACTGCTGGTGGCTGCTCTGCGCTGGAGCAGGCTCCTCTGTGGCACGGCAGGGCACTCCCGGAGTTGGGACAGCTGGAGCAGGCTCCTCTGTGGCACGGCAGGGCACTCCCAGAGTTGGGACAGCTGGAGCAGGCTCCTCTGTGG
>VZRW01009225.1:100633-239068 GCA_013398125.1 Aegotheles bennettii
GACTGCGGGGAGGGGCGCCTCTCTGGGGACGGCAGGGCACTCCCGGAGTTGGGAATGCTGGAGCAGGCTCCTCTGTGGGCACGGCAGGGCACTCCCGGAGTTGGGACAGCTGGAGCAGGCTCCTCTGTGGCACGGCAGGGCACTCCCAGAGTTGGGACAGCTTCACCTGCAATGCGCCCCGTGCGAGACGGCCTCAAGGGACCTCTTTGGGACGCAGCTCTGCAGCAGAGGGAGAGCAGCTCCAGCTGAGGGGGCCAAACAAACATTTGGAGAAGCTGTTAGCTCCTGGGTGTCTGTCCCCACTTCACAAACACAACCAACACCCCACACCAGAGCTCAGGCTCTCATGGCAGATGTGCACCGTGTTTACCCTTTGCCTCAATGGAGGAAAAGCAGAGAATGCTAATAAAGAGCTTTTCGAGAAGTCCGACTCAGGAAGCTCCTGTACCCTAGCACATGCAATTGTCAATGCCTTATATAAAGAAAATGGTCAAGGTATAAAGATAGAAACTACAGACAGAACATTTTTCACTGTCATTTTCACTGATTCAAGGAGCGCAATCGGCTTTTCCAGACCATTCTTTGTTATCAATTTTACACCATGGCAGGTAGGACAGTTTGTTCAAAGAGATAAACTCAAAGTATTTCCCAATTTTGAGTGCAAATTGTAAATATTTAATGAGCAGACTTAGAAACTTGACTTCTTACACCTGTATTTGATTTACTTACTAATGTTGTCATTACATTTTCCTTATACTTCACATTAATGCACTGAGCATCCTCACTCAACCTTCCCAGATTTCTTCAACCTGCCAATGCTAGGACTCGGACACTCGGCACTCCCGTGCCCACCATCACCCAGCATCCCTGACCGAAAATGGGACCTCCACCAATCCACACCATCGGCCCCACCGCCCAAGCCAAAGGAGTGAGGCCTGAAAGCTCTTGCTGGCCCTCATTTTCCATTGAAACCGCTTCCACAGCACCCCCATTGATGGGGCTCCGGGCTTGCTTACACACAGAATCTTCAAGAGTCCGTGCCCACCATCACCCAGCACCCCGGACGGAAAATGGGACCTCAACCAACCCGTGCCGTCAGTCCCACCACCCAAGAACATGAATGTCTCCTCTCCCTTCCCTCTCTCATGCTAAGCCATAACATCTTTGTGTATCATCTCAAGATAAGCAGCATACACTTCAATAAACCAGCTTAGCAGAGTATCCATATTCAATTTGAAAGGAAATCTTACTTGGACCTTTGTTTCCCAGGGAGTTGCACAGAGTTCTTTTTCACTTCTTAGACGTCTGGACATAGCTAAATGCATTACACTAAGTGACTACTCTTCTTGAGGTTTCAATTTTATTAAAAATTCCAGTGGCTAGATTTCAAACATGAAGACATTAATTTTTCGACCCTCTAATCTCTGCAGACTAAAACCTGACTTGGGATGCGCTGGAGTACCACAGATGTGACACACACACAGCTGCAATAAAGCAGGAATTACTAAATGTAACAAAGGAAAAAGAGAAGGGAATCTTCTCATTTTAATTTAAGCATTAGCACAAATAAATCACACCTTTCTCAAGGAGACATCATCTGCTCAGCACCAAAGCTTCCAGGCTTACCATAGTTATTTAAAGAAGCTTCATGTATAATAAAATAAAACCAGTACCTTTAAAATTCAGGTTATGCATATTTTTAACATCTGGAACTCCTGGAACGAGGATGCATGTTTGATATTCTAATCAGTTTGCTAATAGAAGCTACCTGTTCAAAACTTCTTTGCTTAACTACACAAAATACTTAAACAAACTACTTAGTTGCTTGCAAGATCTGCTAAAGAAATGATACAATATCCTTTTGAACTCTAAAACACAAAAACAGATATTGAAGCAAGCTCACCATCAATTACTGGCTCAAAACGACTTCAGAAAGAATTTCTTCTAATCTCCAGTGGTGTCTTCTATATCATCTTCTTTGTACAATTTTAAATATATTTTAAGAAGCACGTCTGCATCCTCTACTTCAACAACTTAACTCACAAGACAGACAAATACCTTTGGTGGTATACTGAGAGCTGAAAAACTTTTTGCTAACTTGGCTGTGCTTACACATGAAGGACAATTCTATGGGATGTACAGTTTTTAAATAAATGATAGGACACGTATCAACGCAGATCCACAGCACAAAGCACTGAAAACTGGAGGCAATGCACTGAAAAACACTGCTGGCACAAAGCACATAGCTTGCCCTAGCTATGAGCACTGAGGAGAGATTCTAGGCACACAGGATTTTGGTAGAAATAACCCTAAAAGCCACTGCCCAAGTCTCTGCATCCATATTCAGTTTCAATTTAATTCTTAAGAGTGAAATCCTGGCACCGAAATGTCAATGGAACAACTTCCCTTGGCTTCAGTAGTAACAAAGCTTCCTTCTACATTAATACAGAGTGTTATTTATTATCATTATAAAATCAGAACAAACCCGCAGGAAGTGGGAACAAATCCTGCAAACAGTTTTCATAAGCCATGTATTTCCATGTTCTTCACTGCAGCAACAAATTAAGGATCCACGTGATAAGCACACAGAATATACCAACTGGAGAGAAAAAAGACAGAGAAAAGGAAAAAGGGAAAGCAGCTTCACAATTTATATTTTTCACCATTATGCAAGTGCTGAGAGGCTAAATGGTTTGGGATATTCAGCAAGCAACAATCTGTGAAGTTTATTTAATTGCATGGAGACAAGAAATGACAAAAAAAAAAAGCCCTTTTCAATCTTTAGACATACACGGCTATTTTTTTTTCCTGGAGTAATGAAGAATATAGATAAAGAACGTTAGTACCGCCTTTTAAAGGGCTCTAGTGCAACACAACACGGAGTCTCACCCTGAACAGGCAAAGGCATGTACTGAGAACCCTTCTTTCAGAGTGAGTGATTGGGATTCATTAGAAAATAAATTATCACCACCCACATCAAGCATGATTTTGAAGACCATCAGGCCGTTATCATCAACAGAAATCACCATGAGACTTTGTTATTTATTATCAGTGACTTTGAGGGTGAAAACCAAAATAATCATTGACCAAGTGTGAGGTTGACACAAACAGCAGTGGAAAAGCAAACATCGGTGGATGAATCACTGGTAGAGAGGGTCCTGGATGGCTTGGTAAGCTGCGAACAAGGAAACAGCATGCTTTATAATATGGGCAAATATTAAGTCAAATAAGGTTAAAAAAAGCATGCCAGACTTCCAAAATGGAGGATTCTATCTGAAGAAGCAATAGCCTTGAAAACAGCTTGAGAAAAACGTTGCGAGAGCACAGGATTGCTGTATTTATTTTTAGCTTATAGCCAACCCAAAAATTAAAAGAAATCTTGCTCAGCTGGAGTGACAATATTAGCACAAACCTAAGTAGTCTGCCCTTAGATTCTTATTTTTTGTGTTTGTTTTATCCCTTTTCTAATGCAAAGTAAACCTCAAAATGCAAATGACCTTTTAAGAAAAACCCACCCTTATGCCTCATCCTATCACTTCTTTTTCATCTGAACTATTCTCTAAATTTATCCTGGATTTGCAAATAGTTTTAGTGCCCTGAACTTTCTCCATTCACTTACTCAACTCTTCGGATAGAAAATACTGCTGTGTACTATCCATTCACTTAGGTTATCGAAGGGAAGGTGAGCATATGGGGACCAAAATATAGGTCTAAGATGTGGAAAACAGCATTGAGAAGTGGCTCTTCAGTCTAGAGCAGCATCTGATGCACTCTCATAAAAATGTCAGGGAAGAGCAGACAACAACATTAATGTAATGGAATTGCTGGGAACGGCTTGCTTTCCTCCACAGCACACATCTGTTTAAGAACACACAGCCAGCTCTTCACTTGTACTTGAATTCACTAACACAAAAGCTGTGGGTGACTTGAGATGTCTCCCTGCTTGTTCCTTTGTTTTGTTCTTTGCTGTGCTCTTCTGTTTTCCTGTGTCCCATTTCCTATATGAACAGGAGCACTGCTTTCTTCTCATTCCCTGTTCCTTTCATACGCCACCGAGTCAACTACTTGATTATTGTACTTTCTGTTCCCCACCTAACAGACTTGTTGTATTCCCAGTATATAGTTCTTTCCTTAGGATACTCCACACTGCTCCTCCTTTCTTGCCAAGTTCATTTCCTCCTCTCTTCCCTCCTGAAACCACTTCATTCAACTTTTGTTCTTTCCTGCTCATCATCCCTTCCTTTTTAATGGCTCCTGTTCTCTGTGGAAACGATTGACCCAAGTGCCCAGACTGAACCGGGATCTTCCTTTCTGTCTCCTGGCTCACCTGCCCTGCAGTTGCTTCCAGCCATACTCCATCTTCACGTTTCCTACGTGCTCCCCAGGGAATGAAAGAGCAAAACTGACGAGGCACCCCTTGAATTCCAAATGCTTTCACAGTCTAAGTGAGTGCTCGATTTCTTGATCATGTAAGAACAGAGAAGAGGAAGAAAACGATGATTTCTTTTTATGATTGACACACAATTACCAGTGTATGAAATATTGCTGTAGTAATAAGTTTTGTCACAGACATTTACGAACCGGCACTTGTTCACGGCAAGAGAAATACGTTATCTAAGCAAAATGAGGCATTCTAAGCATCAGCCTCAACTTCTTCCTTAGGGACTGCCTGCAAAACAGGTGCGAAGGACACAACCCGAGTGCTGAGAAGGAAGCCAATTCCTCCTTCACAAGACACTTCACCTGAGTCAGCAGGCACAACATGTTTCACAAGAGCCTCCTTCAGTTCCCTTCACATCTTTCCTGCAGGATTACTGTCACCGGGCTAGATGTTGCCAAGGACAAAGTAAAAGCAAGGTGGTCTTTTGAACAGCAAAGCTGTCATGGAGGACTTGCTAGAAAAGGCACTAGAAGCCAAAACAATTTAAGAAAGCTACATTACAGCTGTAGAACATAACGACAGAAGAACGAGAGAAAAAAAGCTAGATTTTTAAATCTAGAGTATGTATAGCAATTTCCAGTATCACAGACCTGTTGGAACAAGTCCAGAGAAGGGCCACAGAAATGCTCAGAGGCCTGGAACACCAGTGCTACGAGGGAAGGCTGAGAGAGTTGGGGTTGTTCAGCCTGGAAAAGACTTCGAGGAGACCTCATTGACATCTTTCAATACCCAAAGGGAGCCTGTAAGAATGGGGACAGGCTTTTTAGCAGAGCCTGTTGTGATAGGACGGGGGGTAATGGTTTTAAACTGAAGGAGGGCAGGTTTAGGTTAGACATAAGGAAGAAGTTTTTCACCACGAGGGTGGTGAAACACTGGCACAGGTTGCCCAGAGAGGTGGTGGATTCCCCGTCCCTGGAGATGTTCAAGGCCAGGTTGGATGGGGCTTGGAGCAACCTGGTCTAGTGGGGGGCGTCCCTGTCCATGGCAGGGGAGTTGGACTGGATGACCTTTAAGGTCCCTTCCAACTCCAGTGATTCTGTGACTCTGTAATTTAGAAGCAGCAGCTGGGATAGGGAAATCCTCTCTTTTTCTTCTACACTCCAACTCTGCTGCAGAAAAGAGGTTCAGAGGCATTGTGTTGTCACACCTATGGCAAATAAAATATTACTCTCACAAGCCACAAGCATCACAACCTGTATCAAAATAAACAGTTTCAACTTATTTCTGCTTGATGATTCTGTTACCTGCTCAGTTTTAGCATTCAAAGGCTTGAACTGAGATGAAATCTAGCTTCATTAGGTATGTACAAACACACAGCGAGCATCTAGCCCATAACACTTAAAAGAACAGTCAAATGGCTGGAAACCAAGCCAATATGAACTCTATTTTCATTGGTTGCAGGGTAGAAAACACAGGACAGACAGACAAAACCTATTAATTAAAACTCCACATTTCACCACAACATATTTGCACATAGTTGAAAACAACTGCATCTGGTTCATAAGAGGTTGGTAGAGCTACACAAAAATACTTCAAATCTATCTGCTCACACTGGGCTGTTGTCAACACCAACTACTTGGTCATGTTTGGAAACCCAAAGTTCAGCTGTGGTAACAATCCCTCTCCTACACAGGGGGACACAAGCAAACATAAAAAGCAGCAAATCTGGAAAAGACACAAAACTATGAAATTGGAAAATGAACTACAGGCCACCTCACCTTCTCATGGGAAATGGTAGTTCACTTTAATAGGCTTCATTAATGATTTCTTTAGGAATTTAGAATTATGCTTTAAATTTTTAATTACAAGAAAGAGAAGTCAGATCTGCAGGTAATAAGAATTCACAGCTAGAAAGTAGCTATTTTTCAATTAATTTAGTAGTTTGTCTCAAATCTCTTCAAACTGTTATGAGTCACCCGCTGCTGCCATACAGCTCTGGGACAAAAATGTGCTATTGTCATTTGACAATCCTGCCAACAGCACAAGATGTCCAGTGAAGGACAGTCAATACAAAATCTGCAAGAAAAGTTTTGGGCACTTTCAGCAACATCATAAATGTGTTAGAAATCCTCCCCTGAAGGAGGGCTTATTGATCATTACATTGGAAGCATTCTGATCTGAAACATTATATAGGAGATCTAATTAGGTGCATTTGCCATTAAAAAAGGTCATCAGCAACACTTCAGTGTTGGAGAATCTGTGGCATCACAGAGTTGTAGGGTTAGGAGTGACTTTGCCACACCATCTAACTCATTTTTCCACCCAGGATCAGCTATCCTGCATTTTTACTGACTGATGTTCTGAAAGATCAGCAGCATCCCTGGAGAATCTACCCCTAGACAAATTAATGTAACATTAAATGCAGTATTTAATTTTCTTCAACACTAAAATACTGCAGTTGCTTCAGGACTTCAATTACTAAGGCTGGCTGGTTTGGTTATTTCCCCAGCTAAAATAGAGAACCATCAACTATTAAGTTTCCTTTGTATTCCCAGTGACTTGACACAGCTTTTAACTTGTTATTTTAGGGTAACTACAAAGGCATAGCCCCTTCCTTTTCACTCTATGCCATAGTTCAGTCTTGCAGTTTTCCTCCTGTTCAGCCACCAGCCTTGGGTACAAGAACTGGACATAACATCCCCAAAGAAATCTAAATTCTAAGATCTAACTGTATGAACCTGATCTGGCTGCATAAACTTATGTGAAAGTCAACAAATTTTTCTGATCTGTATATTTATTAGCAACACCACCATGCTTTATCCAAAAATATTAATACAGACAGTATGCAGCATTAAGAACAGATCTCTTAAAGGGATGCTATGCATCATTCAGTCACACACTTTGCTTTTATCATCTAAACATGTAATCACTGGAAAACTTACCCCAAATTGCTTTTATCATCTAAACATGTAATCACAGGAAAACTTACCCCAAATTGGTGAGACAATGTTTTTTCCATAAAACTTTTGATTATGCTCTCCTGCTGTTTCAAAGGAGAAATTCAACATTGAAATATTGGTACTTTCTATTTAGCCTATCTGTTTCAGCCAGTTGCACAGCAGTGATCTGAAGCCCTACTATGCCAATGAAGTTCTGGATGCAAAAACAAAGTTCATTGTGTATAAATGGCAATATTCACTGAGATTTAACAGTAGGGGCTGAACAATCATAATGACACATTCTGTAGATTCGTTCTTGCAGGTTTCTCTAACCAATGCACAAAAATCTATTAAATGATACCTATTTGACAAAAGATGCTGTTCAACTATCTGCCACTGCAGCTCTTCTGCAGGCAAATCGTAATGCATTTGTTGTTATTGTTCCTCCAGGAAGTGAACTGTTCTGACTAGAGAAGAGGTCGCGACAGATATTGCTGCCATAACATCTCTGCAGCTCAACATTTTGCCATTAACCATTACAAGCCCATTTACTTTATGACACAGCTGCTGCAGTTGGGAATGCTGCGAGGCACTGATTCAGCTTTCATCTGTCTGACATTGGTGTGGGGAAGGTTTCTGGCTTTTCCTCAAAAAGAAAACATTGAGTAATACTTAGGAAGTTACTTAAAAATACTGAAGACAATCTGAAGGAGCTTTTTAAAATGGGTCAAGTTCCCCAACTTTGTTACCATTTGTTTTTCAACTGGAAGACTAGAAAAGCCGTAATTTTAAATTACTCTACCTTGACACAAGTCCAGGGGTGGATTTGCTGAGGTCAGGATGAAGGAAGAACAGGGCCCAGGGAGCAGTAGCTCTTCTGTGATCACTGCTGGTGCAGCGCGGCACATACCCAGCTGCAGTGCCCGGGAAGAGCCACGCTACTCAGTGCCCACCAGGAACACAGCACACATTCCCAACACACTGCCCAGCAAACTGCCTCCTCCATACAGAAGAATAAAAGTCCCTGAGGTTACCCAGAGAGAAATTTGGATCAGGCCTCAAATGCACCAAAACAAACTCTAAAGAAAAAAAAAGAGTAATACAAAGTAAAAGGTCTGTTTGAATGCACAGTTAATCCCTTCTGGCATCTATGAAAACAAGAAAAGCACAAGAGGAAAAAGGGTGAACTGTGGGCTATTATGCAGAGCACGGCATACAGGCTCACATTCAGAAAAGGAAACAGCCTGAAAGGAGAAAAAAAGTCTGCCTTTCCGAAGGAAAATACTTCCTATGTTTTCTTTCTGATCCTGTTGTCCCCTACTGGAAAAGCCCT
Source organism: Aegotheles bennettii (assembly GCA_013398125.1). Taxonomy (NCBI): domain Eukaryota; kingdom Metazoa; phylum Chordata; class Aves; order Caprimulgiformes; family Aegothelidae; genus Aegotheles; species Aegotheles bennettii. The sequence continues at coordinate 109,287 of VZRW01009225.1, forward strand.
TTAATATGTTTATGAATTTGAGAGTTTTGCCATACTTGAAGCATGTGGAAAAGCATCTTGCGCTCCTTATCACTAAAAGCATCATTATTCTCTTGAATGAACAACCTTCATGATTGCTGCTGAGCTTCTAAAAGCTTCCTGTCTCCAACTCATGGTTTTTTGAAGAAAATTCAGATGCTTTACAGCAGTGTGTGTCCAGCAGCCTCTTCCTCCAGCCATACTCCTCCTCTCTCACATGCATCACATCCCTGCTGTTCTTTCCACAGTCACCATTTTCTTTTTGTCCTCAGCAAAAAATCATGGCTACACATGATCCCTTGTTCTCCTGAACATGCACAAAAACGTTTCTAATACCCTTGCCAAAGACACACCACGGCAGGGGGCAGTGGCTGCCTGCCTTTCGTTAACCTAATTAGACTAAGTTGTAATACAAAAGAGCAGAGTTTGTTCATTAATCTTACCACTCCCTGGACAAGTAAAAAATCTGAAATCAATACTAATGGTGGAAAAGCTTTGTGTAGAATACTAAAAATATCAGCATATGCCAATATTTTTCAGTCCACTTGTACAAATTAGAGGAAAATGGTTGTATGTATCCGATATCCATGTGTGGCCAGGCAGCTGATATTTAATAAAGTAAAACATTTCTACAGCTGCTTTATTAAAATGCAGATGTTAAATACTTCTCTATAGCAGCGACTAGAATCTTTGTTAGAGTCCTTGCTTGAGTCAGCAAGTCAGTTCAACATATGTATGGTATACACAAACATCCAGGTGCATACAAGTCATACCAATAACTTCTCTTAAGTACAGGGGTATTTGGGTTGTGTGAGATTCCCCAGATCAAAATGAAGAAAAACATCTCCAATGGCATTCTTAACAACAAGTCTGACAAACATCACCTGGATGAATCAGTTGCAGAGTGAGGACAACACCAGTGGAGCAGCCATACCTACAGTCAGTTATCAGTGATTCATGTCATGATTATAGCTACATGGTTTTATCAAACAGGAAGACCAACAGAATTCCCTGCAATAAGGAACGGGATTAGAACTCAAAATCTTGAGAAATAGTCTGAAAAGTAGGTTAAAAAACAACTGCAAAATTCTGTACCTGAAAAAGAGTAATTGTCTGATGAAACACACACTGAGGAGCAACTGGCAAGGAAGCCCTTGTTCAGAGAAGAGCCTGTCTCTAGTCTTAACTTTGCATTGAACAAGAGTCAACAGTTTCAATCCTTTGCAAGAAAGGAAGATACATTCAAAGGAATGTAAGTTACACTACATGCAGCTAATCCTTCCACTGGAGATAGGATTGGCGACTACACAGCTAGGGTGTTGGGTCTTACTTCAGCCTCCACATGTCCAAAAAATGTGAACCAACTGAGCAGAGTTCCAAACAAACCACAGAACATGAGCAAAACTCTAGACATTGTGACCCATGTGGAAAGTCTAAAAGAACTACAGTCATTTACTCTGAAGAAGAAAATAAATCATGGGGGGAACCATGGGGTACATAGCAAGCTGCAAAGAGGAAACAGCACAGACTAAGGATTTTTTCTCCAGCAAGGCTGGGCTGCATGAAGCACAGGCTAACACCAAATACAGAAAGCAAGTCTCTGGTTAGATCCTGGAATACTATTTTTCACTACAAAGATAACAAAGTGCTAGAACAGATATGGCTGGGGAGACTGTGGGATTTCTATTATCCTCTCAGGTATGACATAGGCAGAGTAGATCTGGCATGGAGGTGACTCGGAAAACCTCTTATTTTTGGGTACTGCTTTTCTACACCTGCATAAATCTCTACATCAAAAGGGGTGCAAACGAAATCTGCCCAGTATCTAAGCTTCTAGAATCCAGAACAACTTAACAGCTTTTCATCTTTCTAGTTTCCTTTTAATTTCCATAGTTTTCTGCCTTAAAAGGGCAAGTTTTCACAGCTCAGTCTAGAAATTACACAAGACCAAAGGCATTTCACATTAGTGTCTATACATTTTTAACACAGTCTCTGTTGTTCTGGTTTCCAAAAGATCTAGTAAATTTTCAGAGTAATACTTAAAAAAAGGACATTATTTGCCAATATAATTTAATGGCAAAGATGCATTCTCATGTTTATACATTAAATCATGAAAAAGACAGCTACATATGGCATCCAAGAGAACGGAATAAATTAACTTTCTTGTTTTGACATATTTTTGGTGTGAAAAGAGGAACCAGTATCTATACAGGAAATAATTTGAAGTCAGGAGCTCCCCACCACTAAGAACTCAATCCTGCTATCCTTGCACGCCCAGTGTCTCCTTTGAACCTTCCATTCACCTTCTGAAATTCCTGTATCAAAGCAAAGTTTGTATCTTAAAAGACTTTTTTCAATTATTCTGAAACTTACTTAATAGAATCACCCTCTCCTTCCATCAACTCAGCACAGAGGCTGGCAATACAGTGGCACAGCAGGAGTTTAAGGGCTGCTGAAACAAAATTACTATTCTAATGATGATGACTTTGCTGCTATGTCTGTTAACAAAATGAACGTTTGGAGAGGCCGATGATCCTTGAAATTTGTTGTTTCACTGTTATCAAAGTTATCAGAATGATTTCTGAGTGTGGGGTTGTTTTTCACTATTATTCATATACAAAATACATGTCTCAAGTTAAATGTATAAGAAAAGAAGTCAGTTAGGAATTTCAATACACGGTGCTGCCTTGGTTGAGAGAAGAGAGGAGAGCGAGCGATGTGGCTCCTCAGAATCAAGTGCTTCTCAAAGCTCTCACCTTCAAAACAGAAACAATCTTAAAGTACTGCTCCAAGACTTCCAGTACTGGAACTAAGTGAACTGTGCTTCTGTCTTCAGCATGGACAGGCATGGGCTATTCCTTACCATATATGCTGTAACTGGGCTGTCACATGTGCCTTTTCCCAGGAAAGGCCTGCAGGAGATGCAGAGGTGTTAGCAGGAGGGAGAAGCAGTAGACAACGCTGAAATGGATGGCTGTGTGTGAGCAGGGGAGAAGGAGAGGTGCAAGTGTGAGGGGGTTAAGAGCCTCCGACAGTCACAAGCTTGCCTAAACACTCCAGCTGGGCTGAAATAGAGAAGACACCAAGGAGAGAGGGCTTGCCTGACAAAGTCCTGCTTATGGATTTTCAAGGGTTGTCACCAGTACCTGGAGGAAGACACCCCTCACAAGCGAACCGCTGATTAATTAGACAAGACAAATGCCAGCCTTGATACTGTAATAAGGAGAGACATCTTTAACATTTTGCCTTTACACTCGACGCTTCCCATGGTCCTTCATACCTGCCAGGCCACAGACTTACTGTATTTGTGCAGATCAAACATCAATACAGGTTATCACCTACCAAGAGCTGTGATACCAATACTATGCACCAATACAATGTCTTCATTTCTGGCTTCAATGAGAAATAAGCTTCTAAAAATTGTATCTGGTGGAATTTTTAAGAACAGATATAAATTAAAGCTATATACACAGCTGATAGTTACAAGCACAAAATGGGAAGCGTGAAAAACCTTAATGCTGACAGGAAAAAATGAGGACTGAGAGAATGAAGAGAGAAATGTAAAGGCAAAAATGAAGACTGTGATGGTAGGAAAGAAATATTTAAATATAGAACAGAGGTAGCAAGTGAAATTCTTGAATCCTGAAGCATATCACATGGCAAGAATATTCCAAACCATCTTAATACTGTGCATATGGTGGCAGAGAAAGGGAATTTCCAGAATGTAATGGGAGCTCCTGCCTGTAAAACAATGTGTCCACAGTGAGATACTTTCAGACATTTTTCCTGAAGCTGAAAGGACTAGAAGAGAATACGCTAGTCTGAAAGACACGAGGTACTCTTCAAACCAGCCTCTTCTCATTGCCTACATCAGCTGACTTCCTGGAGTGCTCCATTTGTCTGTAAGTGTACTCTTAGAGAAACCCGTTGAAGACTTAAGAGCCCTCAGTCCCATCTTTTCACCTTCTTACCCTGCTGCCTGGTTTTAGGCATCTGCAGCAGAGTCACATGCTTGAACTAAAATGCCATCTCTCTGCTTTGTGGTCTCTACCCTTCTCGGCATTCAGCTGCCTGCCCATCTCTCACACAGTCCATCACTGTGACTTTGGGCATTTAGAATCCAAGACGCGCTTTTTCAATTCTGCAATTCCATAATTCAACAAACAAATGAATTCCCAAGGTGGGAATTAAGGTCATAAATGACATGTGAAACATCACCAGCTGTAACTGCCTACCCTGAAATTCCCGTGGGTGATCCCAAAGCTTGGAACATTAAGCCATAAAAACAGTGGTGTGGCCAAGCACATGAATCAGCTGCTTGCTCTCCGATTCACATCCCACGTGCATCTTCTCCCACTGCTGTGCCCTCTTCCGTCTCTTGGAATCATAAAATCTTCTGTGTCATTGATGGTTTCTTCTCATTCCTTTCAGCCACTTCTGGAACTTCCTTATCTCTCCTCTCCTTTCCCTTCCTCACTGTTGCTGTGTGTAAGAGCTCACGAAGAACAGGGAAGGAAAAAGAGTGAGATGGGAAGAAGAGGCAGAGACAGGTACCAAAATGATGAGTGGAAGAAATGGTTCCTGGTTAATTCTGCCTGGATGAAGTAACAGGTCCAGAAGCAAGTTTAGAAAAAGGTTTCCTGGCCTCACTTCTATCATGCTGCTTCAAGACTGTCAGCCCTGCAGAAGTGAGCACAGCAGCAGCTACTCAACTACAGGGAGCCCTACTTATTCACTGTCTATTCAGAACATTGTTCGTTGCTCTGGCCTAAAAGGAACCATTCCACCATCTAATCCCTGACTGCAGAAATACCCACAGGTGCTGAGGGGCAAGGCTGGGCTGCATGAAGGTCAACTCAGCAGAAAGGCATGTGATTTCTTGTGGCTTCGGCTGTTACACTTAGAGTGCTGGTTGGCTATTAATCTTCAAAGCAATTCATCTTTCTCATGCCTACTGATTAAGAAAACCAGAGTACCAGTGACATTGTTACTGACCTTGCGAATTCTGTTGCGGTTGCCAAAACCACAAAATCAGTCCCACTCGCCTACAGCCGGTTGGTCAGAAAGCCTAACTTGTCTCCCACGTTTCCTTTCAAGGCTTTGATTTTCCATGATAACGTGGCAGAGGAATTAAGTGTGGGTGGCACAGCACGGCCAGAGCAGCTACAATCCCCTGGCTGTATTTCCAGGTGAGTGTTCCTGTGAACTTACACTACCTCGAAATAAATGGAATTGCCTGCTGTGTCAGAGATCTTCATCTCTAAGGAACGTTGCTATTATTGGAAGAGCTGATCGAAAAGAGCTCTCTCATGAATCTGAGAGTGGAGATTAGACTTGCTGCCGTTAGATTAAACATCTCCTAATTAACCTTCCAATTAACCTCACATCACTCCTTTGAACGAGACCATAAATACAAATGATACTACATTCCCTTTTATCAAAGAACAGCTTTTGCTGGGTAGAATTATGATATATGACCATAATCTACAGAGAATTATATTGGCAAGAGTTTCAGACTCTGCCGTTAGTCACCAAGAGGAACAGAGAAGGCACAGCTGCTACGACAGCACAAGCGCAAAGCCTGACATTTCATCATCAGTCGTCTTCTGCAAAGAAGCAAACTCTGAGCTGCAGGATCAATTGAAAATAGTGGTTGCCTTTGCCAGGTTTAAAGAAAACTTGAGTTGAAAACTGTGTCATTGAGAGATTAAGGAAACAAAACAAAACATAATCGATCAAGTATCCGTGAGACAGGGACCAACAGATCTCCACCAACTGGGCAATGCTCCAAGTGAAATCTTCATCTCACTTGTGTGAGGAGGAGCAGTTCTATGCCAGAGGGTTTTTTGTGTGATTCCTATTAGGCTGAAATACCATTTTCTCCTGCCCCCCTCCTCACCCAGAGCAGTGCCTATCTTTTCGCCTTCTCAAGCACTGTTTTTTCATGTGTGAAAAGTTCTTTCAGTCAGAGACAAAGTTCTGCTGAACGCATAGGCGGTGAGAACGGAAATCGTTTAAAAACTGGAAAAAGCTCTGTGTGAAATCGCTGTTTACGAGCTACAATTTAATGAATACAAATTTCTCTTTTCTCACTTTTTTGGCTGTATATCCCTGCTTTTTTATTTGAAGGATCTCACTGTTACATGACCTTGCTGAACAACTTGGAAATCTTTCTCATGTAACGGGTTTCCACTGGGTAACACTGGCTGCCAGAGATGCCAAAGAAACTGGGGTAGGTTAACTGGGCACTAACAGGACCATCCTCTGCTCAGCATACACAGCCAACTCACAAAAAGTAGGTCCAGCTCCACACTCTCCCTAATGCACAAGCAGGACGTGGACAAGGCAGTCTGCCACATCTACCCAAACAAAGCAGAAATAGCCCATGCCTTCATTGATACTGAACTACTTCATCCTTTGAGGACTCATACTCCTCCACTAGAAGGCTTGATGAAAACACAGGAACACCTTTCATGTCAGATTCTTGGTTAAGGCAAGGCACCCTTCCTAATTTTCTTAGGCCAACCCAAGAGCACATACACCAGTTCTGGCACACTCATCTAAGACTCTGTTTCTGTTGACTATAGCTGTCCTTCAGGATGCAGCATGATGCAAGCCATGCCTCCTCTGCTCCCTCTTGGAGATACCCCTGCTCTCTCAGGCACACATCTCTCTTTGAGGAGTCACCTTTCTTCTCACAGCACCTTACCAACCTCATTTGTAGCCCTCCCTCAGGTTCCCATGGGCTGGAAAGCGTCCATTTCATTTAAATGCAACTGGCAAATATGTCTCCCGTTTGTCACAGCAGCCTTTTCTCCAAAGATTTATGTCTGCATTTTCTTTTTTTAACACGTACTTGTATATACGTTTCACTCCTCTTCCAGGACCAGAACTAGAAATGCCAAACTCTTACCAAGAGAAGAGATACATCTCATGGATATTTTCAGCCTACTTTTTTATCAAAAGGAACTAGCAGTGCACATACGTCTACAGAAGAACTGAAATATTATTTAGGCTCCAGGAGAAGGCAGCAATTTTTAATTATCTCACTGATTTTTTGGGCAGCACTCTAGCAACAAGTAACCTCATTTCACTTTCCCACACACTAATTCAAAATGGTTGAGTGCGTTTTCTTTTTTTTCCCCTCTAGCTTCCAATTCAAGGCAGGAATATTGCACTCTGCAAAGCAGTGATATTAGCCTAGCATACGTTACTGTGCTACTACAGTATGATACCAAGAACATACACAAGTATATATGCAGAAATAACTAACCTTATATAGGCTCTGTGATTTTTGAACACTAGGATAAAGCTGAGAATGACAAACAGGAAAGAAAGAGGAATAAGGTAATAACTGTTTTACTATGAAATACAATCTTTTTCTTTTCTCTTTGGTAGAAGGAAAGTTCTACACCCACAGCAACCTCTGATAAATTTGTGTCTCTGGACTGAGTTCTGAACAATAGGGCTACATTTAACAACAACACAGCACTATTAAAAATGTCATAACCGCTTGAAATTCAGAGTTTTCCGAGAAAATGTGTACTTCTCCTGACAAAAACAGCTACCATGGGGAGCTAAAATATTGAGAAATGAAAGAATAATAATACCAGCAGTTAAACAAGCTTCCTTAGTCCCATATTCAGCACTAGAGTTGAATACAAACAGATACAGAAAAGCTGGTCTTCTCCCACAGCATGCACCATACAACGAGTCAGTGGGGACCGTCCTCACCACCATCTATCACCCATTGCAGGAAACAATGCCTCATAAAAGAGACCAGGAGTGTGAGCACAGGTATTTCTGTATTTGTAATTTTCAGGATAACGTGTTGATTTAGTGTCTAATTTTCTATAACCACATTTTTATCTGTATTGCTGAACTTTTCAGACCAAATTGTCTTGCAGCGTACAAAAAGCACAATGCACCTCTGAAACAGGGCCTCTGGAAGGTGCTGGGCAGGACTCACCCAGCCAAAACCTGCTAAAACAGGGACTAAGATAGAATTCAAGGTCGTAACTGCAAAGCACGACCATAAATATTCACATTTGCTCTTTCAAGTTCTGACAATTAAATCAAATGGCCAGAAGTAAAAGAAAGTTTCTATTTGTGCGGTTTTAGAACATTTTAGTTCCCAGAATCAGAGCTCTAAGGAGCTCCAAAGATACCTACTCACGATGCAAACAAGCATCCCATCAGTCTAACACTTACAGAGTACCAAGTAAGACGGTTGAAGGTTTTCTCAGAACAGAAGCAAAGGCATTGCTTTCAGCTAAAGGGGGAGAGGGGGGGAAATCAAGCTCCATTGTTTATTGTCAGAAGAAAAACTGAGCAAGCATTTCAGTTTATACATCAAATTAGTTAGCAGACTTTGCATGGGGGAAGATTTCTGTCATTCATTAGAATTCAGTTAATCTCCGGTGTTTTAACAATTCACAGAAACAAATGTAGAGGAAAAAAAAGTTATCCAATGGAAAGAGGTCCTTCAGGATGCCACTGTAACCAAGTCAAGTTCAGAATTCTGTGTAGGAGAGAGACTAAGCTCTGGCTCTTGCTTCTCAGAAGCACAGATTATCCAGAAAGTGTCCATTAGCTAGCTCTGGAGTCTGTACGTAGACAAAAACACATCCAACCTGTGTAAGACTGTGCACCACCTCACCGCCTGCCACTATGGCAGCTGACCCCTTAGCTCACTCTTGGAAATTCTCTTACAAGTCCACTGTCTGTGTTAAATTCTTTCACTCTTCCTTACTGAGAATATTCTTGCTTTTCTTTGTAGGTTCTCTCTGGCCTTAGTCACTTCTGAGCTGAAGGCTTCATCTCACTGCTTCTCAGGTGAATGTCCCATCTGTTTGTAGGAGGTAACGACAACCATCCATGTCTACTTACCCAGACCACATGTGGGAAGTCCCTGCTGTAAACACAGAGCACTGCATACACATTTGGACTGGATTAAGGACTTCACAAGTGAAACAGTTCTCATACATTTTATGCATTGTTTTTATGGCTACTCATTATCTGGGCTTAGCTTTGCTTAATGTCAGTAGAGAACAATTTGCATATTGATTACGCATGTGGCCTGGGTCTCAGAGGCTTCCAGGGGTGTCTTCAGTGGTCTCTAGTGATTGTGGAAGAAGTCCCTTGGTGTCCCTTCCATGAGCTGTGAGTCTTCTTCCTTATATGGGTTTCCTTAGCTTGTCACCTTGCTTGTAAACTTCTCAGGTTCCTTATCTTGGCTTCAGCCGATTCCCACTGGTTTATCAGTGCTCCTCCAGGACATACTCATTACAGTGACAAGGTTTATGTCCTTGATTGCATTCTTGTATGAGGGCCCCCTTACTGTGTTCCCCTCCTGTCCTGTCCTTGGTAGATACATGCTTTGTTCCACTACCCAGCTACATCTCGTTCTAACAAAGTCTAGTTCACAGGTCACATACCTCCAGTACTGTTACAAACAGAACTCCTGTGCTCAAGATCAAACAGAACTGAAATAGTTCTTTTTCTAAAGGACAACTGCCATATGTATTGTAAGCATATACAGCACAGCCAGTGCCACACTCAGGAGAAAAAAAACAAATTAATTTGCCTCCATTTCAGCCAAAAAAGGACAAATCTAACTTTGTTTTCTACACAAACAAAAGGGAAAAGAGAGAAGGTGGTCAGCATGTTCTGGGCTTTTATTTCCACACTGCAATACTGGCCAGTCCTCAGACCCTGCAATTCTTGACACTTCCCTTTAAACCATTTAATGGCTTCCTGCTAAACCAGCTGCTTCTGAAGCAAGGTTTTCTGTGAGACTAAATTACCACCAGAAAATGTAAAGAGTCAGACCACAGCACCCCCTCCCAATAAAACAATGCTCCAGTATCCAAAGCTAAAATACAGTAGAAACCTAATACATAGGGAAACATTGTGTGTCCTTATGAATCTTCTGTAGGATCTGCTAACTTGTTGAGTTTAGGATACAAAGGAATACTTCTGTAGCGAATGAAACTTTAACTGACATACAGTTTACCACCTTTGAACTCCTTTTGTACTCCCCATGTTCTTCCATCCTGAGGCTCAAATCCATATTCATCTTGGAAAGCAACTACCAGGCTATTCCCAAGGGAATCAGGGTATCACCTCTGCTTGTTCCTAGCAATGCCTGCATCTCTGATCACGACAAATAAAAGAACATGGTTCCAGGCTGGAATTAACTCTACCATTCTGCCCAAGGTAGAACTGGGAAACTGACATGAAAGCATCCTTATTTTTAACTACACTAACACCGATTGTGACATTACTTGATATAATATGGCATTTTCCTAGTGTGAGGAGAAAGAACTGAATCCAACATGCCTGCGTCCCACCTCCAGTGATTTAAGCCAAAGACTACCTACTCCCTCTGCCTTTGGTGAGCAGAATTTACCTAACCACTGAGCAAGTGGCTGGACACTAAGGCAGGCAGAAGGGAAAGGACCGGTCGTTTGGTCTGTGAGCTGGATCAGAAATAGGTCTCTTACCTACCACAGCCTTTGGAGTTGAGTGAGGAATCTCAGCAGTGAACAGACACTTAAGAGAAGGACTTAAATCATGAGTGAAGGAAGACCTACATTCCCTGCAGGCAACCTGATTGTCTAATACCAATGAAACATCTTGGAGGAGAGGAAGGGGAAGCTACTCTGTGTTATTAACTGCCATCATAGAAAATCACATCTTCCCAGTTTAAAATGTAATTCATTCTAAATTGAGTACAGATGCAAACAGATTGAGGAAGAAAGCTACAAAAACTGCATGTAATAGACACACACATATATATAACATGAACCAGAATATCTGGATCTACAGCACCCTACTACTTCACCTTTCTCCATCCTCTTCTCCTCTCTACCAACCTTCATTACTATCAAGTAACTACAGCAGGCTCACACATTTTCTGTCTCACCTGTAAGCCTTCCAGCACAGGGCTTTTGTTTTCCACTATCTGTGATCTTCCTACTATAATTTGGACTAGTGGAAAACAAAAATAAAACTGAAACTTAACAACAGGTTCTCAGCACGAGGGCCACCCAGGCCAGTACACCCAACAGCACTGTTAGGTGTTCCTTCACCACCAGAATGACAGTAAAATATTCACAATGAAACAGTGAGAACATCTGAGGGAGAACCTGAAAGGAACATCCAGGGAATAAGGTTTGCTTATTATTTCATGTAAGTACTCAACATAACACAGCAAACTCCCCCGTCCTCTTGCACTGATACCTTGCTATTATTGTTCTTTTCTATTTATTTAATGCTTTGACAACACTGTATTAAATACTCACGACATATGGCTCTACTCTCAGCTGACAAAGTCTGCTTGGAAACAACCAACTCTGTCAGCACATGGACCTGAAGTTAAAATAGAAGGCATCAGTCCAAGCTGTGGTCTTGCATGACTCCTGTCACACAGGGACTGGAACTTACTGCAAGTCAGCACTGATACAGAACTCAAAGGAACACCTGTAACTTCTGCATCTCTCTAGGGGCTGTGGCTTTTGTGGGGATATCCAAGACGGTAGCGCCATACCCAGAAGGAAGGGAACAGAATTTAATGGGGACACGCACAGCTATGTGTACCATGGGGGTGTAGGCACCCCAAGCATCTACCACTCAAACTGAATCCAAGAGGTTCTCTGGATCCTCAACCCATATGAGCATCAGGACATACACCGTGTACCCAGCACTCTACAGATTTATTAATATTTCATCCTGATACATATTTTTAATCAAAAGATCTTTAAACCCAGTAGAATTTCCAGCTTATATATTCCAGTCCTCAGACACTTTCATAACTAAATAATTTATAGGATACAGACCTTACACAAAAAATCCAAGATTTTAATGATTTACATGGATTTCTAGGATGAGGAAGATTCACAAAGATAAGCTGTGTATATTGTAAGTCAGTACCAAAATGCAATTCACCATTCTAGAGACAGTTACAAGTGAAAAAGTTTCCATAAATGGGAGACACAGTGACATTTTAATAATTTGTATCAGTTCGACTGTTCCAGTGTTCCCCTTACATTCAAATCCAGACTGAAATGAAAAATAGAGAACACAAAACATTTTGGATCTCTGTAATACACAGATACCTTTCGAGGGGTATTTCCCAGGATGTCACCAGATAGAAGCCTTGACTTTCAGCCCACCAACCCACCTAAGGGGATCTGTACAGCTGATCACTTTGGGGAGGAGTCACAGCATCAGCTTCACATACCAACAGTGAAAACACACTTAGCTCTTCCTAACATGCTTCAGTATTATTCACCTGTTGATTCAGACCGTGTACTTGACAACTCTTAGCTCCAGTCTCCAGGACAATTACATCAAACAAAAGAGAATTCCACATGACTGCTGTACTAATCTATTTTACAAAAAGGCTACTCTGTGTAGAGACAAATCAGTTAGACTTGTAGTATGGAAGGAGGAAAGGATTCCAAAGACAAAAATTGAAGGCTGAAGACAGAATCATTAATAAGGATTAAGAAAAGTTTTTGGTTTGGTTTGGGTTTTTTCCTATTGTTTTACTAGCTGTATCTGAAATAGGCACAGGAGATCAATTTTTAAGGTAATGCCCCTTGCCACGCTGGGAATCAAGCTGCAAATTCCCTGACGTGGTCATTTTCCCTGTGTGACTGTGAGACATTAAACAAACCTGTACAGCAGAATATGGTGGCTGGAAACTGGGAGGAAAAAAAATAAATTCCTACAGGTCCTTTAGATGTTTTCAAACCTTCCCTCTCAGACTAGCAAATAAATAATTTAAATTAACTGACAATTCTGGAACCTTGTGGTTAAGGGCTTGGGAAAAATGAAAATGTATGATCTGACTTTAAAGACCACAATGCCTGCCTTGTCTTGTATGATAGGTGAGGGAGCCTCAGCAAAGCTGCCCAAAGCTCTGCTCCCTGTTTGACTCCCTTGGAGCTGAACATTTGGTCTTCTTCACTGAAGTCAAAGGTTCTCACGCATTACGTTTGAAAACATGTACATTTTTGAGATCCCAAACAATATTTAACACTATACGAGTTAAGGTAGTCAAACTATCTGGGTTAAATATTTCAATGAATAATATTCATACTGAAAATTAAACTGGCTCATAGCGGTGTATGTATGCATGAATAACCAATGTAACTAGTTGTTAATTTTTATCCTAAACTGAGCATGACAACTGTTTCCATTCTGCATATCAATCTCTACTACATTTATAGGAGGCAATAATTAATTCCCTTAAATCAAAAAAGTTTCTAGAATCACATGAACTTGGCTTCTGAAGTATCTGCAACTTAATATATCAGGTTACTTAGTGGGTTTTTATTATGCTTGACAGTATTGTCAGTGCATTGGAAGACATAATTCTTACTTAACAGTGATGTATTGCTTACTGTGATTAAAGAAGTAAGGCATTCTTTGTAAAAAACCCAACCCTACGAGCTCTGCCAAGCTGTATTAAGGTACCTAGGGGCTGGTAAGAGCAGCTGTGCAGTAGCTCTGCAGTTAGTGGCTTGCAAGACTGGTCCAAAACTGAGCCCAGAATAATCAATTCCAAATGCAATTGACACATCAAAGCCAGCAGCAAAGTGAAAACAAAGCCCACTTGTGGGGCTGGACACAAGACTACAAAGAGGAACAAGATACAAAGTTCCAAATTTGGGCCTTTGCAAATACATACGTGCTCAGCAGACAGAAATATGAGCTTATGAAAAAAAAGTCTCTGAAGCACACTATCAAATAATAAACAAGTCTTTACTTATCAGTATTTGTCTTGTAATAGCTTCTCTGAAGCCTGTCTGGACTGTCAGAAGACAAGACGTGGCACTGCAGAGGCATCTCATTAACACACTGCTGCTGTGCTGCCAGTCTCCTTCCCAGGAGCAGTGTGGCCAGGAAAGTCCCTCTGGTGTTAGTATCTACCATGTTAGTATTGAAGAAAAAAGCAAACTCATCACTTTTATAAAAAAAAAATAAATAATAAATAAAATAAAAAATTAATGTTTTTCTTTCATTTTTTTCTTGTGGCACGAATGCTACCTGTAACCCTGAATCTTCACAGCATGTTTTCTTTCAAAGAACAGATTAAGTTAGTAACCACTGTTGAGTACATTAAGGGTACGTTTGTCTGGCACATGAAAGACAAATATTTGAGTTCCTGCTCTATCCCCCTCAATAATCCCATCCCAAGAATGCACACTACCAAGTGGGCCAGGGATTATTTCTCTCATACTTGGATTCTTCATTCATAGAAACAGTTTCAAAGGTTTTTGGTTTTTGTTTTTCCATAAAGAAACAAATTACTTGGAAATCAGATTACCATTGATTAAAAAAAGAAGGTAACTCAGATTTATTTACTTGACTCCAGATACGCAAAACTATTCCACTAAGACCCAGGTTTTAAGGCACAGATTGGAGCATGGCTATCATTTTCCTGCCAATCTGCACAGCAGGCATCGCTCCTCCCGCTGGCTGCAGGCATTTACTGCCTCATCTCCAGGGGCAGGCAGGCCCTGGTTTGCTGCCTGCAGATTTCCAGTGGCTTCACCTCAGCATGTTTTCTTGCTCACCTCCCTGGAACACACGTAGATGAAAACAAACGGCCAGACAGAACCAGAGGGAACACACATTGTGTGAAACCACAAAGTCCCACACACCAGCTGGAGAAGGTTTTCACACAGCCACTGCCTTTCTGCCTGCCCTCTCAGATCTCCCCTCCAAAGGAGGCCAATGAAACACCTTCACAAGCCTAGGAATTAGAGCTGGATTAAAAAAATAAATCAATCACAGAATCAGCAGCAATGTGGGGTTTATCATACTCCAAACTTCATTCTTTAGCCCCTAATAACATCTTTCTATTCCACATATAATTAGAGAGAAGACCCATCACCTCTTCCACTGTCAACAGCTTACTTCTATGGCAAGACTTAGCTATCTTCTTCCTATCAAATTTGTCCCAGTCAGCACTTGCCTTGAAGTTTGCCGCTGTTCTGTCTGATGAGGAGACACCACAACCCAAAGCTCATCTGCTTTTTCCAGATATCATCAGCCAGTCTAATAAAAGATACTCAGTATCTCTTCCTATAAATCTTGCATCTTTCAGACCTCTGGGCAAACACAATTACAAGCTCCCTTTCAATAATTCCTCACTGCAGCATCCTTCTCTTTCAGTATAAAATTACTTTATTCAGCCTCTCTCGAGGTTTGCTGCAGTAATCTGGATGAAAAGCCCACAAAGTTCATTAGCAAACAGTCATATTTAGTACCCAAGTTGCATTTGCTACTTTTCCCTCACTTGTTGAGCAATGTCTCAGTGTTTAGATAATACACACAACACATGTAAGAGCCACCAGAGCAAAGGCATGCTGGAAAGCTGCTCTCAGATAGGCAGTGTATGATTATCTGATTTGATGCATACTTTATACACCCTTACTGAATACAGATATTTTTTTCTAAGGCTGCTTGCAAAACCCAGGACGTATGAAATACAGTTCACTCCATGCCCCGTGGCCTGGGAAGAAATTTCTAAGATTGGTGTCCTATTTTCACACACAATTCCTTCTTGCTGTGTATGTGGTGTAGTGACTGCTTTTTATGCAAAGATCTGTGATTAAAAAATCTAACCTCATTCATGCTAGGAATGAACAACGGGCAAAGAGGGTAAGCAAATGTGTTACTTCAGAGATAGGAGTAGGCTTTTGGAAATCAGATGAACCAGCTATCAGCCTTCTTGTTTGGGTACAAAGTAAACGTGTTACTCCTCCAGAGTCCAGTTCCCGTGTTCCCAGGCTCTTCAAAGTCTTATTTTTGACATTTTTTCTGATACATCAGGGTGTGGGGGGACTGATCAGCTGAATACACACTGTACTGCTTTAAACAGAGGACACACTTATCTGTCTGCACTCGTTCCAGTCGAGAAACTCCATCAAGCTCTGGAATTCAGAATCACATTTATCACTCCTTGGGAGCATTTCAGCATCATCTGAAATTTATCCATCTGCTGATAGTTCCTTACATCCTTCAGATGAACCAGGGCACTGAAGGCTACGCACAGTATCTGACCTCCCAGTGACTTAACAGGAAGTGTTTACTGTAATTGCATGGAAAGAACTTCCAATTTCTGCACTGAAGCGTTTCCCTCTGCCCCCCGGAGTGACAGATGCCCACACTTGTCTCTCTGAGAAGCAACAGACCATTAATGGGAAAATCTCACACCCACTACAAGTTGTTTCCTAAAGAGATGATTTAGCCTTGTTTTCTGCTGCTGCTTTGGCATCCCCTTCTTGTTTACCACCTCTTCATTCTGTGACTTTCAGCACATTCTTAGATAGCATCACATACCTAAAAGTAGGTACTGAAGTACCAGTGTACTACTAAATGTACTACTGGAGACTCCTGAACAGCGCAAAGCTGACAATCATCTGGCCAAACTTTCTCCAAGACCTTGGGAAGTTCTCTTCTTGGATAACTAATGGCAGGAAGTCCAAAATCCCAAAGAATTTTTACAGAGGCCACACTCCACTACCTGATGAAGAAGAGTTGTTGGGAGGAGAGAAGCAGCAGAACAGGAGATACAGTGCTACTAGGAGACTTCCAAAGCCCCTGGTATGTTGTAACACTAGGAAAGATAAAATTGTCCCACTCTGCCACTGGGTCTTTCAAGGAGCCACTGGTTAGAGGACCCTAGAATAGATCCCCTAAGCGAAAAGTACTTAACAGTTAGGAGAATACTCCAGGTATCCTGGGTCTGTTGAATCATGGCTATTGTTGGACTGTGTTAAGTACCTTGTTGGTTTGAATTCCTATGAGTATATTTAATACAACAGCTCTAAGAATTGGATACACAGAACTGCAACATTGAAGTGGGCAAATTCTGCAGCTCAAAGTTCTTTGTCAACGTAGTGGTGCTCTTGCAGGATGAAAGGAGCCAAGGGTGGATGGATAGCTCCAGCCAAGATCCTAGTGCAGCATGACTCAAAAAACAGAGAATGAACTCACACTACAGAGGAGCCTCTGGAGCAAACTGCACACTTTGAGGAAGGCTTACATTTAGTCCTGGAAAAACTATTTAGCTATTTACTGTGGGGAACTGGGGTAGTTCTGCAGCATGAACATTAGGCTCACATCCTCTCTCTGCATCTGTTGAGCAGCCAGTGCAGTGATTTGGTTCTGCACACCCCTCTAGAGGACTTGCTCTGTCTTAGGTCTACTGAAGTCCTCCAAATGCTAAGCTCAATTACCAATTAGTTATCATTACCACATTACCACCAGCTGAAGTGGCATGTGAACAAGTCAGCATGTCATGCACAGGGTGTGCTACCTACTAATATTTGGTAGAATAAGTCACATCAACACCGGAACAGCTACTGGATGAAGTACAAACAGTCTCTTCTTCCTGTCTCTCTCCTTTATGTTGAAGAGAAAGTATACACTCTTCTCTGCCAATAATGCCATGTTTTTACCTGCCCATCACTATCAAACACGGTTTTATATTACATTTGTGATTAAACTGGCACTTGCACACAAAGAGAAAAAAAACAGCCAAAAAGAGTCTCATAGCATTGCATCCTTCCAAGAAATCTCGCAGATAAGAAAGTATTAAAAAACTGTTCTATCTAGAGGCAGAAAAGGAACAAAAGGTCCTGAAAATCCAGCCAAAACCCCTCAGTTGTCAACAATAAGAAACTAAAAAAGAAAGAAGGAAGGAAAAAAAAAGAAGGAAAAAGCCCCAACATTAGGTACTTAGTATGACAGACCTGGACTAGCAAGATCTTCAAATCATACGAACGTGGGCGTGAAAGACCAGATGTTGTTAGCATCATAACACGTACTTTATGAGCTAGAACATTAACTGTAGAGTTCTCCAAAGAATACCTGTAATCTACACATATTTTCCCCAAATAAATTCCCTTATTTAAGATTCCTTTCTCTTTTAATACGTGACATGGGCATAAGCCATCTAAATAAGAATGCAGTCAAAGATCCTTTTAGAATACTTCACAGCAGTTCACACTGTAATGGAAAGCCTGGGTTATGCATTTAATTTTTAGCTGTACTGGATACATGATTGCCTTCTGGAGTGGCAATCACAGATTATTATCAAAGGGCAACATAAATGGCATTCAGATTTCAACGACTGAGCTCATTATGACATTTAGAGCACTTAACTGCTTATTCTGAATTTTGCTGATTGCTGCTTATCCACAGATTACAAATACTGCAGAGTACCTTAGACAACCACAGCCATTTTCTTCTAGTTCTACTTATCTCAGCTGACACCTTGTTTTGTAGGTAATTTCACTGTAGTCAGCCAACCTACAGGGAAAAGCCAGGAGAAAACTGGCAGTCAGCTTGAGTTAGGTGTGACATCAGCTGCCTCACCACACACAGAAGCTGAGGTCAATTTACATGAAAGGAGATGCTGAAATGTTACAGACTCCTTGAAGGACTGAAAGTTCAGGTTGTCCCATTTTGTCACAACTGGGATCCAGTAAGCCATTTCAGACCTTCTCACTGCAAGAGAAGTAGCAAGGAGAATTAAATGGAAGTACATTTCCTGGTAGGAACAGAAGAGGAGGGAAGGGCTGGAGCTAAGGCCTTGCTGCAGGGCTGTAGGTCTATTCCAGAGCAATTCTGAAAATGTTGATACTTTCCATTTCAGAGTAGCAATTAAATCTTCTAAATATCAGCTTAAAGAGGTAGAATTATGAAAAAAATAGTATTTTCAGACTAAAACCTAACCTGTAATCTCTAAATGGAAAGATACTGAAAAAGTGATTGTACAGGTGAGTCGGGCAGGGGCTGGCATTGTGGAAAGCCACAATTCAACCCCTCCTTGCTGATTAACTATCACTCTAAATCAAGTCAAATGCTGACACGGGTATGCACCAGTTACAGAATCAACCAAGTGGTGTCCCAGGAATGGATCTGTTCCACAGGGCTGGTTTTATTTAACTCCCTGGTAATGCTGGTTTGTAAGCAGTGCTCCGTGTGCATTTAATAAAGGGTGAATATCTTGGTTGGGATGACCTGCTCCATCAGACACAGGTTTGGGTAGGCCTTGGAGCTCCTGTGAGTAGGAGTTCCTAGATGTGCAGAAGTTAGCCATCACTCGCACACTAGGACGTCTCATGACGGTGTAATAAACGACTTCATTTATCATTTGCCAGAATTTCTTCTGCAACAGGCAAAATATGTGTAAAATACCCATTTCACTTCCATGACCCATTAGCAGCTTTTCCCACCAGCTTAATCAATGCTAAGGGTGCTCTGAATATTCTCTATTGGTTGAATGTGTCCTGCTCACTCCATCTTTAATCTGATTTCCCTGGACTGCCAGAGAGAAACGAGTGCTAGAAGACACCTCTTGGTGATAAAGCTTCTCAGATAATGAAAACAAAAGTGTTTAATGCTTCAATGCAAATGATCCAAAGCAGAAAGGCACTTAAAATCATGTTTACAACTTATGGACTACAGTATTTTGAAACCAAAGAGTAATAAGAGGAATCAAACATTTGAAATTACAGCTTTGCCTGTAATCTAAATATTTCTCCTTTCTTCCTTTCCTTACCTATCTTCCTCAGCTGACCTTCTTACTTTACTTTGTATTTCATGCAACAGCTGGACCAAAACCAACCTCAAGAATTCATCAATCCATATCCAGCTCTGAATCAGGATCCTCTATACTCATCTCTCAGGCGGTTATTAAGAGCTTCCAAGATGAAGATTTCAAAATGTCCACAGAAGAGCTATTACAGTACTTCTCTATCCTTCCATATGTGTACCAGGTCTTCCCTGTTTAAAAGTCACAGCCACAAAAATGGAGGAAAACTTGTTCACTTCTTCTTTCTGTCTTCTGCATAACTTCATTAAGTGCATATTAACAGCAAAATAAAGTCCTTTTCTCCAGTGACATTTTTTCATGAAAAACAGTGTCAAAACAGTTTGCAAAGCAGATGCCAGCCCTTATCCTCATTTCACAAACATGTAAAACGAAACACAGAGAAGCTGAGGCCAGAGCCAGAATCCCAGCCCAGGGCCTTCTGCGCTTCTGTCACATTTGACTCCTTGTCATGTCTCCATCATGCCAGAAGTAACCAAAACCTACCAACCAGAACTGAAGTTTAGATCATGCATCAAAATTATTTAACTGTCTTAGTAGATTTTTTTCCCTAGCTTAGTAGCTAAAGGAATATATTAGTGCTGTCTAAGAGGAACAAACAAATATCCTTCGCCTCGAGCATTATGAAGTATCTTGGACTGAAGATAAAGCCAACTACACACTGGAAAAAAAGTTGAGTGATGAATTTCCTTACAAACATTGCAGTGTCTGTCTGCTAAGTTATGACCCGACATTCAAGACCATGGGGGAGGTAAGGAAGTTACAGATTCCCTTTTCAGTCTTACTTGGTGTGGATGTGTGCTTCAGATCCTGTTACATGGAGCAGCCGTACAGACAGGTGATCTCCCAAAGTTCTTTTTTGTGCCTTCACCCACTGCTGCATGCCTACTGTTCTAGAAGGAAATGCTGTTTCTCATCAACTGCATTGATTTTCTCCAGCTCCCACCTTTTAAACAATTGCCTTTGTGCACTGTGGTCACAGTTCTTTCCTACAGCCTGTAACACCCATGCAGATCACAAGGCTCATTACCAAGCCATGCCATAAACTGCTTTTTTGACAGAGAGTCAGTGCTCCCCCTCTCACTCTGAGACATCTCCTCCAGTCCTGTAGTCCTTGCAAAGAACTGCTCTCCAGGTCCCTGTACTGCTGTATGGGCTGTGTGGTTTGTGCATAGATGCACTTGATGGCATTCAACTGTATCAAACTGCAATACTTGCAGCATGGGCCAGGGGGAGAAATACAGCTGTTATTCAGGCCCATGGGCATCACACATTTCCTGCATGTGAAGCTTTTGCCTTTTCAGAAGTGCTCCTTGGCAGCTCTGAGGAACTGCTGCAATAGCAGTCCTCAGTATAGGCCAATTTGTCCTCCACAGACAGAGGAGACTCTACTGCCAAAAGAACAGTGCCCAAGATCCCTAGTAAGGTCTCTTGCAGAGATTTCCCCATCCCAAGACACTCACTATAGGGAGGGAATCTATGGCTGTACTTTGCCCATGAATGGGAAACTTGTCTGTAGACTTTACCACCCAGTTGCTACTCGAAGCTATGGGGATATACTCAAAGTTCAGCGATTAACTACCCTGGATGGTCTGCACTATCCTTTCTTCCTTCTGAAACCTCATGGCATTTGTTAGTCAGAGAAAACAACGTGGTCCATGCTTAAAGTTCTTCCTGAAGGTATTCCTAGCCACAGAGGAAACGTGATTAAAGCCGCTTCTACCACGTTGCCTGCTCCTCTATCACATGATGCAATGATTTACATTAATAACAGTAGAGAGCAGAGAAGGCCTGCTGAGCCTTTAATAAACTTCCTTTTTCCAATCACTTAAAATGTTCTTTAAAGTTGCAACTGAAGTAATACAAAGCCTGCACAACAGTATACTTGACATTTATGATCTTGGCAATAAATTTTATTTTCGTTTTTACGACGTCTGCTTTTGATTAATTGTAAAAAGTTTACTATAAATACTTTCAGAGAAACGGTGGAATGGTTAATAAACTGCATTCTGCATGGTAATACCTTAAATTACAATGGAGTAAATGCCTTAAACCACGGACATTAAACTCAAACTACTACAAAAAGCCAAATGCTCACGAGTTCAACTTTCATTACTATTCTCATTAAGGGCTAATTGTGAGGTACCCTGAACTTTTTCTAGGCTTTGTGTCTATTAATGTAGTGCATAATTCTGTACAGGCTTGTAGTTAAAAGCTCCACTGTTCAAATGTAAGCAATGTTTGCAACGCATCTTAAAACCCCCTAATTTTCCATAGTACAACATGATTAAGTTAGAATAGCAAAGGATTGTAATCTAGACTTGATAATCTAAAGAAAAAACACCAATATTGTTGCTATTTTTTTAGCATGACATAAGTGGAACCCAGTAGATGTAATTATGTCAGAATTCTGCAGCAGGAGAGACCTGGTGAGCCGTGTACGTTGCATTTTTATCATTTCAGGAAACTGTCCAACCTGCTACTCCTGGGTCCTTTTCTGGGAGGGTGCCAGAGCTGAAGGCTAACAAAACCATAATGAAGAGCTCCAAATTAAATTATGCTGTTGTAATGTGGCATTATTTGGCATAAATGATTTCTTTGCAATTAAGAAAACAGATACAGAGCCTACAGCAGGTGGCTGGTGATGTACTAGCACTAGATAGGTTGGCCTGCCGACAGAACAGCGAGAGGAAAGATTCTGCATGCAGAAGCAGGTCCGCTATCCAGTACAATGAACATAAGGCTGCATTATTAAAGGAGTAACTGATATCACAGAGAATTAAATTAGCTACTTCATAAGCGTTCCTTAAGTGTTTGTCTGGCTCAGTGCAGAGGCCAGAACCAGGCCGGTGTAGTGTTCAAACCTCATTAGTACCTCACCAAATAGGTGTGAAGTGATGGATGTGCCATGATTTGTTATCTGCCAGAGTTCCCTGTTCTCCTAATTACTGTGTTCAACTCAAATCAGCACTTCTAGAAGTTCACTTTGCTTGTGACTCTGCCACCTGTAAACAATCCTACCACACACCACAGTTAGAATAAATCGGACTTCGTAATAGTTTTGAAGCAGAGCAACCAAAAGTCATGTTCCAAACACTTTCCACTGTCTCTGGTGCTTTTCTGTTTGAGTTGTAACTCATTTTTAACACCCAAAAAAGCTGCTTTTGTTGATATCTTTGCCCTAATTGTCTGCAAACCTGAAACATTTTCAAATCAGTCATTATCATCAACATGAGACAGATAAAGTGCTGAATAATAGAAGAATCAGGTAATTGCTTGTTACAGTCGAATAGGAAATCAATAAAGCTGGTGTCTCCCCAAAGTTCACAAGGCCTGACTGTTTTATCTGTGCATGAACACACAACACCAATGTATCTCACAGCTCTTTAAAGATGCAACTGAAAGCTCTACACAAACAGGGAGCTCTGTTTATACAAACACATGCTCTGTTCCCTCACCCTGAGGGCCCTGAAGGCACAGTACAAGGCAATACAGAAGAGCTTGTGGAGAGCAAGCCCACCAAATGATACAAGAATCTATAGAGCCACCGGAGACAACTTGTCTGCATGCACCAAAAGCCATGCAAACAGCTAAGCATGAACACGTGTGTCAGAGGAGTCCGTTCAATGTGGGTTCTCTAAGAATATGAAAAAGAGTATTTTTACATCCATATAGGTGTGTCACAGGTTTGGCCCATAACCAGGTAACAGATGGCCTCTGTTATCCCCCACCACAGGGGAGAGAGACTGTGAGACTGGCAAAAAACCTAGCGCAGTTTTAGCAACACAGAAAACAACAGCAATAATAATAATAACAGAGATAGTGACTCACAGACCAAGAGGTAAGCATGTCTCTATATAGATATATAAAAACGCAGACGTGAAGCCCACACGTCCCAGAGGGTGATCCCACCCCTCACTGGGCTCTGCAGCGCCTGGGGCACCTGGGCCCAGGTGTCTCTGGTGACAGCCCATGAAATCCCCCGAGCGGCTGTGCCGGTCCTACCTGAGGGGGCAGGGCAGGTGACCTGTCCCTGTGCATGGAGCTCTCCTGGAGCACCCGCAGCCTCGGGAGCAGTGACCAGAGGGGATCCCAACCCTGCCAGGGCCACAGCCACAGCCCCCAGGGCCGCCATTTTGTGCTGGGCTCCCAGGGCCGCCATTTTGTGCTGGGCACCCAGGGCCGCCATTTTGTGCTGGGCCCCCCGGGCCGCCATTTTGTGCTGGGCTCCCTGGGCCGCCATTTTGTGCTGGGCATCCTGGGCCGCCATTTTGTGCTGGGCATCCTGGGCCAGAGCACCGTGATTGGCCCGCTGGGGTCACCTGACCCGCCCTGCTCCCCATGGCCACTGCCGCCCTCCCAGCTCAGGGCAGAGAATTTCCACCCTGGTGCTCCCAAACCAGGGCAAGATGCACTCAAAGTATTTATGGTTACTCAAGACAACACTGAAAATGTGCCCGAGCCTTGAGAAGTGCCAGTGCCCCCTGTTTCCCCTGGAAACACAGGGTTATTGAGCAGGTTGTTTCCCACCGCTGCCCCTCTGCACTGTGCTCTGTCGGTTGCTCTGTGCCCCACGTAACACACAACTGTACTTCTCATCTTTCCCTCCTCTTCATCGCGTTTCTACAGGCGTAACACTTACCATAAACTATCCACAAGCTCTCTTCATTTTAGTTTGTCTAATACTTCATCCCCTGCTTCAGCCCAGGAGTAAAGAGCCACCAGGCAGATGTTGCTCCCAAATCGTGCCTCAGAGATCTTCCCAGTGTCCCTCTGCAGAGCCTGCTACCAGCTGCCACGTGAGACAGGTCTGGGGAACTCCAGCCTTGTCCTGTTTGCAGTTCCTGTGCCTTGGAAAGAACACAGTGCCATAAACACCTGATGAACATCAGGGATTCACACAGCTGGAGTTCAGAAGACAAAGTGGTTTATGTTTATTGCTCAAACTGACACGGTACAGCTCTGCTCTGTCCTTGAAGTGTGTTTAATCATGAAGTGTTTTAAAAAGAAACTAACAATTGAGATCTTGATACCGTTTCATTCCACTGCTACCAGCAGACATCACCTCCACCATTAATACCGAACAAACCCAAGGATGCCCAACAGTACAAGGGAAGTTAAAACAGCCTAAGACTGCATTTTAATTAGAAAAACTCATTAGTAAAAGCCAAAGAAGCTGTTAAAGAACAGAATCACAAAAAGTTGCAAGCTTCATACTCTGTGGTTTCCCAACTCTTCGGTAAAATGAACTATAAACACATTTCCATCTATCCAGTGTTGGTGTGCTGAAGCTGGTTCTCATTCCTCCTGCCGTCTCGGTCCTGCCTCTTCTCACACCCTGTTTCTGAAACCCTCAAGAGCAAGGCTGTGATAATTTTCCTTAAACCTCTTCACAACCTTGTACCTCCAAAGCTCCAGCGTCTGGGGACACTGTGTGAATCAGAAATGCAGCTACGGACCCCAGAGAGCAGGAGGCAGGCACTTCTCTGAGAAAGGCTCCTGACTGTGGGAACACAGCCCCAGAGAAAATGAAAAAATGCTGTTTAAACCATGTCAGCTTCAGATGAGACTGTGAAACCTACTCATCAAGGACCCAGGAAAGGTGTTTCAGCTTCATCCTGTCTCCTGGGGAACATACCTTTTTCTGAATGCTGTGTGTTTGCTTTCCGTGTCAGACAAGCAAAGCTTTTCACTACTCCTGCTTTACAACTTCCTCCTGACTCCAGCTCCACAGGTGACATTGCTGCAGTTCAGTGTCTCACAAGAGCACCAAGCCACAGGAAGACACTGGAAATTCGTAGCAGTGCAGAACAGCCTTTCTGAAAAGCCAGGAGCACTGCATCTGGAGACACAGGCTCCCAGGATAATTGAGGTTGGGAGGGACCTGAGGAGGCCTCTAGTCCAGTCTCAAGGCAGGGCCAGCTCTGGGGCCAGCTCGGGCTGCTCAGGGCTTTATCCACTCGAATCCTGAGAACTCTCAAGGATGTAAAACCCCTCCAATTTCTTGTCATTCACAATTATGATGAGAATGCACTCCCTCACCTCCTCCAGCTCACTGATAAAAATGTTCAACAGAGCAAGTCGCAGCACACATCTCCCACAGCACTCTGTTGGCCAGTGGCACCCAGTGCCCTAGGGTTGTGGCTTTGCCTGCTCTGCCCTGACACGTCAGGCCAGCTCACCTACATCCTTTTCTGCTTCAAGATCCAACCAAGCTGTATTCACCGTGGCCAGCACTCCACAAGAGTCTGTAACAGTTAGCTGTCAAGTCTTCCACTGCTCCAGCACAGATACCTTATCCACATGCTGCAGGCCATGACAGATCATGCCTAACCCTCTATTCCTCTAACGAAGAAGAGAATGATATTTGCAAAGTGAATGAAAACACATCATGTATATGTTACATACATGTTATTTCTATAGGTAGGTTTCATTAAAACACCTAAGGTTTTTGTCTTCTCTGCAATAACAGAATCATGTAACAGATAGACTAAGAGAATTAAAACAAGTGAGCAACTTGCTCACTAAGAAGTCCATACTCCACCCAGATGGACTCAGATACTCTTTCACTGCTCTGTGTTAAAACTAGCCTTTAAAAAGAGGGAATATTTCTGGTTCTCCCCAGGTCCTGTGTCTGGTGCCTTGGGTTGCCCTGCAAACAGCTGTTCTGTTTCAGGGACGGGAGCACACAACCAGAAGAGCTTCCCCAGTTGTCACTGCTGTCTGTGGGAACTGAAATACATGTGGGATCATGACTTAGTTTATGATAAGAACCATTACACGGATAAATTCTGTAATAGAAAGCAATAACAGCTTTGCATAAGGAGCAATAATCTTCTTTAATAATGATGATGTAAATATTTCTTTTATTCAGTCTGTATTTCAACTCCAAACTGAGCTTTAGGCAATAATATCAAAATTACACATTAAAAAATACAAACCTCAATTACCATGACTGGTTCCTAAAGAGAAAGCAATGACTAGATATGACTCTGCATCCTTCACATATCCTCTGTGTCTGCTGGCTGGTTAACCAGCACACAGAATTTTATTTTCCTCATGGAGTCAGAACCCTGCTGGGTGAGGAAATTAAGATACAGAGGAAAGGGGGAGACAAACTTTGCTGCATTTTAAAACCACCTTTTCCAGACACAGAGAAACTAAGCCTGGATATGGGAGAAAAGCTTTATTAGTGATGGAGTTTTTTAAGGGCTTCCATCACCTCTCTTAGAGCATTACTGAAAAGTTAAGTATTTCTCAGCTCTGATTTACTTTCCCCTGATTTTTTAACTTTGACTTTTCACTTATTTATTTCACTATCTCACTTATTAAGAAAGACAAGCCAGGGGACTGCATGGTACAGAATGAGATAACCAGCCTAGTACCCCATGCTTATATCACAGAGGTTACTGGTACTCTTTTACTAGTGCCATTAGGCACTTGCAATTAGTACAATGAGTAGGATCTCATGTATTTCCACCTTAGTTTGATGTGAGCACCTTCTGTTCACTGTTCCTATTGCTAAGCTCTAGGATTAGAGGACCTATGTGCTTCCTTGTGATAGGGGACCCTCCCTGTAACGCAATATGGTAATTCATCAACATTCATTTCATCCTTAAGTGGTATCACTCTGAGGCACCAGAGGTCTGTGGTTACATCCTTGGAATCCGCTGGTACACTGAGACCTCTGCAACACTCCTAAATCCACCAGCAAATGTACTTTAGTGGTAAAACATGAACACCAGTGCTTTCTTGACAATGTAGGTGCCTCTCATCCAGCCACCGTGCTTGTATATCCCCAGATTTGTAATTCCTGACGCTTATCCAGCTTCGGACTCCACATTTTTAGGATTCTGCAATGATTATGAGTACTAGAACAAGAGAATAAGCAAATGCACTCCTTTCCTTTTACTATAAGCAAACTGACTTTTGCTGCTGCCTTTGCAATGTTCCTGGCATATGCTTCATAAATAGCCACCATCGACAGAAAGAGCAGCTTGCTGGATAGAAAGCTGGCTTGTTCCCAAAGGCACTGTCACATCCCAGCTTCCTTTCTTCAGCAAGTGTTACTTATTAAGAAAACTTACACTTGAGGATGAAGAAGCATTTTACAGCACTGCTTTCTCAGGCTCAAGAAAATCTGTTTGTCCAAGTTTCCAGAATGTTTGCATCTCTCCATCTGCTGCAGCTAGTGCTGGCGTCACCAAATACTGACAGCAGGGATCTGCCAATTGCTGTGACTTGCTATTTTTTGTTCTTGTAGAAAAACAAACCATGAGAACACATTGTTTTTTCAAATGATGTCGCAACATCTAAAAAAAAATTCCTGGCATAGTGGCCTTTCTGATTCCTTTTTACAAAATTACCTCTCTTTTTATAAAAAATGACAAAGAGAATAAAAAAATATCATTTGCTGGTTGCTCAAAGCACCTGGGTGTATTGTCTTGGGCCTTGCAGGATTGTTAATCCTCAAACCCCTCACTTGAGCCAGCTGTGACTCCTCCTGCACCCACCTGCACACCTTGTGGTGATGGGATGTGGATGTGCCACCTCTCTCCTTGGTGCAGAGCCACACAGGACTCCCCTAACAATCAGCTCGAGGCAAATAATGTTATGCCTGACAGAGAAAGCCCTCAAAGTTAGGGTAAGTCCAACAGGTATTACACTATCTGCCTGAAAGCTGCAGTTCATGCCACTCCCCAGCTAACCTTGGGACCTGGCTCTGTGGCCTTTGCACTGTGCTGCCTCTTTAGATGAATCACTTTATGCCTTTAGAGTTACCAATGTGAAATCACTTCCTTGGTGCAGGTTACAGAAGCTGGGGCACTGGGGCTGCTCATCAACAGCCAATACAAAAAGCAATGCCTGCTCCCAGCTATGCTACCACCTCTCTCCTGATCCTACTCAACCCATGCCCTACATGACTGCAGTTTACTCAATATTTTTCCTGGGTCCTATTTACTGTTTCTTCCCTCTCCTTAGTTACTGACCTTTTTCCTTTTCTGATCTCACCAGAGACCACAACAGTAACAAGCCCCTTCCTACACAAGGAGGGGAAACTTGTTTCCAGGGCCTGTCTGTGGTGACTGTGTACTGGGTAGAACATGACACCACTTGCCTCCTTCTGCAGGATCTAAGCTCGCTGCCACCAGCTTCCTCTTTTTGAGTACCTGCTGGGTCAGCTCAGAGCCTCATCTTTACTGTTACACTGCTGCTGCATGGGAAGAAGCAGCAGTGACTGCCTGTGCATTATTTAAAGAAATAATTAGAAGAATATGATCCACCCTTAACCATTCACATGACAAAAACTGCATGAAATAAAGTCTGAATGTGGTAAGGAGTGAAAGGTTTTTCAGCTATTCCAAACACTAAAATAAAGTTAAACTGGTGTTTTCCAAAAACATACTCTACCCTAACCAGCAAAACTGCTCCCTGTTTTGTCTTCACTGAAAACAGTCTGAGCAGCAATCTGATTTGAGGTCGGAAGGATGAGCCATCACACCCTGGGTATGAATACACAAAGATGTCTCTCATATAATGCCAATTGTATGTTTCATTCTTGTGGATAAAAACAACAGTCACCGTGTTTAAAGGGAAAAGAGGCTTTTCTGGCATCATTGTGCAGTAGCTGGTCTAAAAAAATACTAAGAAGGTCTGGTCCCAGGTTCTAAGTTTTGGGACCTTTTGCTCTCAACAGTGGTGAGATGTAACAGCTATTGAGTAAGACTAAGGCAGCAGTGGCCTCTTCTGCAATGCCTGCTAAGATGAACTGAAAAGGAGGAAACACAGTAAATCCCACATGAGCATGCAATCTCCATGCTGACAAAGCCTGCCATTTAAATCCTGAGAACCCCGTGGCTAAAGCAATGTTGTCTTGCACAAGAAATGCTGGAGCAGAAAAGGCAGTCAATACGTTATGCTGGAAATCCAGAATCTGCTCTGTCAGCAGAAAAAAACAGAAGGTGGAAAAGAGGTGAAGTTCAGCGGTTCCACTTCTCACCCATGAACCTCCCTCCTGCCAGGACAGAGCAGAGATGTGTGCTGTACAGCAGCCCTCTTTGCACACCACTTGTCTTTGCTGTGCACTGGCACTGCCTTGCTCAGCAGGACCTCATCTGAGCCAGAGGCCGGGCAGTGCTGCAATACTCATGCAAAGGCTGAACCAGAGTTGTGCCATTAACTGCTCAAGGGCAAATACACCAGACTCAGCAAGAAACTACACACAACATGGTGGCCAGTTTCAGTGATGCAGAAAGTCTGGCTGTGGCAGGGATTCTCTCCTTGTTATCTGCTGTAATGTCTCGCTCAGAAAAGCCCAGCAGGAGCTCAAGGTGCAACACAAAGAAGAATGGCACTGAGTATGTTACACAGCGAGCTGAAGCCTGTTTTGAGTAAATAAGTGGAGAAGACAAATTGATGTTAATGTGTGCATAATGTAACTGAAGCATCACAAATAAGCAGGAGGACAATTTTTAACTTGACAAAAAGAGAGGAGGAGAGACACTTTGCCAGAGTTTAGAATTTTGTATTAGCACAGACATGTTCTTGGTAAAAGCAATTTCCCTTCTCTCTCCCACTGAGCCATATTTGTCCCTGTTGCTACTATGCTGATTTCAACAGAGCATCATCAGGAAGAATCTAATAACAGCTAGTTTGTCATTATGCTTCCCTCAGTAACAAACTGAAGCATGCTGTGTTGCGAGTGAATGTGGTGAAACACTCCGAGACAGCAATTAGGGAAGTGGTAAATATCACATCTCTGCCCATTCTAGAAGTGGCAATTTGTAAACCCAGATTTTATGCTGGTTCATCACTGAGTAACTCAGTTCCCATCTCAACTATTTAATATCCAAAGAAGTATTTTTCACATGCTGGCTCCTCAAACTTGAATGACAAAGTCAGTACCTTAGATGCTACTTTGAAGGCAGAGTATGGATAAACTTGCAACTGAAAGCTCTGTGCTTCAATGTTTTAAGCCATGTCAAGGAAGAAAAATTGTAACCGATTTTGGAAACTGTTCCAAAGTTTACATCTTCCCCAAAAGAGCAAACATCTAATTCCTAAACCACCAGGTATTTAGAAAGTGCTAAGAAAAAGAACATAGAAGAGTTTTCTAGTTGGTTTGAATTAAATGTTAATACTAACAACAGCAAAACACAATTAATGGAAGGCAAAATGGTTTGAGAATCCACAAGAATATTACAGTTCTCTCCTGTGTTACTCTCTGTGAAATAATTTAAACAACATCTGTTTACCATAATAGTTCATGAGCACCGCAGAGCCAGGGTAATCCCAGCTCAGGTATTTGCACTGAGCACTTCATCTTGCTCTAGGTTCTGCCAGATCAGCCCAGAGACTCGCAAACATGGGAGATCAGTCGCGTGCAGCACTCAGCAGATCTCTCAGCTGTCTGGCTCCTGAAGGTTTGCTGAGCTTCTGCTGAACATAGGGTCACAGAAGGTAAGCAAAGAGCAGAGGAAATGGGTGAAGACAGTGGAGAATTATGGAAACTAATGACTGAGCCCTAACATGGGAAAGGAACAGGACAGAGACCATCGAGTGAGCCAGCAGGGAAATTAAAGCCTTTTTTAGGCTAATGTGAGTTACGAGGGGGCCCCTCATGGCATAAGGAGACAATTTGTCTTCCTGTAAGAAAAATAAAACAAACCTGGCAGGATAATCTAGCTGATTATGCAATGACATTCCAGACACCGCCTGAACAGAAAACACTTTTGCTGTGGGTTGTTTCCTCTGCAATTTTTCCTGTTTGCCCTTACAAAAGCACTCCAAAATCTTCGACTGCCCTGTGCTGAAATGAAAGAGAATAATTTGGCACCACCATTATAATCGCAGTGAAAACAGGCGATTTCCTGCTAAAACCTCTGGTCCTGAAACCTCTTACGTCTCTACGATTCCTCAATCCATGGCTCTGGCAGCAAGGGCCTGTATTAGAGAAACTCTGCCTGGCAGCCTTAGTAGTGCCACTGCTGTCCAGTTTAATCTTCCAATCATCAGCACCTAAGCAAGGAGTCTTGCTGTTATCATGAAAGTAAATACTGCCTCGCAACTGTTCAGCGTGGTACAGAAAATAAAATTGCTCCTTAAGAGCTGAATGCTCTCACAAACAGCTACGCTGGACTGGCTTAGAGCTCAGGAGAGCAAAGCAACTTTTTCCAGAGGCAGTTTCAGACTCCCATAGCCTGAGCTATATTTATCACCAAATATAACATCTTATGCTCTGCTTTATTATTTGGATACCAGTCTACCAGGACTTGGGCCAACAACTGATTTCAAACAAGCCACTAAACCACTTAGAGCACGTTTGCCACTCTCTCGACGTTGGTTTGGTCTCTATTTTATCAGTAATCTCAACTGTAATCTGGATGACTAATCTGGAATAAATCTCTACAGACAATTGCCAGTCACTAAATTCAGAAATATATAAAAAAATTATATTCCTCACAGGTATAAAACATCAGAGATGAGCCAGGACAAAGGACACTCCTCACGTTGGAGAAGTGGACTAGTGAGATAGAAAAGCTGGCTGGCTTTCCTGAGCAAACAGGAGTATGAGAATGGCTGGAGGTGAATCAGTTTAGGAGTGGAACTCGCTGACTGTGTAAGATGATGTAACATTTAAAAAAAAAAAAAGCTACCTGGTGTGAAAAGCCACATTTCCATCTTTCTGGAAAAACAAACGCAGAAAGTTCTGATGGGGGAGGGCTGAAGTCAATAGGGCTATAAGGGTGTTAATCAGGACATCACTCAGGTCAATGGGCATGGGGCTGAGGATAAGAAAGGCAGTGCTAGTCTTCAAGGGGAAAAATAGCAGCACTAGAGCCTCCAACAATAGCCTGAGAGGTGAAAGTTTAAGATGATCTTGTGCTATAACCACTCTGTTTGAGCACTTTCTTTCCTTCCTCTTTTTTATCTGTGTTCTGCACTACATCTATCTGATAATCAGTCAGAAATGTCATATAATTATACTTCACATAGGCTGGTGCAATTTATGGTCATTGAAAGCTGGATTTCCTAAAATTTGCTAAAAGGAATGAAGTTCCTTGTGTGCTTTCAGGGGCACCACTAGAACAGAGACGTCTAATTACTAGCAAGTCCAGTTCAACAGATGTCAACATACCAGCTCTAATGGCTATTTCATATGGGCAAAGATGTAATATGGACTGGAGGAGCTCTTCTAACCTTGTAAAATTTCAGCCTGCACTTCCCTCAACATTCAGTAAGAGCTAATAAAGAAACCTGTGAAAGACCTAATTCCAGCTGTAGCTTCAGCAGCATTCAACATGGGCCAAATGATGCTTTAGCCAAAGCACTGCTGGTGTCAAGCTGGAAGGGCAGGGGAGCCTGGTGCATGGCTAAATGTTTTTTTCATGTGAAATGTCTTGGTAAAAACTGGGATATTATCCTTATCAACATAGTTCCTACAAAAAAAAGCAACTCTATTGACAATAAACGTTCAGGAATTTGTCACACTGAAGAAGCCCATCTCCAATGCAGTTAAAACAACTGAGGAAAATGACCGAGAGGTATCCTGGTGATGACCAGCCACCTGCCTTCTTACAGGCAATATGCCTTTGGTGAAAAACTACCTTTGGCACATTTTTCCTTCCTGCCGGCTCTAAGAAAACTGATAATGACTATTTCATCAAACTCTGACCTTGTCACAAGAGACACACATAAGAGTAGGTGGAACCCTGCAAATTCCATATTTCTTGTGCTTTGACTCACTCGAGTCATTAAGGACTAGAGAACAGATGGGAGAGCACACACTCTAAACCTGAGGCTCCATGTTGAACCCACCCAAAAAAAGACTATGGTGTGCTGGGCTACCTCTACTGCACCGAGCAAGTGAGAGCACAACTGTCCACAGAACTTCTATACACAAACCCACCAGCACCATTTCTCCAGTTACTGCTCCATTCTTTCCTCACTTGCTTGAAGAAGATACTGTAAGTCAGAAGGAAACTGTGCCTGTGCTATTTAGACTTATTGTAAGGACTAAATATTCATGGTAGAATAAAAAAACCAGTTTGAGCTGCGAAGCAAGACATGCATCCCCTCAGTATTTGTCTCTGTGCCCTGGCACACAAGCTGAGCTTTTTTTAACTACCAACACATTAAAGCTTGATTAAAGTAAGCGCAGGGCTTAGTGAGCTTCCTGAAGAGGTGAGCAGTCACCAGGGTTTAGAGATACTTTCCCTTTCCTCTGGGCCTAATCCAAAGGAGAAAGAAATCATTAAATAGTACTTACCCAGTTACACCTACCAACTCTGAGCACTCTGCCATTTGCAGAAGCCCTGTACCCATCTTGTATTAAGATAAACAAAGATATGTAAGATTCCTAATTTCGGAGAATATCCTTCTAGCACAGAACATGCCCTTGTTAACATTTATCTGACTTATTTTCAAGCTAGGACAACACAACAAGGGGAATTTAAAACTGCACATGGTACTGTATTTGGCAGCATTGTCCAATGGTGGCCACTGGAACGAGACAGAAGATTGTGTAAGACAGTAGCTGCTCCTTTTCCTTTCTTTTCTTCTGTTATTTATTTATTTTTGTGAATTTCTATTACAGTTTTATCTTTTTCCTAACAGGGAGATAATACAGTATATTTTAAAAGTATCCAGTGGCTACTCATACGTTATTGAAAAGCTGGGTGTTAAAGATTAAAGGCAACAAGAGTTGCACAGAGAAGCTGAGTTTAATTTCTCATTTCTCCCTCTCTCCATTCTCCTCTTCATTTGCCACCTGTCACACACACACACACGCACTTCTCTGCTGGCCACTCTGTGCTTTCACACAGATCACTTAAAATAATCTTACAATTTATTTGCTTGGCAATTCTCTGTTCACTAAACGTTTCTGCTTTTTCAATCTGTTTATTACACCCTCTCAGCTTTATTTCCTAATCCTTCCTTTGTTCCTTCTGGTTTTGATTTTTTAAACTGGGAAAGCTGTCTTCTTTTTTCCTGCAGGTTTTAAATGAGTTCTTTAATTACACGGGCAGCAACACACACTCCTGCATGGTGCACCCACCCTCTGAGGGGCCTTTCCTGACAAAGTTCTTCTTCCTGATCTTTCTTTTCAAGTCTTGCTTACATAATACTAAAAACTTTAAAAAACCACTAAAAACTTGAAAAGCAGCTAACAGAAAGAACAAGCAGCTTAAAACCCCAAACTTTTACACAGCACTCACAGGCACCGGAGAGATGTACACATGCACTCATGCACAGTCTTAGACTGAGCAATTTCACAATAAAGGTAAAAAAATTGGCTCCAAGTTACTAGCCCAAGCGATCCTGCCATGAGTAACATGTATGTACTACTCCAGCATCTCCTGCTCTAACTCACCCTTTAAGCAATCCTTGCAGAACACAGCCACAGTCGCTCTCCAGTCCCACAGCTCAGCATTAGCCTCATGCATTTGTCCTCTGAAACTGTGAAAGTGTGTAAAAAATGTTCATAAACGAAAGGTCACATGTAAGGCTGCTAGGATAATGCTTTATCCTCACTTGGCAGAGGTGACAAATGGCTACGCAGCCCATGGAAACTTAGCCTTATGTACCTAAGGAAAAATAGCATCTTAATGACTTTTTATAATACAGACTTTCTTTATTTTACTGGTTCAGGAATCTGGCACTGAAGTCTCACAGATACTACCTACATTACATCACCCTGGTAATAGTGCAAGTCTGAATGACTGCAGACAGCAATGAAGAGTGTTACAGCAATTCCAGAAACAAACCGAACGACACCATCACTTCTTGGGATCAGGCTGCATTGATAGGACACTTTTGTACATCGAGTGTGCCAGACTTACAGGAGATGTGACCATTCTGTTCCTGCTTTCCCTCTCAAGTTAATAAATATAACTGTGAGGAAAAGGGGGTGGTTCCCTTCTGCAGTAAAATCCTGCCGCTCCAATAGGCAAAAATAATCAAGTGATATTATTCAGTCTCCTTTTCATCTCCAAAGAGATCAGCAATATTAGGGAGGGAAAAGCATCTTTAATTAGTCTGGTCACACAGAAGGAAAAATACACGATGGCTCTTGCAGATAAATCAAGGGAAAGATATAAACTGCACCTCAGAAGGTGCATAGTAATTATCTCCTTGATCTCAGACTAGGTAAAATCCATTATACTACTTAAATCCTGTGGCAGAACAGCTACATGCTTGCGACTTAACACTGTGAGAGTACTTCTAAAATACACGTGCTGATTCCTCCGTTTGGTGGGTATCAACATGTGCAAGCTGAGGTGAGCTTTAGGCTGCTGTTTGCTGCGAAGGACAATCAGTCTGCAAATTTACCTTAACACAGCAAACACCACACGTTCCTAAATTATTAAAACTTGCCCCAAGCACCAGATACTTCTCTGGCTCCAAGTTAGCTCGAGTGCTCAGTACTCTTACAAACCTTGTACCACACCTGACATTGCACTCAATCACAGAATGTTGGGGTTGGAAGGGACCTCGAAAGCTCCCCCAGTCCAACCCCCCTGCCAGAGCAGAACCACCCAGAGCAGGGCACACAGGGATGCATCCAGTCAGGGTTTGAATGTCTCCAGAGAAGGAGACTCCACAGCCCCTCTGGGCAGCCTGGCCCAGGGCTCTGTCACTCTCACAGTGACAAAGTTCTTCCTGATGTTCACCCAGAACCTCCTGTGTTCCACTCGTCTGCCTCTCTTTTACCCATGCATTTGTTCAGCGAAGCTAAACTTTACAAGCAGTTATTTCAGAATCTGCTGCTCTGGAAGAGACATCTCAACCTCTTCTTTGGGGCTTAGTGTTTGAAACAGATACACCGGTGCTGCTCTGTAATGCAAATCCAAATTCCCCTACCTGGCATGTGATTAGCCTGGGCCAGTCTCATCGGACAGAAACTCTTCAGCCTGAAATGTTCCCGAGCAGATACAGATGGCTTTTGACAAGGAAGATCAGGATGAATTTGTTAAAATGGAAAGCTACACACAATGAGGGATGAGATTCAATATGTAAGACACACAGCCAGAGCAAGCATACAGAAAGGCCCTGAGAAAGACAAAACTGCACCTGAACTTGTGGTGAACCACCCTGTGCTGCTGCACCGGGGGCAGTGGGGAGAGCACAAAGTGCCTTCCCTTCCCACACCGGCAACTTGGCGCAACAGCTCCATCTCCAGAGCGTGCTTGGCCTGCTGCAAGGCTGCACCTGCAGGAGACACATCCACCTTCTCCGGGGCTTAGAGTGCTGGAAGTGCAGTGGGTTTTGCTCATCAGCCTGTTGGCATGCCTGCCTCGAGCAAGAGCAGAGTCAGCAGAGGCAGTCAGGTGCTGGCAGGAGGTTCCCCATGGCAGCAATGCAGGTGGCGAGCACGCTGCACCCGTTCTGCTCCAAGGGTTGCATTTGTCCCTCCATCACACTGCAGTGTTTAAGTCTATGCAGACCTACGAAACTAAACTACAGAACTGTGAGAGTTATAAAGCCCTGAAATACAATCACACGACGTGACTGCAGAACTGACAGAACAGCCCCAATTATAACTCTGCACATGAATGGTGTTTCGTATCATGGAACTGCTCCTCAGCTGCACCACAGCATCTGGCTACAATGGTTTGAGGATACAGAAAACATTCTTAACCCAAACCAAAGTATCTTTACTCATTCCATAAATTCATTTATACTAAGTGTGGCTCCACCAGGGCTCTCTCATATGCTTCCATCAAAACTACACTATGGCAACAGAAGAGCACAAAGGGAACCAAACGCACACGGCCTACAAGCAAACAGCAGTAAAACAGGGTTATTCAGGCAGTGAATCCAAGCCCTGAAAAAGTTAGGAAGTACCAGAATTCAGCTCGTTTGTGTGATGACAATTTGCTGCTGCCTCCTGCATATATGCAGCACAGAAGAGCATTCACAGCATGAATATCCACTTTGCCCTATAGGATCCCTGTGTCATAGCATCACGTAAGGTTGGAAGGGACCACAGTGGCCACCTGGTCCAACCTCCCTGCCTAGCAGGGTCACCCCACTGGCTGTCTCTGAATGGACAACACTTCATGAATAAGCAGCAATTTCATATTTTCACATTGCATTTGCTTGTGTTCCTCTGACCTCAGGGCCCAGAGTACTTACACTATGCACTTTAGTCCTCACACTCTGCTGACCAGCAGGTGTGTGTATGTAGTACACACTTACACACACACACTGCATGTATAGTGTGTATATTATGTGTACAGTGACAAATCTCACATAGGACAAGAGTTGAAGAGCAGTCACTCAGGGAAAAATTGGGAACTCAGGGAAGAAATCAAAATACAACAACAGCCAAAAACTTTGCTATTGTAAAGTGTTTGTAAAAGCAGCTGGAGAACTTACACGTGTTAACAATCCTGAAGCGACTGCCTGTAAGATTTACTGTGGGTAAGCGAGGACCAACAGAAGAGCCTCGAGGCAGGTTTAAGCAAGACATCACTGTTGAACTGTCTTGTTAAACAAACCACCTGTCCTGAAAGCTTTCAAAAATACTGAGAAAAATCAGAGCCCACCCAGCCGGAATAATCAGCCGGGAGGACCCAGAGGAGAGCAAAGCCAGACAGGCTGGTGAACAGATGCCTTGGAAAATTACACCTAGGGAATAGGTGAGGGGGAAAAGCAGTGGTGCAGGGTGAGTTACAGGAACTCAACTGAACGCCTTCACAAAAGCACTGCAGGCACGGCTGGTTCTATTAATGAAGGTTTTTAATGACCATCTCTACATTGTTTTTCTTCTCTCTGTGTGAAGCTCGTTTTGTTACCAGCACAAGTTACACACAGACATCACACACAGATCTTGCTCTTGCTGTTCTTTCCCACCTTCTCGTTTTGTGTATAGAAATCTAACAGCTGGCTGGCTCGCTCAGTGGAAATGGATGAGCAGAAGAATCTTTTCTCCTCCAAAATGCAAAGTTGGAGGAGTTGCTCAAGTGCACTGAAGGAGTAGCGCTGCTGTAGACTAACGAGCAGCTATCAGCTCTGAGTTCCCTAAAAAATGCTCAACTTTACTTATCTAGTAAACAATCAAGTCAGAACAGACGCAGAGCAGCAACTCCTCCCACCTTCCACACCCCAAAGTCCTCCAAAGGTTGGATGAACTGGTTAAAAAGGTAATTCTGTCATTGAAACCTTTTCTGTTGCTTTTGGGGGCAATCTGAAAGGGAGCAGTGTAAGTAAAAATTGGCCTATTTTTTTTTTTGTATTTTAAATGAGAAATTGTTATCTATGCAGGTAACACATTTAAAGAACTTTTTGTTCAAAAGAAAGCCATTAATTGAGATATTTTTTTCTCTCCTCTGTGAAGACAAGAGAAATCAAAGGTTTATTATTTCATAGCCCCCGGACATCAGGAGAGGAATGCACAGTGTTCAAAGCACCTGAGGCAGCTGGCTGTGTGCACTGTTTCTTTACATGCTATTATGCCCAGCAGGATGGGAAACAGCTAATTGTCCTGGGCACGTGACTTGCCTTTTGATACGCTTTCCAAAGGAGACACAGCAGGAAGCACACATCTCTTCATACCTGAAACGGTAGCATGAACTTGAACCTGAAGCACCCAGGGTTCCCGGGCTGTTTGGGTAGGTAATGCAGCAATCAGATGGTTATTATATGACAGGAATTACTGCTTAGGAGTCAGTAAAAAGCAAGATTTTGTGCAGATTTTTTTAAAAATCAGAATAGATGAAGAAGAGTTTCCAGTTTTCCCCGGTGCATCAAAGTATTGTGTTTCCTCCTGTAGATAAGAGTGGCTTTAGGTGTGGAATTATGAACGATCCCCGAGGAGGAAGCATTCAACTGAAGAGCTAAAATAGCCCTTGTGTGCACGTTAATTCCCTCTCGGAGGGAGAACGCAGGACAGGGTGCACTTCAGAAGAAACTTCTGTTTACAAGTTCTAATGGCTTTGTACACGTTGACTGCTTTCAGGAGACATCTCAACCACTTATAATGTATTCTTACATTTTCAGGTATCAAGCGAACGTAGTGACAGACACTGTGAAGCAGTGGAGGAGATCTCTCCTCTCCCTGTGATTGAGTTATTATGTATTCCATTAGATAGTGCTGCTCAGCTGAGCTTTTGAAGGTGGAAGGTAAGATTAACAGAGGAGGAAAGGCTTCTTATTAATTAAAGTGTTGCACTGCCAATTGTAAGGGCGATCAAATATTGGTTCAGTCTTCCCACTGCTGCTTACTTTTAATAAGTCTATTTGATAAAGATGAGGGAATTGCCCAGCAGAGCAGAGGCTGTGTGCAGCCACAGCCTCACTGCTCACCTCATTTAAGATCAGATTTGTGCAGGCTGACAAGACAAAGACCTGTGAGAAAAACAGTTCCACAAGTGCAATGAGACCACGGTACTGAACCTGAAAACCAAAACTGTTCATTACTTGAGCAGTGTAACAAGGCAGTTTACAAGTAGTATGCTTATTTATTGTAAATGCTGCAGCTAAGCTAATGACTTTTGGTTTAGTTGGAGTTCAGATTCTCACTTTCATCAGCATTATCTTGCCAAATATGCTCCCAAGCTTATTTTAATTTAGGATTTGACACCAGTGATTGCCTTCTTTTCCCCTCAAAGGATGAATTAGTTCACAATAAAGGATGCATATTAGGCAATTTATTATGCTAATGAGTTGCAGAAAAAAGTCAAATTACCTTGATGGTGGATTATACTGAACAATAAAAACGCATGCTTGTGGTAATTCTCAGTGAAAGCACAGTTTAGCTGTAGTTAGCTACAGGAAGCTTCCTGGTAATAGTATCCACAGACATGCATTACCAGTAAGCACATTCACAGTGAAACAATGCAGTCAGCTCTCCCTCACATTTGTAATTATGTCTCATTACTGATCAGTAGTCATTTTTAGCTCAGTTTGGAAGCAAAGCTTGTGTGATCCTGGCGTATGGTGCACACGCCAGCATTTCCTACCTGATTATTTTCCAGTCTATCATCTGATTTCTACCAAACTGAAAGACAAGGTGAGACTCGAAAGACACTGAGGTTTGTCCAGATTTTATGCAAATACAAAGTAAAGCTGACGCTGATACAGAAGCTTGGCCTGAAAATATGAATGCAGAGTACAAACAAGTGTCCTGCTGTGCTCCCAGAACCGCTGCGCACTTTGAACTGTGAAATACTTTCCTATCATACACCGTGGGCCCTGCCACTTTGCGCTGACCTCCCTGGGAACTGGGAACCTCCCTGAGAACTGGGGACCTCCCTGGGAACTGGGGACCTCCCTGGGAACTGGGGACATGCCCGCGGGAGGGCAGGGAGCTATTATTGGTCAGCTGGAACAGCAGAAGAGAGAGTTGCCACAGTGTCATCTATACATCATTACACTGCCCTAGGGATAAGGATATACAAGATTATACAAAAATTCAGACGAGTCTATCAAAATTACTCGTTTAAGTTGGATAAGTAACAAGATTCATTCAGACTCAGAAAAAGCTCTCCTGTGATAATGGCAGGAGACAAAATAACCAGTCTTAATCGAGCAATACAATTAAAGAAATCGATGTAATTGGATGAAAAATAGAAAGCAGCCTGAACACTAACCCTGCACCAACTCTATCAAACATCTGAGCAACCTAAATCACAGGGAAGCAGCTCAAACACAGAGACTCTTCCAGATTCTTCAGCACTAAGAAAATCCAGCAGCAGGATCAAAAGTTTTGACCACACCAACTTAGAAAACAAAGCCAGGGCGTCTCTAGCAGGTGATTAGAAGGTTTATTACCAACAAGAACAAAAGCAAATGCCACTTGGGACTCTAGTTGAGATTTTGCAATGCACGTAATCATGGATTTTTTTTCTCCACTCAATGCAACTGTTAACTAGAACCTCTGAGTTAATGGCCCTGGCATAAAC
The DNA here is from genome assembly GCA_013398125.1 of Aegotheles bennettii. Taxonomy (NCBI): domain Eukaryota; kingdom Metazoa; phylum Chordata; class Aves; order Caprimulgiformes; family Aegothelidae; genus Aegotheles; species Aegotheles bennettii. The sequence continues at coordinate 150,852 of VZRW01009225.1, forward strand.
ACCATGCTTATTTTCAAGTGACTAATTGCCACTCACTTTGTAACCCGAACTGCTAAAATTAAGCTTGTATATATTTAATTGGTATTCATTTTCCTGTTTGGGGAGAAAAAAATTTGGTCCAAGCCTGCACCTTCCTCCACTGGTTGTTGTGCACACGCAGATCTTATCACTATGACATGGGTAGGCAAAGCCATCACAAAGAAGCAAGGACAAGGATCTGGAGCTGGGTTAGTGACAAAGGTTTGTGTTAGCAGTGAAAGTTCAGCATCAGTAATAACAGCAAAAAACGGACCTGCAACTTATTGGTTCTGAACTAGCTTATTATGAAAATGAGCATTTTCCACGCATTCTGTAGGAGGAAATATTTTGTCTGCTATAAAAATAACAGCTTTTGTAAGTGATTAAACTCTCAAGCTTCTTTTCAGCATTTACCAAGCTGTTCAGGTTGTTTACAGTGTTGGATGTACAGCATCACAGCGTTTGTTCTCCAATGTAGCTACAAAGATACAACACAACTGAAACACCACCTTCCTCTCCTCTGTATCACTGCTCTGCACTTTGTTAAAGTATGCCACATGAAAAAAATCTGTTATACAAATAATTACCTAAGACCAATTTAAAGTTCAACATCAGTTCGTAGGAACTACTTACTTCTTTCATGACTACCATTAGCAGAAAAGCTGAAAGCACTTAGAAGAGCTCTGCAGCGTGTGAGTGAGTAGGATTTGGGGAAAGCTGTTCCAAAAAGCTGTTTTCTAGTAAAGCTAAGGCCTGGTCTGCATGGGGTAGGTGTATTTTCCAATGCAGAATATGCATAAAGAGGGATAACTTTTTCCCTGCCTGCACAGGAGCACCAATGTTTTGACACCAACACAGCAGCGCTCGCATGGAAGGAACCTGCCCAGCTAGCACATCTACTCTGTGTCAGCAAGAACTCTCACACTTGGAGATTTTGTTGTTGTGGGAAAAGGCATCCAGCCTGCGTACACCAAAGGAAAGATTTGGCAGTGTAGACAAGAGCTCCGTTTTGACACAGTTTCATCTTCTGCTTTATGATAAAAAAACCTCAGCTGACTATTTCCTATTTCCCCAAGTCCTACTGCATCCCTCCATTTCAATATATGATCTGGTTCCTTGTGAAACGAGTCATTTTTTTATTCATGGATGTGTGCATATCATTCCCATGAAAAACCACAACACCAGCTGAAGCACATACTGCCAGGAAAAAACCCACAAATGTCTAAAAAAATCAATCGAACCCCACAGAAATACTAAGAAGAAGAATCTGTGACTAAGACAACAGGCACAGATTCAAGCCCTCAGCTTCCTGCTCTCAATCCTGCATGACACCAAGCAGGTTGGTTGAGCATGCTGTGCCTGGTTCCCCATCTCTGAGACAAACACAACAGGCACTAAGGTGCCGCAAGTGCATGTGGAGAGATTATTTTGAAACCTGCTTCCTTTTCCACTGGTTTCCATGGAAAATTGGCATCTCCCTCTGCTAATGGTGCTCATCTTGGTAAGATAGGCAAGCTCAGTGAAAAACACAAAGTTTGGGCAACTGTCATTTTTCTGTGCACAAACAGCTGAGCATGTGAGGTGCAGAGGGAAAAGGCAACAGTAAGGTTACAGTGAGCTTACCCAGAAAGAGCTGTCCGAGGATTCAACTGCATATTCACACAAATTTCACTCCTTTCCATAAGCAGATCCATTGTGCCTTCCTTTAGCCATCTATAGGTTAAACATTCAATCAAAACTACTCACTCAGGCTCACCCACTGCTGAATGGAAAGGGCAACTCAACTCACCCGACTCGGAGAGAACAATTTTTATGTGGGATGAATATGCTTAATGCAGGTGACGTGGAACACAGATTGATTTTCTGGCCCTGTATTTATGGCCCTTTTGTGTCAGTGGTACAGCATATTTACTCTTAGGCAACTAGGGAAGGGAGTCTTCAATTAAATGTACAAAACTGGGTAGTTTAGGAAGTGAAATGATGATGGCACGTCATGGCAGCCACACAGTGCTAATGGAAACAATGGTCTTGAGTTTTCTCAAAAGAGCAACGAAGCTGTATTTAAATGTACATGTAAGGAAGGGGCAGAAATACAACTGCTATCCAGGATACAGCATCTGCTCAGAGCAGCTGTATTCAGTGAGGCTGTGGGCCATCGAACCCAGCAGCACATGCATAGAAACCCTGGGGGTCTCTGTGTTTTAAGGAAACATGACTGTCTTGTCTGTATTTCCTACAGACCTTGCTTCATTCTCCTTTCAAAGGACTGCTCCTCCAATTTAGGAACACCCATTGATAGTTTGATTGAGGTAGATCCATGTTAATAAGTTTTAACTACAGCTAAAAATATTAATCTACACCGTTCATTCAGTGTGCCAAGCATGTGCCAAGATGATCACTGATGAGCTTGTATCTTAATCTAAACCAAGCCCTTTATTTCACACATGCAGCCAGACCTCCTCAGGGCACCACGCAGAGCAAGCAAGCATTCTGGAGGCAGAAGGCCTCGAAGACAGCAAAACATCCCAGCATTTAGCCTACAATCTAAGTCATGAAAACAACTACTGATAGCTTGAGCTCTCTGAGCTTTTCCTCTGTCACCACTAGGGCCAGGGAAACAGGGAGGTACCAACAGGAGGCAAGGAGACTTTGCAATGTCCCCCTCAGCAGCACTGATCGGTGTGGCACAGATTGCCACACGCAGGATGCTGCCACATCCCCACTGCTGCACGAGCACACCTCCCCCTCCCCAGCATCCACCTGAACCAGAGGTCTGTCTGCTTCAAATGAGACATTTCCATGGAACCAAACAAACCCAGGGATGGCAGATGGTGTGTGTGTGCAGGGAGGAAGGAGAGCGTGGTTTAAAAAAAGTACCTGCCCCAAATACAGTGCAAACTGAAATCAAATTACCAGCACTGGTAACGCGAAGGGAAGAGCAGGGAAGGAAATAATCCCCTGGCAAAGGAATAGGGAGAACCCTGGAGTGCAGTCAGTGTGATTAGGGTGTAACCCTGTGGGGTCAGCACGCAGAAAAGAATCAGATAGCCAGGTCACACAGAGTACCCAGGAACTGTGCACTTCACAGTTCACATCCACCAGAGAAAATGTGCGTGAGCTTCGCTCTCCAGAAAATCTTCATGCAGATTTGCAGCAGAGCCTTCAGCAGGACAGGTTCCAGGTGATAACCCAGAGGCAGCAGTCACCAGGTGACACAGATGTTTGCTGAAAGCCTACCTCAGACAGATCACCCTCCTCTCTCTATTTAAATACCCACTCACATTGAAGCAGATGAAACCCATTTTCTGTCACAACGTCCAGGCTACACTCAAAAACATTGATAGTGTTCAAAGAGCCTCGGAGTTGAGTTGATTTTTTTGGAACATGTTATATAACCACAGCAAATCCATCAGTGTCTTGGAGATCACCATGGAAACAGGCTGACAAGTATCCGCGCAGAAGGAAGAAGCCCTGATCTCAGCTTGGAAAAGATGTTGATGTGACTGGTCAAACGCATGGACCTCCCTCCCTCTTCTCCAGCACCACGGACTCCTGGCACTCGTTCGCTCTCAGCCTTTTGGCTTCAGGACTGGATGGAGGGCTTCCTACTCCACGGAGCAATACATAAGACACTGAACAATTTTCTACCAAAGAGAGTAAGATGTTGAGGCTCTGTTCCAAACTAAAGATCACAAAACAAAAATAGCTAACTTGGTATTTCTGCAAGAAAACAGACTGCTTTAACCATCTGAAGTGCAAACCAGTAGGGGTTCTGTGCACTTGCAGGTGCAGTGGTTGCTGCCATTGCCCCTTCTCTGGTGTGGCCTGGTATGTCTTCCCAATGTCCTGGGCCACTGGAATAGACAGAAATCACACAACCTATAATGTCTGAGGCTGCAATTGCTCTGCTGGAGGGGGAAAAAGGGGGTAAAAGAAAGGCTTAATATTATTCACGGGGACAGGTACTTCCTAAGGACTTTCTTTATTTTTGGTGTTGAACTAAGAAAGTTTCCATGGGCTTTGTTCTTCACTGAAATACCTTCCTGTACAAGTACCTGCTTCTTTAGTGGCCTTTGCATCACGTGAAGTAGGCAACGTGTGTGTTTCCATACAATTCTTCAAGTAATAGAAAACAAACAAATTGATTGAATTAATAATTCATAAATACTAATTGCACTTGAATGGAGAAGTATTTCCCCATTCATTGACCTGAAAATATATTTTTCAGCTTAAAGTATTTCTCTAAATTTTGATTTGATAGCAAATCTTTTAATCACTCTCTCATAATTTTACAACTTCAGCTTACAAACATTCCAATCCTTCCAAATAAATTGACATTTAGTCAAACAAAATGATGAATTTCTTTGCACTGCAGTAAGTGCTCATGGGATCAATTTACCTCAAGCTTAAAGATTTCTTAGCCAAAGCTTATCAGAGAGTGAATTCAGTTTAAATACGTATTTACACAGTAATTACAGCTCAGTGCAATTTAAACTGGTGAAATACACCAAAATATTAATGGGTGGTACTGAAGGCTAAACCACAGCCAATTTCATTTTGTTTCATGTTATTTTCCATGTTTCAATGTGCAGCCACAAGCCCAGTTTAATTGCATTTCACACACTATCCCCAAAATGTTTAGTTTCTGTACATTTAGTTCTGTAGTCCCCAATTTAATCATGTTTTAAAAGAGCTACAAATCCATGATGTTAACCATAGCAGAGATCCACAGAACCCTCCAGCTTTTCTTCCACACATCATTCTATTACATTCTATGATTATGCTTATTGTGCTTAATGATATATTAATGTTAGAATGCAAACACAGTGGTATGTTTTACTTAAGTATTTTGCTCTGTTTGATTTCTCTTAGTGAATTAAAGTCATCCAGGGAGGCACGCAGAGCCCGAGTGTTGAAAGACCTAGTGTCTGTGGAAATGTTCACTAATGGCTTTATCTGGAGAAACCTTTGGGGAAATCACAACATAAACAGGTGACTTTCAGTATTTATATATAATAATTTGTTACTACAAAATAAGAACTGGGATTGTTTCTCAATTAAGCTGTGTTGTGTGCAGTTTTCACAGACACAAACACCCTGATTTCCCTCTGAAAGGAAGGTCAGTAACCACCAGAGTCCCTAGACTTACCCACTCAGGACATGACTAGCTGTTCACCATCCCTTCGTTCAGCTGAATGTTTAAATCTGTTAGCACCTGAAATTTTGAGACGAGGGACTGGGTGATGAGGTATGGGAATCTGGTAAGACCTTGGATGCTGGCAGGGAATGTGGAGCAGTGTTGCTTACAACTGCAGAGGTTTGGGGTTAGAGCACACTGTTTTGATGGGTGCACATTGATCCCTCCAAGCCATCCTGTAGCCTGGGATCAGAATGTCTTTCTGAGTTTATTGATTGACTAAAAGAGTAACCAAGTTTACTGTTCAGCCACCTCACACATTCTGGTTTCACCTCAGTTGTTAGGGTTTACTATTGATATAATACAGAGTCAACATAAAGCTTACTAACAAATCCACTGCACGTAGTTCTGGAAATACAAAGCAAGCTGAAATGGAGAAAAATCATCTCCTGTGTGAAGCACTCCTACATATGGCCATGCTGAATGACAGCTAACACTGTTGGGTCTTCATTTCCTACTGTAAGGATTATTTAGAAGTTAAGAGGATACTAAACCCAGGTACAGCCCCCTGATCTCTAAGCAATCCTGTACAGGGCTCCACACTGCATGTGGAAGAGCAAACGAATACAAGGTCCAGAGCTGCAGATCACCAGACATGGTGGGGTAGCAAGGGGTTATTTCTGAAAGCCACTTGATCTTCACCTTCAAACCTCAGCAAGCCCAAAATTCAGTGGTTTGGAACCATTAAGTTTACTAATTGAACAGACATGTTTCACTGCTGAAAAAAGCACTCCTTGGGAAGGTGCAAAAGTTAATCCATACTCCAGTAACTTATAACACTTATGAGAACAGCACCGGTGAAATCCAGAAGGCAGATGAATCTTACTGGAGCAAAAGCCCAATCTCCACAAACACATTCAGGAAGATGATTTTGCTTATGGTCTTTAGCTATTTTCAGTGTGAAACAAAATCAAACAACCATATGAACATGAACCTGTGCTTGTCACTGTTCCCTCACAGCTCAGAGAACTGTGTCAGTGTGGCAGTGCACAGTCCTGTCCTGAGCTTTCCCTAGAGCACCTGCAACCAACCCATGGGGGCTCTCATGGCTGGGCCCCACACTGCAGCCCAGACCTGGCCCTCAACTTGTGCCTTGCTGTCTGTTTTATACCGGGTATGACCTAATGCAGCCTCCACAACTGGCAAGGAACACTGGTTTTTGGACAGAACACTGGCACTCATGCACCACAGGGAACACTTGCAGCTTCTTTGAGAAACAACCTCCTTTTTAGAGGTGTGGAAAAAACAGTGAGAACAGGAAAAAAGGGGGAGATAGTTCAGTGCTAACTTGTGTTATGTTTCTTATACAGACAGATGGCAGAAAAGCATTTGCTGATACTTGTGGCAAGCAACTTAAGAGTCTGCTAGATTCAATTTGATTCTCTATACTTCTTAATAGACATGACTATGAATATTATTACTGGCCATAAAAATTACACCAGTCTTACTCTAAGAACAGCAATAACATTCAGCTACGATGGTCAACTCTCACCTTACCTGGCTGTGAATTGCACAAGCTGAGTAAACATACTCTAATGAAACAATTCTTCAATTTATCTTACTTTACCTGCCATTAATTACACTGAATTATGAGTGATCCTTCTAATACAGGGGTTTTTTCTTTCATTTCATTTAAGACAAGACATGCTCACAAGCAATTCAAAACATAACATCAGCCTTGCTGCCCTCTGGATCTTTTCTGAACTATTTCTGTATTTTTTTTAACATGAAATTCATGTTCCAAACCCAGGCTCATGACTGTCACTGACAATAAAATCTTAACTTTCTCTGCATCACTTTCCATTTCCCGAATGAATTGAAAATCTAATTTTTGCTTTTTCCTACTGTTGACATATTCTGGTGAGATTTTTAGTTTGCTGGTTTACCAGTGACTATGAGAATTTCTTTTTCTCAGAGGAACAGGAAAGTTTAAAGCTCAGCAGCACGAGAGGTTTGGATTGGCTTTGCCAGCACACTTTACCTTTAAATTTATGCAAGCTGAAATCTCCTATGCCAAGTTTTTAAAATTAACCTAAAGTCTCTCACAATCCTCCATGGTTTTCACAAACTGAAAAGTTTACAGGCCAAACTATTGAAAAAATGCCTCTGGATTTGTTTTCTGCTTTGGCACACAGGAAAAGCATCTGCAGGCACCAACCATTTTGTTTCAGAGTCAGTGTTCCCACCTCCCTTTGTGCATGACACCTGAGAGAAGCCACGGAGCTTTTACTGAGCCATGGAGCTTAAACACTGGCAAGCTATAATCCAGCCTCACACTTCATCACCTTCCAAAGCACAAGTCTAGTTCAGGAAAGGATAACAACATTAAACCAGCTTTTTCACGGACATGATCAGGTTGCCTCACTTCCTCTGTTTGAAGGAACTCTTTTTTTGGAAAGCTTTTGTTTTCTCAGCCTTAATGGATACATCCATAGCACTCGATGAGACGGCTCAGGAGTGAGAGCAACACCACAGTCCTCACCTTCACAAGTGATTGATTGGTCCCTGCCCCTACTCTGGGCTCTTCCAACCACCTTTCCACAATGCCAGCGTACATTCAAGTGTTAGTTTACTTATGGATCACTCCCAAAAGATGGTATGGGCAAGAATGCATGAGGTTTAGATCCCTCTGCCCCTCACTGTCCTTCAGTAAGATCTGCACACCCTGAAACTCCTGCCCGCCTTCGGGTCACACCACAGTGCAGGCAGCGTGCTGTAAGAGAGCCCTGGCAGCCTGCAACATCTGTCTTGCAATTTTAAAGCCTCTGGGCTGAAACATAAAATAATAATTGTTGTTACTTTGGAAACACACGGGAAGAGACAGGGCAAAATTCTGTGCAGTGGATGTGGACAGTTGGCTCTGGAGGCTTCTTCTCACACACACCACAGATGCAAACCAGCACATGCCTGACAGCCCCTGCTCCAGGAATCAGTCCCTCATCTGTTCAACTTTGCTACAGTATCTGCACAGGAACTTTCCTTTTTTAAAGCTAAACAAAAGACTGCTATTTGATAAAACCTTCTTTGATTTGATGATAAAGAAAGAATCCAAATAATTCTTTCAGAAATTCTTTTAAGACAGAAGCTAGAATTTGACAGTGACTCAAGAGAATGTATTTTGACATTTATTAAAACAGTGAGCATATATCTCTCCATATATTTTAGGGATAGATGCATTCTCTTGAACAAAGGTAAAAGTCTATTATTTATATATATTTATGTCTTTTTATATATGGGAAAGTTGCCATTCTCTTCGAAATTGGAGTGTTACAGTTTCTAGGTTAGAATAAAAGATATTTAAATGATTCAAAACATCATGAAAGTCAAGAAGCATTGCCAGTTTCAGATGAAGAATCAGGGTGAATATTATTTTCTCCAATACACTCACCAAAGTGTGTAATTTACACTGCCCACTCTCCATCATTAAGTCCAGCAATCGCTTTAGCCTTCTTGCCAGCTTCTGGAGAAAATGCTCCTAGTGTGGTCCAGCTGTCAGGGAAGTGAGGACTACAAAATACAAGGAATGCTAAAGGGCAGCAGTGAAAGGGTTATCTTTTCCTAAGTTATTCAAGCAGAGAAGGTAATTTTCAGCACAAAGAAGCCTTGCAATCAGTTGCTTATAACTGGATAGAGAAGCTGAGTAAAAGACAGTCATACTCATGGGTTTCTCTCCTATGTTAAGGATTTCAAATTCCTTTTATCTCACTAGTTTCTTGTAATGCTGTTTAGAATTCATATTGGAAAACTGTGGTGGTGTTCAGTGTTCACTTGACTGGTGTTTTACTCAAAGTGTGCCCATTTTTATGTATAACCTGAATTCTGAAGCTGAGTTCAGAAAGAATGGTGCTAGGTGAGCCAGGCCAGCTGTGCTGCTTGCCATTCATTGTTCACGCCTTGCAATTCCCCACGACCTCCCCCTGCTACACAGCTCAGCCCCTCATGACACCACTCCGCAGGACTTCACTTCACCTGTGCATTTCCCCTCAGCTCTGTTGCTTTTGGTGATGCAGATAATTTCTTAAATAAATCCAACAGTGACTTTGCAACTTGAATAATGCAAGAATAATGCTCTGTGGGGTAGTGTTTGCATAGGTTTTGAATGCAAATATCTGTAGGTGTTTAAGCCTTCAAAACACTCATGGATCTTAGGTTTTTTCTACTTAATGAATATTCTCTGCTGGACTATTTAGAGATCACCTACAATCATCTCTGTTTACAGAATAAATTAATTAATACACCTAATACAGCAGGGCATAGGGGTGGAACTTTTTTCATCTGCTCCCAACACATACCAGAGCCTGCTTGTGTCAAACTGTGTGACATGGTTGAGAACCAAAGCAAGTTTGCTAACAAAGTAGCCAAGGTTCAAGAACATTTCAGATGAACCTCCAGCAAATTTTCAGTGAACTTGGGCTGATACAATATTTTCCATTAAGCAATGTGAAAACAGCCACTTCGAAACTCTTCAAACTACAACTATGTGAGTAAATTATTTTTAACATTCTCCTGTAGTTAATAATATTCCAAGTTAACATGAAAAAACCAAAAACAAACACATCAGAAAGAGCAGATCAGCCAATACTCCCCTCTCCTGCCCCAAGCCCTTATTTATTTCAGTTCCATGCACTTTAATAACAGCAATTAAAATCTGGAAAGACAAGGCCTGATGAGCATGGCAACTTCAATGCTCTCCATAGGACTAATGACATCTCGGTCATGGACAAACCCCTGGTTCAAATGACCTCCTAAGGCTGTGGAGCAAGGACCCAACCATTGGTCTTATGCTTCCCAGACAAGTGCCCCAGCTCCCTGGCTGCAGTGTTCACTGGAGAAGGACTCTCCATGTCTCATCCAGGTTGCTCTGAGATTCAGCTGGGACAAAGAGCTGTAGTAATGACTGCATGTATGGCAGCCAGCACACCCAATTAGGGAGGCGATACCTTGATTGCAGCCACTCTTCCCCTCTGACTAATCCTTTACAGATAGTTAGAGCAATTGGTAAACAAACAAAGAAAATAACCATACTAGGGGAGTTCACACTGAGTATTTATAGCTCAGCCTGCTACATCTAACCAAATTAGAGAAAACAGTATCGATCACTGATTCATTCAGGGCTTTATTCCATACACCGAGCACAAAACCAATGCCAGACACCACAAACTGATTAATGGTGATTTTCTTCAGGCTCTTTGCCACTTGCTGCAGTGTAGCTGATTTGCAGTGTGAGGGTAACACATACCTGACACACACACAGTTAATTGGTGTAGCTGGAAATGCTGTTTTGCACTTCTTCCTCTCTCACCTCTCTGAACACTGGTACGTGTTAAGACTGGAGAGTAACCTCTGGAAAACATGGTGCTCAAGTGCAGAAAAATGCTCTGTTCCAAGGAAAATGACTGTGTGAGCACCCTTCAGTTCCAGCAACACTACCTGATAGGCCAGTAACCCCTCTTACAGTTTCAATGCAAACAATCTCATTAGCTCCTCTGACAGAAGCTATCAGAGGTAACGCTTCTCCTGGCTTCACAATACAATTAAGGTGGGAACATCCTCCCAGACCAAACTCCAGAACAGTCCAAGACACATTCTCTTTAAAGAGGTACAGGCAAAGATCCCATGGGAGTAATGATGGCTCTAAAAGCTCCCATAATATGCAAAGAAGGAGAAATATTTCCATAATGCTGCAGGACATATCAGTGCCCATGGCTAAGGGAAATTCATTTTGAAGAATATGGATCATAGGCAGCCATCCAAAGCCACATATAGAAACATCTGATGTAAGTCTGTAAGACCCAATATTCTTTTACACTAAGAAAGCTCAACAATTTTTTAGCTGAGCATATAGAAAACCCAAGATAAATTAGGTGCCAACACTGAAAATTCAATAACAAAACGGCATCTAAAAGACAACTCCATTACCATTTGCTGAGGTTGTGGAAAACATTTTTTACTGTTTTGTCCAATGTGAATAAAGCTTTACCTGCTTCTGTCCTTCCCTGTTATGAAGAGCTTTCATCTGCAGCAAGGGCAACACAAGGAACAGCTCCTTGCAGTTTGTGGTATTTGCTATCCTTGAAACCTCTCAGGAGAGTCCTTTGTAAAACTGGAAAGTGAGCCCAGGGAGCTCATAATAAATACAGAATAGCAAAGCCCTTTCATAAATGAATGAATGAGTGAATAAGTGAATGACTTGTTACAACAACACAAAGTATTTGAATACTGAATGCTTACCCTGAAAGCAATTCCAACAGAAACATTTTATTTTACTGCTACAGTTTGTACTTATGTCAAAAAGTCAAGGGGAGGCAAGTCCTGCTGGAAACGGGAACCACTTCTTACAGACCCTCACAGATGCCTACAGATATTGCCTACACATACTGTAAGTGCAAAACCAAGATTCTTTTTTTTTCCTCTTTTTTTGACTGATTGCTTTTCTAGTTGTGAGTGGGCAGATCTTAATTAATCACATAATGATTTCTGAGATGGTGCTGCAGCAGCTGGAATCTTGCACATCTAATGACTCTGATTTCAGTGTACTAAGATGCCAAATGTTTGGCCTAATGACTTTTAATCATACAGGGAATCACTAGGCATTCCTCCACAGTGTCTGAATTATTGAATTTTATTTATTCAGGAGCAGTATGGGTTTGGACTGTATTGTTGTTTCACTACCAAAAAAAGGTTAAACTAAGCAAAATAATTGTCTTTGAACTAAAAGCCATATAAACCAATTCCTGTCCATATTCCCTGTCTTGCAGCCCTTTACTCAGCAGCCTCTTCATTTGTGTGTCAGAGGAACTCACAGAGCACACAGTGGGAGAGCATGCTCAAATATACCCCCACCAGAAAACACTTCTGGATCCCACAGGAGCATCTTAAATCCTGCCTTTTCTAAAAAGGAAAACATTTTGTATCCTTTGCCTAATCACCACTCTTGGAATGTTTTAGGTAAATTGAGATGTCTGAATTTCTCTAGACCCTTTCCTGAAATCCAGTGTTGATGAGTACAGCAGGCACATCCACGAGAAGAACAGGAAAGCTGACAGATTAAAAAAAAAATAAAGTAAAAAAAAAAAACAACCAGCATGCAGATAAAACTACAAGAGACAAAAGATTAAAAACTTTACAGCTTCTAGAAACACTTGGCAATTTTAATATAGCATAAAAGAAACCAGGGAAAAAAAATCAAAGAGCATAAAAGAGAAAAAAGAACAACTCATCCAGCACTATCGTAAAGAGTGAAACAAAAATGCTTGCTCTAACAGCCAAATTGATACTTTTACAAAAGAGAGATGAAAGGATGCAATCACGTGGATTTTAGAATAAATGATCCCAGTGTATATATATGTGTGTATGTACGTACACATACTTGCAGTATGTATATATTGGAAAATGAGTAACTCTGTGCAATTAAAAGGGATGGAACATAGGAGATGCCTGAAAAGCTGCTTGGCCTATTGCCCTGCTTTGAGACTGGCCTGACCACAAACAAAATGACTCCTGGGAATGTTTGCTTAGCCCCTTCCTAAAAATCCTGATGAAGACTGTTTTTCTCAGTGAAGAAGTAATGAAGATCTCCCCGACTCCTTTGCAAGACTATTTCAGTGTTACACTACTCTGTGGCACTCAGAGTTTTTTCCTAATGTCAAACTTGTATCACATTTGCTGAGTTTACAGCCCTTGCTCTGACACACTGTGGACACTGAGAACAGATCATTTAATTTAGAGTAAGTGTTTACATACTTGAGGGCTTTTGCCAGCCCTCTCCTAACAAAAGAAACCACTTTTTCAAACTCATTGCTGTTCTCCTCATCCTTCTCCATTTTCCCTGAGGAGCAGTGTCCATAACAGTGCTGCACTCCCGCTGGTGCCTCCCAAACACCATGAGGAGCACAAGAAGATCACATCACTTCTCAAGCAGATTATGCTGCCCTGCCTGAGCACTCCAGTGTGATGTTTGCCTCTGCTGTAAGAGGCTGACATTGCTGAGTTTATGACTCGTTATACCCTCCAAATTCTTCCCTGTGGATTGTAGCTCACTGTCTGTCCCCTGATGATTACTCCTGCCCAGGTGTAAAAGCACACACTCCTCGCTGAGTGCTATTCTCATTTAAGGCCAGACAGTTCTTCAAACTTGTTTCTTCTGAATTTTAATCCTGTAGCCCCTTTAAAGCAATACTATCTGCAACTGGCTAAACGTGCCATCTATTCCAGCGTACCTGTCACTCATGAACATGACCCAGGACAAGACTTTGGAGGAATTATGCTTAGAAGAGGCCTTGCGTTTTCAAAGAGAACCAACCACAAACAGCTGCTCCAAGTATGGACACTGCAGCCATCTTACCTTACTTCTGTTCTTGTATTTTCTTTGTGGGAATGCCATATGCAACACTGTCAAATGCTTCACCCCGCTGGAATCTAAGCACAGGACTTCATTTCCCTTTACTCTAGGAAGGCCTTCTGCATTACCATTGAACGAAATCAGATGGCTGTGATTTAATTCCCTTTTCACAAAGCTATGCTGCCTCTTATTGATCACCTGCCAGAGGTTAATCCTCTCAGAGGTGCCCACAAATAGTTTATTTACACCAGTATTTTTTCAGGAAGTGAAGTTAAGCAGAGCAGCCTGAATTTCCCCCTGCTCATCCACTTGCTCCTTTTACGACGGCCAATAGACGACCAACATGTTTCTTTATGGATCCCACCCATCCTATTTAAGATTTCAAGTAAACTTACTAATGGATCTGAGATTGCTTTAGTGACTTGAGGAAATCCTCTCTGGTTAAAGCCATCAGGCTCAATTAACTTGAGATCATTCAACTCAGCTCCATGTTTTCCCCTGGTAGCTCAGCAATCGGCCCGTTCTGCAATGGGGTCCGCAGGCATCTTCTCTTTGAAGCAAAGTTCTACATGCACAGGAGAAAACACAGTAATGCCTTACTTTTCTTCCCCATTCTGAACAAGTTTCAAAGTAGCCTCCAGGCTTTATAAACCCCAAACAAATCAGCCTAGCAGAAGGCCTGAAAATCAGCATAATCCCCTTTAATTTAATCAAAGGGCTACACGTGCTCCAGCCGAGAGATTGCTGAATAATTTTTCCATGTAGAACCAAACTGATTTCTAAATTTGCCTTTAAAATGGTTGAGTTTATACAGCCACACCCAGCTGAGAGATCAGAAATGTGTATGTAAGAAAACCTGCCCATCAGATGCTTTGGGAGAAGCTAATAATCAGATAATTGATTATTTATAGAAAACTCTTCTCCTGTCTCAGACTCTTGATAAAAATTTAACCCATACCGATGGCCTGAAAACACCAGAATATCTGCAAATAAAAAACTGAAGGAAGCAGCAGCAGATACTGTTCCTAGAGGTGCAGGCACCTGCAGAAACATGTGTAGGAACCAACAGGTGAAGTGATGCTTGGCAACACCAGCTGGTGCAAAAATCTGATCACCTCCTAAAACTTTAACAAGACTCTAGACTTGCCATGAAACCAGTCAGCATGTACCGTGGAGCCTGTGTGCTGCTGAGAGGAATTTAATTAGCTGATAGGAGGGAAATGAAGAGTCCAGCCCTAGGTCCTGTGAATCTACACTGCAGACACACTAGCAACACAGCATTGGGCATGAACCTGGTTCTGGATAACTGATTATCTTTTTGCTGGAAGTGACATTCAGGCTGATGGGTGGTTTATGTCCTGTCATTCGTATTTCATAACACAGCCTTTAAACAAATCACCTTCCTCACACGTTCAGCAAGGCAGAGGGATTGCCAAAATAAGGTGTGGGAAAGCAGTTTCACAGCTTTATTACACTGAGCATGTAACCTTTCAAGACTGCTTTGTATGCAGCTACATCACACACCATAAAACCAACCAGTAATTCCCACCTCTACGAAGAAATGTATGTCTAATCCAACATTTACCTCAATAAAGGATAATACTGCAACTACACAACTGTGAAGTCAACGTGTCATAAATCACTACTGGAGCTTTCCCTTTCCAAATGGAAATATTTTTCCTATGAATTAACTTAAGAGAAACACAGACTAAACAGGTGGATCCTACTTGTCTGTTGACTTAAAATAATTTCAAGTATGCCAGGGATCCTTGAGTAACTACAGTAAGGTAGAATTTGACATATGCTCTACAGAGTCAGCTAATAGTGACAGAAGGCTTGCAATAGTTATGTTTGAGTAAAAGGTGAGAAGATTGGTTGAATTGTAACGCTCAACCTTGGTATGGGTTTGGAAGTTCTCTGTATGCTGAGGAACACACTTCGACCTCTGCTCCAGGAATAACGTTGTGTCACTTCTACCACTGCTTGCTTATATGTTACACTTCACTTCTTCTGACGCTGAGAGGTGTGCTGGACTCACTGCCTTCGGATGATAGACTGACAAAGCCATGAGGAAGCTTGCACTTTTGTAACATCATGGGTTGAAGCAAAAAGCTTTACCAAATAGCAGCAGTAGCCTTCTATTCAAAGCCATTCAACAGCAAAATCCACAAAGTGTTTCCAGGCAGTCTCCAGCATGTGAAAATTCAGGATATAACTGACTGTAAAATACTATCTGCTTCATGTGTGGCAGAGTAATACAGATGTAGTTTGGAAAGAGAAATCCATAGAGTTTGTCTCTGGTGTTCTGAAACCTGTCGTGGCGCTTGAGGAGACAGCCTGACTCCCGTGTTTGAGTTCAGCACATCACCTAACACACCAAGCCTGAGACATGCACACAGGAGGATACAGGACAGAAGTACCAGGACCAACTATCCAGTCTCTGTTTCAGAAAGAAAGGCAACACATCAGAATAGACAAAGGTACTAAGGGTAACTTTCCTTCTACAGTAACTTATAGAGCACGACCCTGAGAGGAGCATTTCAGCATTATACAGCTCCAGTTCAATGCAATTTGGAGCATGGTGGTAGACTTTATTCTTGTGAAAATCATGAAGCATTAAAACCTGTATATGAGGCCAGTTTCAGCACTAAAACATTGCCTTGGGCAGCTTTCTTACAGGAGGAGAGGAAAAAGCCGATCCACCACTGCTTTTATAGCTAGTGAAATGAAACAATAAAGAGGGGCAGGAGAAAAAGAACAAGTGTTCACATTGTTCAGGTATTGTCTAGGTCAAATGGGCCATGCAGAATTGGTCTCTGCCCCCAAATGAGTCCTCTCTAAAGTCACAGGCAAGAAGCAGAGACACAATGAGGGGCAGAAATACATTAAGAGATGTGGTCTTTAATGCATGACCAAGTATGCTGCTTTGGACATTTCAGATTTGTACTGTAATTTCATTGTGACAGTGAGTAAAAACAAATGTATCACAAGACCTTAGACAAGTCAAGACCCGAAGCCTGAATACAAAGATTGTCCCAGAGAGTCCTCACAAGAGGAAGTAAATGCTGTATACATCCAAAACACCTAGAGTTTGGGGGAAGAATTCCTGGGTAAGATTCCAGGTTGGGAACAGCCTACTGCTTGTGCAGGAAAGGTGTGTTTAGAGGACACAGGCCAGACACAAACTAGAATAATTCTCTTGCCTCAGCAGGGCCTGTACCTTGGCACAGGCATCTCTGCACTGCCTCAGAGCACTCCAGCTCCCAGGGCCAAAGGCATGGGGACAGCTATTGCTCTGAGGTTTTTGTGTCTGAATGCTCAGTGTTAGCATAGCAAACGGCTCCTTCCTCCCTCCGGCACAACCTTGTAACAATGATCTATGCCTGAACATTTTGTCATTTTATTCTCTTTCTCCACATTTCCTCCTTTGACACAGTCATTTCTAGTGTAGTCATAGAATCATAGAATCATTATGGTGGGAAGGGACCTCCAGGGTCATCAAGTCCAACCTTTATCCCATCATATCCCTGACCATCAGACCATGGCCTCAAGTGCCTCATCAACCCGTTTTTTGAACCCCCCCAGGGACGGTGACTCCACCCCCTCCCTGGGCAGCCCATTCCAGTGCCCAACCACCCTCCCAGTAAAGAACTTCTTCCTAATCTCCAACCTAAACTTCCCCTGATGGAACTTGAGGCCATTTCCTCTCGTCCTGTCATCAGCAATTGGGGAGAAGAGACCAACACCAGCCTCACTACAACCAGACAGCCTTACGGGCAGCCACCAAACCAACCTGCAGACATTTAAAAGAATTCACCATGTACAATGACACATGGATCTATTCATGATCTATGATAACCACTTAGCATAAGTGATGATCTTTTGCCCAACGCTGTTGTCGTTTTCTTTCAGAACTCAATAAACATACCTGCCTCTGTACTTTCTTGCTAGGGTATCCATCACAAGCAACAATTTCACTGGGCATTTTTCAAGCTACCTGACCTGACAGACAGTATTTCTATTTGCTGCCATGATCTTAACACCTGAGAACTTCAGAAAAAAATTAATCAACGGCCTCCGAAGTACAGTCTTTATCTTACAGACATAGATCTCAGTTACAGAGAGCTTGAGGGTGGATTTTCACTGAGCACTATCCTGTAAGAGCTAGGCATCTACCTCAAGCCAATCGTTAGAGCTCCCCCAAAAGCTAATGAAGGGAATGCACTTCCAAAGGCCACTTAATTACATTCCAAAATGTCTAAAAGAGGTAGGATGAACCACCTGCTGGAAGCCCATTGGTCTCTCCCTGTTATGATTACTCATGCCTTATTTCTGCATACTTAAAGACCACAATTTCATCCTCTGTCAGGATGTCTGAGCAGGCTTCTTCTATAACTGGAGCACATGATCATTCTTCCCTTCTTCCAGGAAAGCCTTCAGTCATCTGCAGGGCACCTCAAAGGTAAGGATTCTCTACTGATCACAATCCAGCTATGGAATTTTCCATTAAAGCATGTACGATGAAAAATTGTAGACACCAAAGAAAATTACCAAGTGCAGCATGACTTGCAGTTTTAAAGAATTCCACATTTCCCACTGGATAAATGGATGACTTGGCCAGTTAGAAAAGGTGCAGATGTCAGCCTGATTACTTCCCAGATATTTTGTGGTATGTCAGCAGCAGGCAGGATGCCAGGATGCTTAATGTTGACACTATCCGCATGTGACAGCTTCAACAATAAGGTATTAGCTAGGGAGGGAGACACTGTGTACATCTGCTCACCAACCCCACTGAACAAGAGGAAGCCTCAGAAATCATGATGGAACTCATGAATAAACCGAGAGCCCAACACGAACCTGTTTGGGATTTCCAAACTTTAACCAGGCCTACCAGATTTGGCACCAGGTCCAGTACAGAAGAATGCAAAGCACAGAAAAGCTCATGCATAGGCATTTAACCACAAGCTGGAACTTTTCCTGACACCTCCCACTTCAGCAGCACAGCACTATCCTTGACTAGAGTTTGTTCATGAGTAAAGTGTACTGTCAAAAAGTTTACTAGTTATTTTCTCTTATTAAATCAGATTCCTCTCGGTTGCTCTTTTCTCTCTCGATTATTTTTGTTTGTGATACTTTTTTCAGTGTTCTAACACTCCAAATTTGCATAATCAACTTCATCTCACTCCTACTCTTTTTCTAGAAACTTTCCTATCCTTAACTGATACCACATAACAATGAAAAGTGACATGCCTCAAACTTTGGAAAGTGAACTTTCAGCATTCTGTACAACTCAGAGAACACAGCTCACTCGGTCAGCTTGACCTTAGAGACCCCTCTGTGTGAGAGGCAGGCACATTTGTTAAACATGTTTTTCCAGTAACCACAGACTTAGTTACTATCATACCGTGTAACTACAAAAAGGGTGGGCTGGAAGGCATTTGTGGAGCTAGGCATTTGTCTTATTTGTTTGTCCATCTTATACATGCACCTAAAAGCAGCGTGGGGGATTTGAATCATCTGCTAGTAGCAAGTATTACGAGTAAGAAAATGTTTTCCCACCATCCTATCTCACTATCTGCCACACTTTTCTATTGCCCTTCCCTCTTCACCAGGCTGCAGCCGCAAGCGTAAGGATAAATTTGGCACCACTTTTGAGATACGTTTTCAGCAGCTCTGACCCATTTTGGCAGCACATGTGAAAACTGTGTTTTAGTTCCCAAGCAGGCCCCATCTCCTGCTCTTCAGAGAACCTTTCCTAAAAGGTTCATCACTCCAAGGTAACTCAGGTGCTGAAGAAGGATAGAGGAAAAAGAATCAGAGATGCACTCGTACTTCCCTAGCATTGTGGAGTTCAGTGCTAACCTGAAATGGGAAGGGTTTAACTGCATGCATTAACTAACTGGAGAGAAGTGAAGCTGTCGTGGACCAAGCACTACCTGAAATCCATGCTGCTATTTCTGACAGCTTTGTCTCTTACAGAAATGAAGAGCAGAGAAGAACAGTCTCTTAAAAATAGATGAGGAGGGTTATGCAATCTCTGATGCGAAATCAAAAGGAAGAATGTGTTTGTATTTTCTGAGTATGGAGTCATGTAAAGTGTGACTCAAGTCATTTAATCTTGCTTTTCTAACAGTCAATAATACTTTGGTAATTACATGAGGTTGTATTAAATATCTGCACTAGAAAACTAAGTCTTTAATTTAAAGTCTTCCATAAAAGGACATTATTAATGTTCCTTCCTCCCTTACAGACCCATTTTTTATCAGCTAAAACAAGTAACACTGAGTGAAATTACTGTGCTGCTCATGAAGAAAATCTAACCTGAAACAGCTTTTCAGAGAGCTTAAGCAGTGTCTTGACATCGATTGATTTAAACACACAATTCACAAACTCTCAGATTTACTTTTATTATATCTTCATCTACACTGGACAAGCTATAAAAATCTCCAGGCACTCTGGCATTTTCTTAAACCCAAATGACAAAATGCACGCTCCACAAAGAAACAACTGCAATTCCACATACTCTAAAACACCAGGTTAAGGGGAAAAAAATCAGCATTCAGAACATTCTTAAAATGCTCAGGTCTGCACTTTTGCCTGAGCTGTGGTGAAAGCTGAATCCTAGCAACATGTGCCCTTCACACAGATGGCTCAGTCCCTATGTCCATTATTAAAATTTTGAGTATAACAGCCAATTTCAGCTGTTTTAACAGGACACTAGGAAAGAGGCAACATTTGAAATATCCACGCCAAAGCTATGTAAAGCTTTAAAAACCATGGACGTGTTAAATTATAAATAAATATCCTAAAGTGATTAGAAAATTAACATGTGGCCTTCACTCTGGACCAGGATTAAACTATTAATCTGGTTCTGGAGTGGCTGGCTGGGACAGGAGGCACTTTTACATATTGTACTTAGAGGAGATTTCCCAATGAGGTCTGCAACATACCTATATAGAACCACATCCAGAAGGTAAATAATTTATTCTTCACAGCTGGCTGTTATGCTACTGCAATCATAACTAGGTAAGAGATACATTTAGTAAATGGAGGGTGTGTTAGAAAGAATGCAAACTTTGATAACATAACCTTCCAGGGTGACACTGGCATACTGATCATTTCACAACCCCAGAGGTGTTTGAACAGTATTTCCCAAAACCAGAACATTACACATGCTGAGTTCTGTCTTTGTTCTCTTCTATAAATCGATAGGAAATGGCTAAGCCCAACTCGTTGCAATACTTCATGTTTCTCACTATAGAAAGAAGACAAGGCAGTAAATAAGTAGCGAGACCTTCAGTAGGAAGTTTGTGCACCCAGCTGAAGGAGGATGGTATGCTGACAGCTATCACATTTAGTACTCTAAACACAACCGCCAGCTCCAGAGACCTCTGCAGTTCTGATGACCAGGAACTGGACAGAAGCACCAGGGAAGGATCACTTCATACCTGCTCTGCCTCTTACACTCTTTATTTAAGGCTCTTCAGAGGAGACAGAGATGCAGTTAAAGCAAACACACCCAGCTCTGCACAGCTTGGGAGAAATGAGAACTTCATTCCTTATTGGTTTGCTCCCTTCTATGAATATTACATTCACTTTAAAATTGCAAGGGGAAAAAAAAGAGTGGATGATATGAATTAAATCCCATCATATTACAAGAACAAGTCTAGTTCTTTTTCAGATCAATGTTATCATGTACACGGACAGAAAAGGCACTGGTGCATAGTGGGACACATTCAGATTTTCCAGGACTATTTTGTCTGACAGATACACTGTAATTAAGTTAATCATAATACATTGCAAGGCCCCTAAGCAAGAAGAAACCTTAGTCCTGTACAGCAGCCACAACTTTTCAAAGCATTTTCAAGCTCTTTCCCCAAACCCTAATGGCTGCCCTCACTTTCTGGATGTGGGCACAGTGCACAGGGAAAGCAGATATTCTTCTGTCTCCAACCTGAAGTGCAAGCTTCCCACACAGGTAACATCTATGAAAACTAGGTAGGTTTGGGGGAATTATTTATTATTTTCTTTTCCCTTAAACAGTCAAGATGAACTGTGCCCTTTCACATCTGGCGGCTGAGTCCCAGCAGATCTGTCTGCATGCAGTGTGACTATTTTTCAGCTGACAATGAATCACCAGGAGGAGGACAAGACAAAACGCTGAAGCACACAATCCAGGTAGCTGAACTACAGAACAACCTCGATTGAGTAATTTGGTTATTTCTGCAAGAAATGAACCACATGAGCAGCAGGTGCGTACGCTAATAGAATGACTTTGTGTTTTAATTAAGCAGTATTCCCCTACAGAGTAATTACATATGTTGTTTACTCAACTTTTTAAAAGACCATTAAAAAACCCCTGTAATCTCTTTCTTTCCCAGGCTACAGACGGAAGATCTCAAGAACTGTAAAAACTAAGCAAAACAAAAAGTGAACACACTTAGCAGATCCTGTATGTACACAGTAAGCACGTGCTAGGAACAATTTCATAAAGCAGCTTATATAACAGATGGTGTTACCTGAACTCCCATCAAGAACTGCTTTGTCTCAGATGATGCCAGTGATTCTACTGAACGTAACGAGTGATGAGAAATCTTACACTGACTACCATGGCTGGAAGAAACCTAACCCAGCAGATATTGTGAAGCACCATTTAAAATAGAGACTACAGAGCCAAAAGAAGGAAAGAAGATTGGTTTAAAAAGACATCAACTTTCTAAGCTTAGGCAATGAATACAGAGTGTCCTCACAGGATTTACAATCTCTAGACCCTCTGACTCCAAAGGTGGTCTAACAACAGCTGAGATCTGCTGCTGTACAACTGGCCTTGCTCCTGGCCTGAGTGTCCTACAGCTACAATTGCTATTGCTATTATTCAGCAAGTCACCAATTATCCTATCCTATTCAGTACTACTTTCTGCTGTGAAAAAGCATTACTATGTTGGCAATATTAAGTTAATATTACAGAACTGAAAATAATAATGCAGCCAAAATACACTTGCTGTTTCTTTAAGTATATTCACAGATTTATCACTGGCCTTTGTCTATTCACTCCAGTTGAAGGGAGAGAATTGCAAGGGGAACAAGTCGATTCACAGGCAGTAGAAACCCTCAGACCTGAAGGTGATGTGGCCAAATGTTAACATTGACACCTAGAAATACAGCATGGAAACAAACAGTCAAATTCAGACACCCTGCGTGTGGGTGCTTCTCCTTTAAAACCGTGCTCAGACAGTCCTCCCAAAGAACACAATACTCTCTCTGCTTGAGAGGCTGCTATAAATTCCACCTTTGAAAGAGAAACTTGCTTCATGCCTAAAGAGAATAATGCACACTGAGTGATGTTTAACAGAAGGAATTTTAGGCAGCTTTTTCCAATCCTTCTTTGTGCAAAGTTATACAAATCCAGATTCCATTGCATATATCTTCAATGTAACTCCACTGGAGACATTATTTCCCAGAATATAAAGATGGGAGCTCATCCTATATTACAGGAGAGATGTGTCAAGTACACATTGCATAGCTATTAAATTGAAAAATGGAACTTGCGGGAATGTTTTTGAGAGCTGAGAGCTTTATTTTCACTTGCTTCTTTTGTGCAGGCATAACTTTTTTTTATAATATTTCAATAAGGATTTAATTTTTTTCAAGATTCTCTCTGTCCGGGTGAGATTTGTGATTTTCTGTGAGTGTAGCACTTCACTGAAACCTGGAAAAGTTGTTTCAGCAACTTTCTCAGAAACAAGGAGTATATCTAAATAAAGGTTTGTAAAGAATAGCTAGCAAATACAGCTTACAGTCCAGGCTGGTCTGCCTGTACTCTTAAAAACAACAAAATAAAAAAGTATATTCAAAGCACCTGGTTTGTCTTGAAACAGCCAGAGATCAGGGAAATTGACCAAGAAGTGGTTTGGGTTTTTTCTCCCTTAAATAAAATAATTCATTTGAGAAGCACACTTATAAAACGCCACCTAGTTTGAATCTAACTTACCCAATGACTTTCCCAGTTCCTCTAACTAGCAAAATAGCAGATAAGAAAACCTATCTCGAGAGGAAACAGCATATTGGCAGGAATTGGCACAATGGGTACTTTTACCAGAATTATTCAGAATCACAATGGAATCTTTCCAAATCTACTGAAGTGCCAATGCATTTTAACTTTGTACCTTCTTTATAGCTTTGTAACACGTGTTACTATTGCTTGTGCTTTCCTTATTCTGTGTATCTGAATGTCAACCCTGAACACTTAAAACACAAGAGATTTTAATACCAAACCTACTGAGATCACAATGCACTTCACAGGAGGAGTTCAGTCCCAGGAGTCTATAAATAACCAGCAGGGAGGAAAAATGGTCACTTGTGAAAATAATACTTCTTAGAAAAAGCCCCTAACAATCACAATATACTATTCAAAACATCAGCTAAACAGAAGTTACACGGCTCAGAGAGAATAACCACGACCAAATAGCTGTGGTCCAGCTGTGTAAGAGATGGAATACGAGTTTTTGAGAAGAGCATTACTTTTGTGTTTATCATATGCTTTATCCGTAAACCGCATACAAAATTGCTTGAACATCATCCCACGTTCCTCTTTCCTGCTCTTCTTTTTCTACTTGAAATTCACATATTTTTACAGCTAATTCTCCTGTCAACACTGCTCAAAATTTCAGATTTAAACTCGATAACCGTTCATTTAGAATTTTATAAATTAAGCCATCCTCATACTGCACGATCGACGCTGACTGCCGAAAGATGCAGAATATTAATCAAGAGGAAGCCAGGCACAGTTTACCCCTTCTGATCACACAAACTCTCAGAAAACATACTCAGCAAGTAATGAATTTTGTCTGCCACCAGTTCTTGTTCTCCATGAGCTCTACAGTTTAGGTTTTTTAGGCAGTTTAACAGGATTCTAACAGGAACTCCTTTTGCCTTTATAATCTCCAACTGAGGACAGTTACATGGCTAAATGACTCATCCTTGGCACAGCCTGATTTTGCTCTGAGAGCTGATAAGTGAAAAACAACACAGACCTTCAATTCTAGCTGAAATTCTTTCTGTTGAAACATGAAATATGCAAACAAGTATTATGCACTTCTGCTTGTTTCTTTCATATTTAGCCTCCCAGATCAACGGTATCAATCTCAAAGGGATTTAGCTAGATGACATTTGAGGAAATTATATGATGCTAACTTACTTTCTTCCTAAACTGAGACAAAATTGTGTAAGGAAAATAGGATTGTGAAAGCAGGATTTTGGACAAATTTTGAGAACTTGCAGAAAAATTCTTTTTTTTCCTTGGAAAAAAGTGTCAATTTCAAACAACCAGGCCACTGAGGAATACGCCAGTGAAAGGCAATTTTAGCTGTTACTGTGGAAGAACTCTCAACTTACTACAGTCTTACTATACACACATATACATGAAGAAACAGATGAAATAAATATAAACTGACTTCCAAAGTAAAATTTACTGAAAAAGAAACACAACGATGAAGGATGTCACTGATCACCCAAAGTGCTAGCTGCTCAGAAAATGCTTCTGTGTGCAAGTTACCCAATATCCTACCTTAACAGGACTAACAGTTGTGGGGTTTTTTCAAATATGGAAGCAAAAAAGTTGTAAATCTGATAGAACTCATTGTGCAGTTGCTGCGGAAAACCAGCAAATTCAATCCATAACACACACACACAGAGTATTTCCTTGGAATATATTTCTGACAAGTTTAGTAGCTAATCCTCCACCTCCTATTTCTTACCAAGTCACATACACTTTACAAACTGATATATTATTAGCTATACTGGTGAAAACATTCAGAATTGGAACGCTGCACTGCTCAGTAGAAAATTCACTGTACACAGATTGGGGCTTTAATGATGCCCCAAGTCCAAATTTACAAAGCCCAGTGACTCCACTAAGAAATATATGGTCTTGCTCATGCTAGAGCTTTACTTCACGAAAAACAATTCCCTCCTCTTGCCATTTGGATGACAAACACTACACTGTGTATTTATTTTTCTGGAAAAAGTAATTTGCAGTACATAGGGTTTGTCATACCAGTTTTATGGATTTCCTTGCAATCATATTTTGAGAGTATTATCTTACCTGTGCTAAAATAACAGTCAGAATTTATTGGGGGAAGAAGGTTTGAAAAACCTTTCTAGCAGAAAGAGATATATTCCAGCTGAAGACCTTTAAGTATTGCTCAGATTTTTGGAATCAGAGACGCAATTTCATTTATTGAGTGTTTTCTGTGTTTTGCAACAGGATAACATCGAGAACAAATTGAAACTGATTTATAATGTAATGTGTGTGGAAACAAAATGCATTTAGAAATCTGATTTTCTTATTTCAGTCAAGGTAAATTCAGAAACATCAAGACCCAGCAGCAAGAACTGATTGCAATATTTGATGATAAAAATCTACCACAGGGACTGTGTAACTTCTTTTGGCTCACTTTTATGTGTATGTCCAGAGTGAGGAAAAACTCATTTGAGCATATTTTGTCCCTCACATGAGTTGAAAACAAATTACACGAACAAATCTTTGAAATAAGGTCTAGCAGAAAAACAACTGATGTTTACCTTTGGCAGCGCTGCTTTGTGTCACTGTATTTACAGCAGGTCATTGAAAACAATTAACGATGTTCTACTGGACAACCTACCGTGGGCAGGAAAAATACCCTTCCAACATAACTCTCCTAACAGTGAAACATGAAAGCTAGGCTCTTTCACAAATCTTTCGGGAAATGCATCAAAGAGAAGGAGAACAGAATATGCAAGATACAGGGAACAAAAGTGCTTTTCACACCTATTCTTGCTAGCCCCCAGTACACTTCAAGGAGTAAGTTACTGAACATCAGTGGCTGTTCCAACTTGCAGCAGCCTCCCCACAGATACTTCTTGTGTCTCTATTAGGACAGAAAAGATAAAAACCATTGTCCTCAACCCTCTGTTCTGCACTTAGCGTGTCCTTCACCAGAGGGATGACAAAGAGTTCTGTACAGTCCGTTCCATCCTGAAGGATCAGTATATAGGGCACAACACTCAACTCAACAGCCATCTAAGAGGTGTTCAGCCACACCACAGGTTTGCTCTATAGCTGACAGGCTGGTACGCCCAGCAAGTCAGACCATGACTTAGACAAGCTGAATGTCCTCTGGTGATCTCTCTTCTGTTGATTGTCAGGGAATACAGACTGCCGGTTTAAAACAAGCGTTTAACTTTTAAATAGCTCGAGTTAAGTGGGATAAATTCACCTACAATGTTAGGGAAGAGGGTCAGTTTGATCCCTACGCTGCCACTATTAGCATGAAAACACAACTTAAGAGAAGGTAAGAGAGAGTGAGTCCAGGAGCAGGAATTGAGAAACCAATGAGATCACCAGAAGCAGCAGAGGACTGGCTGAGTGAAGATGTGAAGTTACACCATAACTCGTTGCCATGCAAAAGAGAAGTCTGTTCTAGCATTTGGGACTAATAAAGGGGAAGCAGACGTGACTGTGGAGCTTTGTACTCTACCTCAGTACCTCAGGATGGGAGCTGGAACACTGCAACCTCCTTTTTCATCATTCCCAAAAGTCTGGGGAGCAGCTGCAATGACACAGGGCCCAAGTGGGTGACGACTCACAACGAGCTGGAAGGACTGAGGGGAAACTGGCAGTGCCCGGAGCTGGGGGTGGAGGGCTGCATCTGAAAGATTTCATCATACAAGAGACCACTGTAACCTATTGTTGAGCTACAGGGAATGAGATTTTCCACAATGCTGAGAAATAAAGACACTGTAGGAAGCAGACCTCCTGTAACGCTTCCTTAAGAGCAGGATTCATCTCTAATCACCCAGCTTAATTCAGCCATCCAGACATCAGATGGAAAAAGACAAATACCACCAGAGGTGATTCAGGCATGAATTTTAGATAATTACCTTAGGATGATACAAGCCATCCTCTGGAGGTGTCTATTCTTTTCTATTGATTATTGAGCAAGCCCAGAGCACTTGCCAAGGCCAGCTGTTAGATGATAATTAGGTTAGGTGAGCCTGAACAAGCAATTACAGAAAACGGACTGGAAACTTGTCTAGTTTAAGAATTGGTCCCACAGCCTTTTCAGAGATGCAGGAGGTATCGACAAAGATATCCTGCACAGAGATTTCTTCTTGCTGAAATAAATTCCATATTTTCTTTTTCCTGGCAGAAAAGCAGAAGCAAGGTCAGAGGAAAGGCATGCCTCCATACTTCATCAAAAGATAAAGAAATGGAGACTGATGGGAAAAGGACCACAGAGTATGTGTATGCATCAGTACAAGACTCCACATGTCATTGAAAAACTTTTGCAGGGCCTTCTGCATTGCTGTGACTTTTTTCCAAAATCTGCACTCACTATTTATTTATTTATTCATTCATTCATTCAGGGAGGATGTAAGGAGAAAGAAATAATACATGATAAACAAGCAGTTCATGACATGCCTCAGTCATAGGCACATGACTAGGCACAAAATGTTCTTGCACTAGCATTTTTAAAGCTTCAAGTGGTATTTACATTATGGTAGAAGCTTTTCATTCTTGAGAGGAGAGTTTTCTGGAAGAGAAGGGCAGACTCCTCGATTTAAAGTAACAACAAACACAAGAAAATAGAAATATAAAATTTCTGTGTCCCTGAAATTAACAAAATGAAACAAGTAAATGTAATTTCATTTCCAAAACTCCACTCTGTTTCACCTGTTTACATTCACACACACATGCACATACTTGCACGTTCTCTGCATAGGTCCTACAGCAGTTAGACCCTAAAGAATTTAGTCACAGAATTGCCACTAAAGGTCAGAAAGGTAATCTTGAGATGTCACCTTGTCTAGGTCCCTGTTGGAAGGTGCCCTTCCTGCCTCTCTGCCCTCCCTCACCAGCCCACTCCTGCCAGTCACAATCCCCATCATCATTAGAATTTCTCTAATGCCAAGCTCTCTCCTGTTGCAATTTTAACCCAAAACTTCCTACCCTGTCTGCAGCAAACGTGCAGAATATTTTGTTACCTCTCCCCTGCAGCACTGCTCCACTTGTTGTCTCTCTATCAGCATTCCTATGGGGGGACAGGGGAGGGGTATTGCAAGGGAGTTTCTACCTGTTCATCAGTAAAAGACCAGCACCCTTAAATACAGTTCTTGGGTAAGTGATGTCCGAATTCATATTTAAGAACAGGTATCCAGTACAGGTAAAATGATCCTGGTATCAATTAAACCTTTTCTATGTAACTGATGAATGTTAACTATGTACAGTCTATAAATGAAGGCCTGTGTAACTTTCTTAGGTTGTTTCATTTTCTAACCCAAATTTTAACTAATTATGTTGTTAATCTCTCTAGCTCTGCCTCATTGCAGCAATCATTTACAAGGAAGCTGATGCCACTTGAGAGATGGTCAGTCACTTTTTGACTCAGAGTGAAGTTAACTGCTAGTTACAAACAATTGCCCAAGCAAGAGATCTGTGTGTCACACTTACCAAGCCCAGCCAACAGCCCTGGTGTTCTCCTACATTCTCCAGTCAAGGTTTGTATTAGAATGATACATTCTGTATCTGTGACATTCTGTACATGTCTGTACATACATGTGTTGGGCTAGATTAACTAAGTCATGATTTTCAGCCACGAAGGCTACTTTGTGCAGTGAATTTTCCTAAAATTTCTATTTTCCTAGAAACATCACCCAGAGCCATTGAAAGCAATCCCTTTTACCCCCTCACCTCGTGCTCTGTACGAAATGCAATCACCTTCTGCTTTTTGTCACACAGCTGTGCCCTCAAACTCTGACCCTTACCTGCTGCTGTAAATTCAGCTTCCACATGTCTGTATCTAATGTATGAGCAATCTAAAATGCTTTTAGTTTTGTTAGACCCCAGTACAAACATAGGGGCCAAGATATGCTCAGGAAACCAAAAAAACTAAACTGGGAAGACAACTTGCTGTACAAGAGACAAAAGAAAGAAATGTAAGGGGAAAAGGAAAACAAAGGAACTGATCATGTAGTACAGATCTGTTCAGCCAAACATGGCAGCACTCCAGCAACACACAGTAGTTTGAGCAGAACTTAAATATGTGAATTGTCAAACAGAAGTCAAGAGCTTAAGTGATTTGCTGGACAGGGAACCAAATGAAACAGATCTGTTCCATAAGGCCTTCCTGTGAAATATTCTAGACCACAGAGTCCTTAGAAGTCAGCACTGATTTTCCTATCAATGAAAACCAAGTGAGAAAACACACAGTGAAACGAGAGGGATCATCCAAATGATTCATGAGTTATGCAGCGACTTCAGTTAT
Source organism: Aegotheles bennettii (assembly GCA_013398125.1). Classification (NCBI taxonomy): domain Eukaryota; kingdom Metazoa; phylum Chordata; class Aves; order Caprimulgiformes; family Aegothelidae; genus Aegotheles; species Aegotheles bennettii. Next base: position 180,712 of record VZRW01009225.1, read on the forward strand.
TTGTAAACTACTTCACTGTTTTTTCTGGAATGACTTTGTTCCAAGTCCTTCCTGCAGGCCACTCACCTGGTATGAACATCATGAAAAATAATTTCAGTCTAACCACTGCTAATCTGGCAGAAGTCATGCCTAAGAACAGAAAGCATCATTATTTCATCAATGAACTTCCTCCCATACTTTAATGATTTCCTTCTTTAATTTTCTACCCTGCTTCCATAAAGCATATACTTCTCTGTTCCTCTGTGCTGAGCATAGCAGACGATGGGCTGATGGTGTTCACCCTCTGAAAACTCCATTAAAAAAGCATTAAGATTGTGACACAGAACAATAAAAGCAATGGAGAGCTCAGTTCCTGGAGAAATGTACCATATGTGCTCTCACGCTTACCCAACACAACACATTATGCAGTTGGAGTGCTTAATTATGCTGAGGTGTTGAAAAATGCACATATGCAAGGATCGACTGGGAAGCCCAGAGGTTAAAGCAGAGATTATCAATATATTTGCTACTGTTATGTGTCAGATGCATGATTATTCACAACAGCAGGATAACCTGTGATCTATTTAAAATGAAAAATACAAAACTTGTCTTTTGAATATTTAAATTGCACTTATAGTGAGACAATGCCCAACCCTACTGTTTCACTGAGGAACAGGCTTTGTTTGTTCTTATTTTCTCTTTCCTCTCCACTTCCATGCCTACTCTTTACTAATTTCTCCTAAGAAGAGCACATACACAACGAAGTATGGAACTCTGAGAGGAGCTTTAGTGGACACGGACTCTTCAGATGCTGACTGACCTGTTTGCAGAACTGCATCACTCTGGAAATCAAACACTACAGCTGTTAGCAACCTAAATCTTCCATCAAAATCCTGCCTTCCTGTGGCCTGCTTGCTGAGACAAGCAGCTTGTGACTGTGCTTACAGCAAGCTTTTGAGAACAACTAATCAGAAAGTTGGGCTCTAATGCTCACAGTCTGAATTTCTCCTCCTTTTAGCATAACAGAAAAGTTAGAAAAATACATATCGTAAACAAATCCTGCAATGAAGACAGCCCTCCCTTTGGTCTTTGAGATGGTTTTAATATATTTTTTCATCTTAAGAAATCACTAAACCCACGAGGATTGTCAAGGCTACTCATTAGCTCTGTGCAAGGATTGTTCAATTCCAAATGAAACAAATGGGTCGAAGCTGATTTACTGAAGTTGCAACAGGTGGGGCTCAAAAGCATCACTGAAACTCCTTGTCACCAACCTCAGTGGGCTTGTGGGCCACAGGAAACCTCAGCTCTGTGAACAGTGAAAGGTCCCTAAGTCTCAACACAGAACTGCAGGAGGAAAGGGCACAAACCCAAAGAGTACTAGGAAACTAGACAGCCTCACCATAACAAGGTCCTACCCTAAATAATCTTCATCTATTGCTGCTTTTCATGTGGATGAAAAAAAGACTGGGGCTGGCATATTCTAACTGCCAGCATTTTGTCCTAATAAATGCTTTAAAAATATGCTCTAATTATATAAAATAATAAACCAGGAACATTTTTAAAACATACCGTACGTGGATTGATTTGTACTTGTCACATTAAGTGATGTAAATTACAGACCCATGGTTTTCTAAGGGAAGAATTACACCACCTCTCAAAGTACATCTCATCTATAGATCTCAAAGTGTTCTAAGGAAGTCAGTAAGTGGGCACGTTGGCTCTGCAATGGAAATGTGGTGCAGAGGGGGAGGAGCTAGAGGAGGCTGTGCTGGTGTCATGGCTTGGCACAGCACTGCTGTGTGCTGCCGTCCCAGCAAACAGGCACTGCCTTTAGACCTGAGCCAGTCCCCACCCAGTAGGTGCCCATCCCTGCCCCAGCCCAAGGCACCTTCCCACCCCACACACGGCACCCAGCTGAGGACTGCCGTGGCTCCTCTAAGGCTCCACAGCAAGACAGTCATTCAGAGAGTGCCAAGATGAAAGCAACAAGAATAATCAGTGAGCTAGAAAGCATGAGTTAGAAGAAAAGTCTGAAGATTCTGGGACTTTTTCATTTAAAATTAGGTGAACCTTCCATGGTAAGAGTTTTCAATTATGCAAAACGTTGCTGCCCAGGCAAAGGGACAAAACTGTTCTTCACAAGGTAAGACAAAAAGGGTTAAACTGCAGCAAGGGAAATTTAGTTTAGACATCAGGGAAATCTTTCTAGCTGTCAAGACAGTTCAGCACTGAAATCAATTGCCAAGGGAGAGGGGAATCTCAATCACAGGAGGGTTTAAGAACAGGCTACCTAATTAACTGTCAGGCATGGCTTAGGTATAACTGCTCCTGCTGGGGCAGGGGGCTCAACTCCTGACCTCCTGAGGCGCCATCCAGTTCCACCTGCATTGATCACAGGATCCCCAGAGCAGCAGAACAATATGTATGCCTCATAAACTACATACAGGCAGAATAGTAGAAAAGAAAACAAAAAAGCAACAAAGAAACCTAAGAGTTAATTATGATGCTTAAGACATCTAATGCTATGTTGCTGCTGCCTTAATAATTACAGAATTAAATCCCTAATATTACCTCAGTGACAGTAATATAATAGCATACAACTACAGATACTTGAGTCTTACATTGTAATGTATGGCACAAACTTATTTTTATATTCTGAACTATTACACTATTCAAACCTTTCACTCCCAGTATATTGTGATCATATTTTTGAGTAAACTCTAGCAGGACCTGTGTGCTGTAGGTGCACATTATGTACATACAGCTGCATGAAAGTGCAGTGGGGAAAAAAGATGGAGGGAGACAGTTCTTTGTAAGGCTCCATTCTGCTAATCACACATCAAAAACACCCAGCAGTAATCTGGTGTCCCAGAGAGGTACCCAAGTCCGGACCCAAGCACTCCTGGAGAACTTCAGCTTTGTTTCCAAGTGGCAGACTGAAAGAAATACTCTCACAGGATACTTCTTCCACTATTACACTATTCTACATCAACAGAAAATCCAAATTCATGCAATTGAGACTAATTTGACACGATCCCTTTCTCTGCTCCATCTGTAATCAGCACCACTGTCATGCTGCTACATGCCACTGTTCTTTTTTTCTCACAGAAACCTATACAAACTTGTGCTTCTTTCATTCCTCATAGCTAAATGGTTAAGAGGCAAAAAGAAATCAGCTCCTTCATTTCAGGAAACCCCATTCCCTCTGTTAATTGGAACTGCAAAGAAAAATCAATTTAATAAAACTAGTTTTTAAAAAGTGATTAAATTGAAACATGCAGAAAGTGTCAACGATTAGCTTAGCTCAAATTCAAATTTTGAGCTAAGAAGCTCAAAAATATTTCTAAGAATTCTGCACGGAATTCTGCAGTTAATCCTGTGACCAGAGGGGGCTACATGAGATTGACACAAATCAGTGAAAGTGTTGGAAGAACTGCTTAAACGCATTTTACAATTATAAAACACACGATATAAGCAATCAAATTACAAAAAAAAAATCAGTTATACAACTGGAAACGATGGAGTGAACTGCATTATGCCATGGCACAGGCCATAATGCAGAACTTGCAGTATTTTCAACAAAAATGGAGAAGTCCTTTAGTCCTGTCTAGAAAACTGCTTTCACTAACAAAGGAAAACTGGCTTATTACACTATTTGATGTATCTGTGTTGAAGGAGGTCCTCAGCAGCAGCACTTCAGCCAACAGCAGGCAGTGCTGCTGTGCTCACATGCAGAGACATTTAGGAGTGACGTTACACACAAGCAGTAGCGAGATCTTAGGAAGCCTGAGTGTGATCATGGCAGAGAGAGACACATCACAGCCCCTACAACAAGCAGTAAGTACCTTGTGGGTCGCTAGACTCCACACTTGCAGGTACAAATCTGTAGATTTCTTCCCCTCGTGGCAGCCAGTTTTCTTGACTGTCCCCACCGAGAAGCTGTGTTTGTGAGGTTGAAGCTTCACCTCACGCTGAGTCTGCCACCCCACCACACCCAATGGCACGTCGGAAAGCAGGGTGGAAGACAGCCAGGTCCCCACTTCCCAGTTTCCACCCAGTGTCCCTGTGCCAACAGGGGGAGCCGTAGCGCTCCAGGAGGTTACACAGAGATCCAAGGCATGGCTCGTAATTGCCTTTTTGAAATTCTCCTATGGAAGGACCTCTTTCCATACATTTTACGAACTCCACAGACCATGCAGGCCCACAGCTTAGGGTAAACAAAGTTCTGTAGCAGAACTGTCTGCCTACCCAGAGAATCCCAAAGTGGAGAAAGAAGTTACCCAGACTTCACGTGACTCAAATTATCTGCCTCTTGTAGTATCATTACCTCTTTGCAGTTACCTTTTCATTTCTCACATCACATGCCACATTGGGTATTAACAGTTCACATCTGTGTCTACAGTTTCCACGTAGGCCTTCAATGCTATAGTCATAGTGCTGGTGTCAATTTTTATTTTTATTTTTTTTCACTAGATTTTAACTGGAAAATACTGGTTATGGGATAAATTAGTCATTTGACTCAAGTAAAGCTTATTTTGTTTTGCTTTTTAAAATAAAGCAAAGCGTAGACTAATATATCCAAACACACACTGTAAAATATTTGAACTAGGTATTGAAACTTGTAGAAAAAAATACTAATAATATTAATTTATAGTTAAGCCTGGGAATTCAATAAACTAACAAGGAAATACTGGAATAAATTTAGCTAAATCCCAAATCACTGCAATCTTTACCACGTGCATTGCTAACCAGTGGCTGGCTCTCACATTCTCTTCTCCATTTGAGACTCTGGGCACCAAAACAGAATATCTGACAAGCTCTGGGTGCTGTTTTCCTTTTTATTGTGCCTCTCTGTTCTGTGTTTTTCATTTGTTGAAACCACACCATTTTTTTCATGCATTACAACAGCAATTCTTCGGAAGGCTACTGATCCCTCAGAGAATACCAGTCATGAAACAGGCTGCAGTGCGACATTTGTTGCTGAAATCCCCATAGCCTTGTATTTATCTGAGAAAGCTTTTTGGTAAACATTTCAAAGAACAATAGATGAAGATATCTTGCATGTGGACTCCTTATGCTATAAACAAGACATTTTTTATTTCTAAGCAAATGTTTGTTTTATGAATCAAATAAAGTACCTTCAAAAGTTGCATTTCTCCCCTAGGCTGTTTTCCAAAAAAATATAATTAGTTACTAATCTCTAGAATTTCACTCAAAAGCTGTTGCCAAAACAGGAGTATGAATTAAATATGTAGCTAACAGCTTCCATGGGCCCATCCAGAAGTACAGTAACTGCCCATTAATATATAATACTTCTGCAGTATTGAAAACAAGGAAGATACAAACCCATTTGTTTTGATTTAAACATTCCATATTGTACATCACTACTATGCAACAGACATGATAAAAGAAACATGAGTGTTTTCTACTTTATTAACAAAGGAAAAAACAACTGGCCTGTTGTTAAACTAAGACAGCATTTAGTAGTTTGTTTTGGGTGCTTCCGTAGGACACAGCAGCAGTGCTGCTGTACAGGACTAACATAGGCTATTTTATCTATATTACCTCTGTGGGTCCCGTCCATGATAGATGTTTTTCAGCTTGGGTGACAGACCATAAAATCTCATTCTCTTACTCTGTTTTTAAGTCTCCAGGTATATTTATCTAATGGCAAGTCACTAGAAAAAGAGAATTCCAGACAGAAGAAATACCATTTCTTCTGGTTCTTTAGTGACCATGAGGATGGATAACATGATCAGGATTAAGTAAGAATCACTGTCTTCATTGAGATGATCTATGTAACTGTACAGTCTGTCTGGACCTTTATTTTCTTAGCTCTCTCAGATGTGGCTAGGTTAAACATGACAGAGAAACAAAACACCCTCCAAAAGCCCATTACTACAGCTTCCCTTGGCCAGGAACTACTGGAAGTACTTACAGGATGTTCTGCCCTTACAACACGCACTAGGTGAGAATCACTGTGCAACTTCTAAAAATTGGTAAACGCAGTCTTTTAGTTTCACTACTTACACACAGTGTATTTGGGCAATGTTGATGAAAGCTTTCTGGACTAATAGAATGCTATGTCTCCAAGTGCTATTGTTTATAACCTTTTAGACAAGTCTAACAGTTGAGATAACCTGTCAAACCATTTGCCTTCCTGCGAAGAAACGTTATTAAATTTACTAAAATTAAACTTCTTTTACATAAGATATATTTGAGAAACACAAACAGAAATTATTTCTGACTCACTTTTAATGAGTGCACTCCAGAATCCAATGTCTGAAACAATGAATTCCACTCTGAGGCTTAAATAAAATAAAGTACTGTAAGATCAGCAAAGTTTGAGAATCCTGAACTCACCCCAGCCTTTTTGTAAACCTAGAATTTAAAGTATTTGTGAGGATAATTTTAAGACTTAGCAAGAGAAATGTATCACTATAATAAATTCACCAACTTGCTGAACTGAAACCTGTGAGATAAAACAGAGCATGAAGAGTCTCTTGTCCCACCATCCTCATTCTACTGAAGTCTATCCTTTTTTTTTTCCAAAAGTCTCTTGCTCAAAAGAGTTTTTTTGTTTATCTAGTTTAGTCTTTAATTGCTCTTTATTGAATGTAGTCAGGCTACGCTTCCCATCATCAATCCATGGCACTGTGTCTCCCACAGGAATCCAACTGTCCCGCTGAGCATTCCCCTGCAAACTAAGCCTTATGCAAATGCACAACAATGTGTCTTACAACTTCACAACCACTCTATTCAGCATATCCTCTTTTAGCTCATACCCTCAGAACGGTATTTTTGGTCATTCTCTGCATTCCATGTTACTGAGCAGACTTTTAGCTCCTCCTGGATTTGTAACCTTTGAAGCCTTGTCACGTAGTATGGGGTCTGTAGTTAGGGGTCCTACATGCTGGCATGATTACACGTGTTCTTCAATCTCTATTTAGCTCTACAAATATTTATTTCCCCATCCTTTCTGTGCCACCAAGGCTATGCACAACCTATTAGTGTTTCCTTTAAGAGAAAACATGAAGCTTAGTGTCTAGTCTGTTAATCCAGATTCAATACTAAGCAAACACACACTGAAGAGCTGTATTCCGTCCGTGGCTAAAATAACTCTCCCAGAGGGAAGACGACTGCGGGATGGGGCTGCAGTACATTCACTGCCTCTGCCCTAGCCTATCCACCTGAAGTCAAAGGCTAAGGACTCACATCAAAACAAAATCAACATTTACAAAGCTCTCAGTGAAGAAAATATTAAGAAAAATAATAAACACATCAATGCACTGGACTTAGACATGATGAAACAGTCTTTGACCTAACTCCTCCTTAATAGCTGACAGACCAGCAGTTGCTGCAGTTGCAAGATGTTTATTTTAAATACAGAACACAGATTAGATTAATTATATTAAATCAGTGGAGGTGGAAAATAATTTGCTGATGTTATAAAGGCAGTAATTAAGAAAACTTTGTTAGTTGCTGTTATAGAATCAAAACAAAAAAGTTTTGATTACATAAATCCATTTTATGAAGTCTCTGCCTTCCCCACTCATTCCAGCTCTTAATCTGCAGTTCAGTGCACTCCAACTGTGCCGAGATAATTTATTACAAGTGTGTGCTATAAATCAGATAAAGAATAACTAAATTCACGGGAGCAGATGCCATATTCTGTACAGACTCGTAGATGGGTAAGTCTAAACTAAATATATTAAGGTAGCCATTGGAGAGTTGGTCAACACAAGCCGTTGCATCTGCCATCACATAACATCATGAATCAGCCACACACTACAGAAAGAAACTGTAAGTATCAGACAAGCCAGGATCACCTCTGGGCCCCAAACTGTGAACATACTGGTGAGATGTGTGAAGGAAACAATAAATGGATGGGTAGCAGGGCCTTACATTGCTCTGAGCTGAGCACATAGCTGAAACAAAAGCAGACTGGAAATTATAAAGCCAAATTATCAATTTTAGAACATTATTAAATGTGTAACGTTTTTTTCATACAAGGAACAAGCCTGAAATTACATAAATCAATATTTACTTGATTTATATAGATCACGTCGGGGTGATATATTAGTGTAGCTCAAGAAAAACTGAATGATTATGACTGCAAATGGTTTTAAGATTCACTGAAAACCATTTAACAGCCATTCAGTCCAGAAAGGTTTGCATAATGTGCCTCTAACCTACCTACAATGGGTAAAAAAGTGCTCTCCAGCTCCCCGTTGGGAGACCAGGAAAGATCACAGGCATTGTCAGGTCCCCAGGCCCCGACAAAACAAAGAGGTTCTCAGATGAAATTTTCACCTGCTCCTAGGAAACAGGCCATTCCCCAGACTACAGAGCTAGGGAAAACCCCAAGTGGTCCTTGCCAAAGATGATGTGAGAGAAACATAAGAGTGAGTACAAAAAAAGTTACTTTGTGGAAACAGATCGATGAGGAACTTTATACCAGTGAGACTACTACACATTAGAATACTGTTTCAGATGCAGCTAAGAGCAGAAAAGCCTCAAAGTTAGTGCTGACTACTGTCTTCACCTGTGGAAAGCTACTCATTGCATCCCTCTCCTATGAAATAGAAATCCACACCCTGACAGTAAAGGAGCAGCTCAAAAAGATTTTTAAATGACGTTGGGTTTTTTAACACTACTTTTCACATTTGATCAAGCACACAAAAATCACCCTCATTTCTAAATATTTGTGGAATGTCTTCCCTACCTTTGGCAAATGAGTTCTTTTTTTCTTTCTTCCTCTATTGTTGCAGCTGCCTCCCACTTCTGCTTTGCCTGTATCACCCACGCTCACTGTAATTAAAGAAATATTATTACTATCACTAACTGATTGCCATATATATTTGCATTAAGATTTAATTCCTTAGCCATATTATGACAAGTTTGAGTCTCCAATTTTAGACTGAGAACATCTGAAATCTTGACTCATTCAGTCTTAGCCCACAATCTGCAAATCTTTGGGTTCCTGACCTGTAGGGTACCGTAGGAAGGGACATAGCACTGTTGCTGCTTATTTCACAGTTCTTCAGACTGTTCTCTCTCTTGAGTTAATGCTCTTCATGTGACAAAATTCTGTGGTCAAACAGAATTGTGGTCAAACCCTAGATCTCCAGTGTGCACAACCAAGATGAAAATCCACATTCAAGCACTTTCTTTCACCACAGATGTACTCACTGCACAGATCTGTGGTTGCTCACAGCATTGGCTACAAAACCACTTACCCTCACTCCAGGAACACCAGCATCCACTAGTGTTTGGAAGCTCTGATGCAATGCCCTGATGGCACCCCGTCCTCCTCCCAGGAAGCTGTGAGTCCTGGATGCTTTGCTTTTCTTACCATCAGCTCTCTTTGAGCTGGATGTGCTCCGCAAGCGCCATACAACTGTGCTGAGCTGCCCTCGGCAACCAGAGAGCTCTGAGCAGGGGAGGGGACACCGTTAGCTCCTGGGTACAGACATGGAGACCACGCACTGATCGCTCACCAGTCACTATCACGGGCAAAACTGACTTCACTTGGGGAAAATTCATGTATTTCCAGTTGATCTAGAGTTCAATAGTGAGAAACAAAAATACTTTCCTCACCGCCTGCTGCCACCTTTCCCAGGGTCATCTTCACAGGATCACAGAATCCTAGGGGTTGGAGGGGACCTCGAGAGATCATCCAGTGCAACCCCCCTGCCAGAGCAGGGTCACCTAGAGTCCATCACACAGGAACCATCCAGGCGGGGTTTGGATGTCTCCTCCTCCGCTGCCCCTGAGGGGCAGGGGGTGGCAGCGGGGTCCCGGGCAGCCCCTGGCAGCCCCTCTCTGCCTCCCGCTCCCCCCTCAGGCCCAGGGGCCGCCTCTGCTCCGGCCCCTGCAGCTCCTCCTCCTCCCCCTCCGGGCTCACACAGCCGCCCCCCCCGCTTTTTCTCCTNCCCTCAGGCCCAGGGGCCGCCTCTGCTCCGGCCCCTGCACCTCCTCCTCCTCCTCCCCCTCGGGGCTCACACAGCCGCTCCTCACACTTTTTCTCCTCATTCCTCTCCTTCCCGCGCCTTTTCCCCTCTCTCTCTCACACCCTGAGGCACCGCCGGGGGCTGAGAGGGCTGGAACCGGCTGGAACCGGCTGTTCCCGCCCCGGGGCAGCCCCACCCTCTCCTCACAGAGTCCCCTCAGCCCCCGGGCAGGGACACCCACTACAGCAGCGTTATTTCAGAAGGTATTTTTACAAGTTATGTATATATTACACAGCTCTAGGGGGCATTTAAAAAACGAGATACAGAGGAAGCTTAACTAGGGGGGGTTTGATACAAAGGAGCACTCGGCAGCTCCTGGTAAGTCCTGTGCAGGACCCAGCTCCTGCCAGGGGAGGTTGCTCAGCGCTTTCTCAGGCTGAAATGGCAAATGCAGACACCACCGTTTCTCTCAGGTAATGCACTAACAGCACTAAAGGACAACCCCCAGCTAACTGGGGAAGGGCTGTCGGAGGGCTGTGGGGAAGCTGCAGCCTGTGCCATGGCAGTGCCATCACCAGGAGCACCGGGACCGCTCAGGCTGTGCTTGAAAAAACTGCAGCAATCACCCCCCACAGATGTGTTCTAAGAGCTTTTTACTTTTAACTAGAACTCTTTTCTCAACAAACCCAAACCAGCTTGCTGCTTTTCTGTACAGCTTTATGTATTTCCTCATTATTTATTCCACAGGTGCCTCTGAGCATAAGAGCTGATGTCTACATTTGCCTTAAAAAACATGATTCAAGACTTGTTACTTCTGACCACTAGTCATTTTAGTGTTACTGGTTGGACTGTCGTTATAAACTGGTCCAGATAATTGCTATGTAGTTGCAGGATGTATTGTAAAGCCGCCAAACGACTACCCAAAGGTGATGGAGGTCCTTTCAGAGGCCTGCACACAGGACCTTCAGGCTCTGTGAGATGGTGCCAGTGAAGCCACCCTGCCTTGATGATGCACAGATATACCAAGGGCAAACGGAGAGCCCAATGTTATAGGGAAAACCAGGTGCTCTAGGCTTAGCTGGTGACAGCCACTGCTGTTCCAGGTTAACTAACTCTTCTCCCCATTTGCAGTTGGAGTAGCTTCTCTCCATGCAAGAAGGAGCACCAGGCAAACAGCCTTGACAGGGCTAAGGAAAAATACTGTCATACATTTTGAAGGTATCTTCCCTGCCTGCTCACTCAAATATTTACATACTTTAAAACCCCCATTTAAACCTGTAATTAACTGTCAGTGATTATGACAGTTACAGTTCTGTCTTACATCAGATCACATTTAATCCCCAGATTCACCACTGCTGATAACAGCAAATGGGTGCAGGTCTCAATTCAGTCAACGGAAGCACTTGCTTAACTCCAAACACATTCGATTGGAATCAAAGCACACATGTAAGATTAGTGGATGTCCATGTTTGAAGCAGTTTTTAAAGTAATGTCACTGAGTACTCATTCCATTCCAGTGTGACCATATACAAGAGTCTCTGATTTACAAGTAATGGAACATAAAAATAAGTTTAGCATTCATCTTTTACCCAGCAAAACCTAAAAGCCTTCCATCTCCAGGAGCAGAGGCACAGGAAAGTACTTTGGTGGTAACCTAGGCACGTACTCTCAGGTGTACACTGATGTGAACCTGACCTGGTAAAAGCTTTGACACGAACTAAACATTATCCTTCAAGCCAGATCCCCAAAATACCACCAGAACTTTGTTACTGAAGTGCCATGTTTCATTACGCTACAAACTAAAACAACTGTGTTTCTTCAAAAGCAGAGATATCTCAGAGTGACACTGAACAGAAATGAAAGAAGTTTGCTAGGTAATCTCCCCTCTGTTCACTGTATCCTGCTCAGAGTCCAGCAAATTTCCCTCAAGGAAGGATGCTCAAGCACTGCCAGGGAAGGAGCACTCCCATCCCATCCCATCTTCTCCACCTGCAGTAGCCAGAACAGTACACTGCCATTAAGCAGCTGAACTCTTTTTCTGATATCAAAACCTTGTAAAGGAACACAACCTTCACTAGCAGATACTAACCCTGCATACAGCAGATAACACCCACTGTACTCTTCTTACCACTGAAGAGCTGCAGATCTTGAGAGAAATTACATGACAACAAGGGGAGCCATCAGCTGGGGCTACAGGGCTGACCAGTGGTGGGTGAAGCTGATGTTGTTCAGCTTGCAAGGTGCTGCAGTGCACCTCCCACATGAGAAAGACCTCACTAAGGAGCATCAGAGTCTTACTGGTGATCAGTCAGGTGCTACTCATCTCTTTTGGCCAGTGGTATGCTTGGCATTGAGCTGTCCCGCTGCTTATATTTCTGCTTATATTAAAGGCACTGAGAGAAACAGGTATTGGGGGAAAACACCACCAGCTCCTTGAATAAGAGCTTTCACAGCCAAGGCATGTCTACTGTCCCAGAGTGGTGCTCTTGCCTCACAGTATGGAGGAGGACAGAGCAGGCAGGCAGTGGAAGACCACTGACACAGCAAGCAGAAACTCTAAGCACGACCATCACAACCACTGCTCTGGGAAAAGGGTGAAATGAGCTGGTTTACTCCAGAAAAGGTGAAGCTGCCATGTAGAGGACTTGGCAATTGTCTTGGTGTGAGCAAGATCGGAAGGGTGGCAAGAAGGAAGGAGACAAGGGAGATGGCAGGAAGTGCCAGCTGGTGACCACGGTGTCTACCCGTGGCTCTGGTTCATATAGGTGACAGCAGCACATTGTTCTGCTGTTTTTCTGCAGCATGACATCAGCTTCACTTGAAGGAAAATAAATCAGATAACAATATTAATTAACTGCAAGAGCAACAAAGTCCTAAAAGAGGTTACAAAGGAGGCTCTGGAGGCCCCTTCCACAGAAGGAACAAATTAGACAAAGGTAAGCAAACAGCTGTATTTGATCTCGACTCACTGTAGACAGGAATGGATTTTTTTATTGAGGTGCCTCTCTCTGTGATTCTAGCCTTTTATTTACATGTTTTACATACAGCTAAGTTAACCAAATACCAGGTTCTAAAATGGGAATTTTAACTTCATTTGAATGGATTCTCCTCTATCCTAAATTCAATGAAAACAGTAGGCAATGCTATTTAAGAATGGAGTTTAAAAAAAAAAGCTTCTGCTTCCTTAACTTTTTTTTCCTAAACTGTGTGTATGCAATAATTAAACAATTAACTGTTCTAAGACAGTTTTCTAGTTAAATGCATTATATATAAGTGTTCTGTGTTTTGTTTAGAGGGGAAAAAATAAATCTAGAGGAAAATCATCTTAAAAGGAACAAGATTACATAATTAGTACCATCTATATGGATCTTATAGCCTCATAAAGCATTATACTGAAATGGAATAGCAATGAAATGTTATTCTAGGATTTTATTTTATAAAGACTGATTCAATTGGACAACATCCCCAGCTTTTACTGGACAATGTTGCTTCACAGACATCAACTGAAACATACTTGCTCTATTCCTAAAATGAAAGAAACAGTAACTCCAAGAACATACCAGACTTCTTATGTGAAGTAAATGCCAACTTTTCCTATCGACTTCACAGAATGCCTTCAAAAGTTAATTCAAATTTCGAGGAATTATGATACCCATCTCAGCATTCATTAAGAAAATTTCACAAACCATATTAGTGATGTAGACAGCTTATATTCAGTTTAATATTTTGTTACTTTAAACAAATTGGAATTTGTGGTCAATTCTGGAAAGGTCTCATGTTTTCTAAACTGATTCTTCCAGATAAATTTTATAAATATAAAAAGACACTTGGATTTAAAACCCACTGAAAAGATAATCATTTTGTTTTTAATCACCTTTAAATAGAGTTCACTTTCTCCAAAAGGCCTCAGATAGAAAGAGTCATGAAAAATTTTATTTCATAGCCTATGATATGGTTCATGTCAAATTAGCTGCAGTCTAGATAGCCCTTCCTTTTATCCATTTCACTCTAAGCAATCGTTCCAAAGTCATCATATTCCTAGCTTAGGTAAACAGAAAAAGAAATCAGAAGCAGAGCTCTTTGTTCCCCAGCAAAATAAAAAAGCAACATGCCACGATCTCCCAAAATATCACCATAGGTAAAGTTCCAAATAAAAACGTCTATACATGTGCTTTTCATTAGTTATTCTATCCACTCAGCATATTTGGTTTACAACCATTTGTTACTGGCTACTATGGTACACTTCCCGTTCTGCAGCACCATGGTTATATTATAATTACAAATTATCCTGCCACATCATTAACACCAAATGTTCCAGTTCAGCAAAATTACCTCGTCTTCAGTCTTACCTTTTAATCAAAAACAAGGTCACTTCAACCTCCTGGGGTAACCAAAACCCTCCTGATTAGCTACAAACCCAGGATGCAATTTTACTTGTATCAAGCAATATTTTCCCTTCTGCAAATCTGAAACTGCTCCACGGGGTCACTGAGTTGATTACTGTACTCAGTGCAACATATGTAACATGCAGCAGCTTTATAGCCTGTTTTGTTGTCAGTACCAATATTCCTGCATTAAATGAAAGGCCCATGTTGTTTACTAGAGTAGATGATACAATTCTGTTTGTGATGTTACAACCTCCTGCTGGATTACAGGTCTCATTTTCTCTTTCTAGGTGTGGGGGTGAAGAGTGGGATAATTGTGCTGCTTCAAGCACCATGAAGCACCTCGCATCATCAAGCAACAAATCTTGTCTAGGAAAAAAACTGGGTATTTTTGAACATGCCCAGCATCATTGTTTCACTGCCAAACGTAAGGATTACATGCCTCTCCACGTTTTTGTATTTTGCAATGCTAACATTTTTTAGCCACCACGAGCAAATGGAGGTGATGCCATTGAGAAGGTGCATCTGCTATTAGTGAGTGCAGCAAAAAAAAGACAAATTGTCTTTAGGTCTATTTTTTTTTTCAAGTAGATGTTTGCAAACCCAAAGTTAGTCAGGACAAATTATTTGAAGATAGGAACTCTTCATAGTTGAAGTCCTCTAAAAAAAATCCCTTCCTAAAAATAATAATGAAGTATTTTTTAAAACTTCGGCACAATAGTATTTCCTAAACGCGGAAGGCATAGTAATTACTACGCACAATTACGGAGTTAGCTGGGTTACATACTTCTAAGCTTTGATGTTGGTGGCATAAACATTAGTGTGCTACAATGCAACCTTTTGAAGAGCTCTGCCCTGGAGGGACTGGACTACAAAGGGAGAAAAAGCCACAGTGTCCCTGTAGAACAACCAGACAGAAGGTGTTAAGAGCACTCAAAGGACATAAAGGGTTCTCAAATACCAAACCCAGCTCCCCAAAAGTTAAGGATCTGGAACTGAGGAGGACTCCCTGGCTTGTATTGCTACATCACATCATGTAATTGCTTCTACAGGCTGAGCTACTTCAGCCAGCAGCATAATTACTCACTCTGCTCTCCCTTTTCTGGTCAGAAGGCAGTTCAGGGATCCCAGTGCTCTAAGGTATGGAAATGGTCACAAAGCGTACTCTGACATCAAGCCTTAATGTAGTCAACACCAGTTTGAAGCCTTTTGTACATTCACCAGCACTAGCTTTCAGTTTAAAAAGCTCTTTTCTCACCTTGCAATCATATCACTTCTTAAGCTAACGAGGTCTAACCGCTCATTATCACATCTTGCCTCATGTTTGACAGGGCTCCTAGGATTCAGTTAGATTTTTTAGTTTTGTATCTCATTAGTGACTCACAGTCATCATGCAACAGGACTCGTTCATTTGAATTCTGCTCCTCCTCCTCCATCACTTCAAAATTCCACCTGAAATGATTTTAATACCCTAAATTACTGACCTTGAATTGCATACTATTGAATTGCTTCCTATTTCAATTGTTCCAGTCATTCCATTTTACTAATTTCCTTCTCAGGAAAGGTTAGCAGCACAACCTTACTCCCCATCACAGTCATTCATGAAACTGATACAATTTTGGTTAACCAGAAGTTAAATCTGTGTTGAATTCTGTCTCAGTTTCTGTTTATGTCCAACTTTTTAAGTCTTCCCCCCCAACAGGGGCTTTGATTGTGAGCAGTCAAATGTAATTGAAAATCCCTGACAGGTCAGAAATGTTTTTTATTCACACTTAGAAATGGCAGAGACTACAACAAGAGAAATTCTGAACCCAAAGAGAGCTTTTGGAAGAATGATATTAGCAATCAAAAGTATACGTTCAAATTTAAAGTGCTACCTCTGCCTTAATTATAACCTCATTACTTTGATGCTACGCTTGGTTGGGTGGCATCACAAAGCTATGTTCCAAGTCTTGGGAGCAGCAGTGCTAAACTCAGACTGTTACACAGGGTGAATTTACACCTGAAGTGTACAGAGCCTTTACGACTTTTGCTTAGCATTCTGTACTTGAACAAAAATTAAAAGGTCATCTTTTCAGCTTCTCTGGGAAATGACTGATCACATTAGGGCTCGGGGCATCCTGGAACTGTATAGGAGCAACTTAATGTTGACAAGTTCATTTATCTTTTGATAAATTCTATCAATGAAAACGTTAACAATAAAGGTGATTGCTCATTGTAAGTCTTCATGCTTTGTTTTTCAGCCAGGATGAATTTGGTTCGTACCCAGTGACAGTAAAGAACTGAGATGTCCAATTTTAGCTGTGAAAAATACAGAGTTAGATCAGTTAGGAGTTTGAAAACAGCATATCTCCCTTGGCTGTTGTGTTCAGAACAAGGTACCCTTGCCAAGTTCATTGCAGAACCCAAGTTATACCAGTTTTATGATTGACATCACTGATAGATTCAGTCATAATGCCAAACTATTTTGTGATTGGCAGTTACTTGGTTAACTCCTGTTCACTCTTCTCATGGATCTGTTCTCTAGCATGAAATATCATTATCCCGGAGTCATGTAAGAAGAATGACATATCTTAAAACTTAAAATAAAAACATTTTATAAAGAATTAGATCATTATGTTCTCAACAAGACTCATGACCATAACTTCTAGTTGTTTATCACTGATTAAGAAAAAAACCCCACAAACAATAAATTAAAATAATGTGAATTCACACTATGTATTCCCAGGGTACAGTAATTGCTTTTTGTCTGTAGACTACCTGTAAAGTATCTATAAATCTTTAAAAAACTTCCTTATAAATCCCGAAAAACCTTTAAAATGCCCCTATAAGTAATTTGGCATTTTTTTTAATTGTACTTCTCATTTCTGATGCATATGACAGTTTGTTTGCAAAATGAATGCCTGTCACAAACAACACAAATGCTAATCAGGCTTGGAACTATTCAAAGAGAGCCTGCATTGCTGAAGAAAAAGGAATATCCATTCCATTGGCAAGTTAAGACTTTCTGAAGAAACCAGAGTATCGAGCTGTCTGACTAGCAGAAAGAAAGATGGATGAGTCTTCTTGAATTTTATGCTTGAAACTTACTTCTGCTCAAAAGAAAATATAATCAATTTGGGAAAGAGCTGAGTCTAACGCTGGGAATGCTTTATTGTAAATAGTAGATTGCATTTAAACTTTACTTGAGTGTTTTAAAGGTATTATTACAGCTTAACCTTCAAAATGAATAACTGTTTATTTGTGCAGTTATTCACTGAAATGGGTCGAGATACACAGTTTAAGAAATATTCTACCCTGTCCTTTACGTCCTACTTTTTGTATTTATTATTAGCTCGGTTTATTACTTGTCTTATTTGTTTCTCTTTAGGTTCAGAGACAGCAGATTTATTACACCTTGCAGTGGCATCTGAAGGGCATGTAAGCAAATGCAAGCTCAGACCATCCTCTTCAGGTAAGAAGCTGCAAATGGACTCTCTCAAGCAAGCAGTTGGTTTAGCTTCTGACCTTCCTCTGTTCATATATAACCTTCTAGAAGGAAGTGTGCTACTCCAGCGAGCGTCTTTAAAGGTCATACCCTGGGAGAAGGGGCTCTATACTATGATGGGATAATTAATTCTAACTCTCCAGGTGATGACTCCTGAAGGCTCAGAATGACTTCCACTCTTCGTAAATTAAATTAATTAAGATCTGGCATGAAACCTTTTCAGCAAGGAAACCTGTATCCAGGATACCAGATACCAAAAGAGAAGTTTCAACAATAAAGTTACAAGTAGCCCATCACATGCTGTAGCTATGTGTAACTTTATTTTGTTTTTCAACTGAGGTCTAAGGCTGGCCAGAACCTGATATGCATGAATCCCAGATACCGTTGTTACTCTTACAGTGTTTTCTGGAGAAGTTACACTCTTCTGCAAGCATCCAATCTGAAAATTTATATTAAATTAATATCCAGTATTCATAAACAAATTTGTCTTCAATATTCTTCATTTTTTTAATAGAAGAAAAGTTACCTAAAAATTTAATTGACAAAAAAAATCCATCTAAATTCTGGCACCAGTTTAATGACTCTATGAACAATTCAGCTATCATACAGGCCCTGGATTTAATTCATATAGAGACTACATCTGATTTGCTAACAACATTAATTGTTGGAAATAAATGTGGATAGTTATTCTTACATAAACACAGGTGCCCACTTCCTTTTGAATCTGGCATGTATGCATCTATCTGCTTCATAAACTTGTGCCTTAGTTCTTTGTTTCAAAAACAGATTTAGATCAGAAGCACCAATTTTCTTACAGAGCAAAAAACGTTACTAAAAATTACTAAATATCTTTTACACGTTTCTGTTATGTTTCATCATCTTTATAAACAGTATAAGGTATAACTGAATTATATTATTTTAAATACATTTATGTTTAATACTAATGAAACTAGCATTGGTGTTGTAAAATCATATAAATCACAGGAATATAAGTCATACAGGAGAAAAATGAAGGAAGAAGTTAAGCCAGACAAGTGCTCAGGGACTGTTTTTGTTCACTAAATGTACTAAATCATTAAATAATCTAGTGGTGAATTATGAATTTCTGTAATAGTTACATATGGTGGAATTTCTAGAGCTGCTAAAAGTTAAAGTACTATTTTCTATTTAAAATATAATCAATTTGTACTGAAATGCCATGCAAAAATAATGCTTCAATTTAGCTATAGACATGATTCAACAGAATTCAAGTGAACGAGACAAAATTAAACAAAAAGCTAATTTTGGGTTATGGTCCTTATGAAATGTACTAATAGATAAGGAAGATGCAAATCCTCCACGCTGAGCCCTCCGCCCTGTCAGCCACGAGACTGGAGTTGTTCAGCCTGGGGAGACTGGCTTTACTCACTGCTCCTCATAGAAGATCTCCAGTGCCCTGTTGCCCCTTAGTTTCACTTAAGCTACAGTCTACTGTAAAATACTACTGTGAAATTGATGGTGTCAGAAGCAAGTGAAACTACCTAGATGAGAAAAAGAAAAGTAATCATAAAGTACTACGGGAATTAACAGTCATAATCCCAAATAACAACGTCATATACTTTCATATGTTGTCAGCAATGCTGAACTTGGACTTCTAACTTGAGACTGCTTCCTGCACTAAACAGCCCTGTCTTAAAATTTCTGCTTTCAGTAGTTCCATTAGTTTTACAAATAATTTAGCCTAGCCACAGTCAAGCTCAGCATCAGGCAGGTGACTCATTTTCATGCTGATTTTCATATTACTTGCCAAGCACATGGTAAGTATGGACTAAGAACATGTTTAAAGTTTTGGGTATGCTATTTAATTTTTAATATTATGTGATCCTAACATATACTACCCACCATTTTAATGATGAATTTATAGATGATATATAGATCTCTATATAGATATAGAGATTAGGATCTAGAGAACAAGACTTATGAGGGGCAGCTGAGGGAACTGGAGTTGTTCAGCCTGGGGAGAAGGAGGCTGAGGGGAGACCTTCTCGCTCTCTACAGCTCCCTGAAAAGAGGTTGGAGCGAGCGCGGGTGGGTCTCTTCTCCCAAGGAACAAGGGAGAGGATGAGCAGAGGCAGCCTCAAGCTGCACAGAGGTTTAGAACTCAAGAGGTTTGGATTGGACATTAGAAAAAATTCCCTCGCTGAAAGGGATGTCAGGCCCTGGCACAGGCTGCCCAGGGCAGTGGTTAAGTCACCATGTGGTGCTGAGGGCCATGGGTTAGTGGTGGCCTTGGCAGTGCTGGTTAACAGTTAGACTGGATGATCTTAAGGGACTTGTCCAACCTAAACGAGTCTGTGATTCTGTTCTCTGATTTAAGCCATTGTCTAGAATAAACTTACAGGTACAATGGAAGTGAATGTCTGGATGACAGACACTGTCAATCTAAGTTTATTATACACATTCCATACCTATTCTTGGTGAAGAGAAAGAAAGCATACAAGTGTGTTAGTAAAATTCCATACCTTTATGTTTTAGCACAGCAAAAAACCTGATTTGTTGGAATTTTGGGACGTGCCAATTTATCCATCCCGATACATTTGCAAAACATGTTTTTCTTATGATAGCCTTACACTTTAATGCAGAGCTCCCCCTGGCTTCAGAAGTCAGATGATCTGCATATTATGCTGATTTTTCACATCCACTAATACCCTTTGAAGACTCAACATTGACCCCAGAAATACTGACACTGGAACCCTCTTTACATTTGACTAAGAATACCTTTACTTCCAATTATTCCATGTTGCTGGCTAGTTTCCCCGCAAGGAAGAATCCACAGTGCTGCTGTACTGCTCAGGATAACAGCACAGGAACCACTTCAGCCCTGGCTAAGTGCACACAGACATTACACACACTTGTACTCCTTGTTCTAGTTTGGCAGATAACACACCAGCAGCACCAGCCAACGTTGCAAGTTCAGTGCCACTCCTTGCGTCTCATTATCTTGTATTATCTTATATTATCTTACCACAGTGGGCTAGTTATCCAATACTGTATGAAAGGAACAGAATTTAAAACAGTACTTAAAATGTACTGCAGCCTTTTGATATATCCAGAACTGAAGCAGCTTTTTAGGGAACAATGCCGTGAAACAAAGCTGACTAAATGCACTTGGTATGATTCCATCTTCAAGCACTTCATCGTTTAAAAAAAGCAAACCCATACAGCAGAAGAAATAGCAGAGTACAGGGAGGGGTGACATTCACTGAACAATTAACAGGTTTGGGTTTTTTTCCCTTTTTTTTTTCTTCCTTTTCATACTTCACTGTAGACCTTTAAAAGGTTCTTGGAAATGTTTCATGTGTCTCTTCCTTTGAGCATATTCTCCTAAATTTTATTTAAATGTGCAGCCACCAAATAAGAGTTTTTCAGGCAGAGATGCAGAAGGACACCAGGGACTGCTCTCCCAGCATGTCTCTGCATGAACAGGTGGCTAGGAGAAGACTGGAGGATAGCAGGAGCAGCAGGAACAACGGATTGTGACCTGCCCTCAGCTAGCCAGAACTGCTGGTGGGCATAAAAGCTGCCTACCTCTGCAGGACTGCACGATCTCTGGGCTACTGCAGAGAATTGCCACAGGCTTAGGCAGGATCACCTATCTTTTAACAGTTTTAAGGTCACAGCATTTTGAAGGCCAAAGTTTTTAAAGCTTTTTTTTTCTTTTTGTTGAAATTGTCAAGCGTTACAGACAGCTGAGCACAATGCAGACTGATGACAAAAGGATAAGCTCACGGGCTCTGTGAGGAAGAAATGGGTTGCAGAATAATTAGCTTAAAGTTTTCAAAACAGTAGGGCCTGATAAGCTTTTTCCTACATACTTGCAAGGCTGGCTAGACTAACCCAATCTTCCTAGAGAACTCCTGGGAGATGAACGGGGTGCCAGGAGACTGAAAACAGCACACACAGAACCAAAATATCTTTAAAAATGGAAAGCTACATGAAAACCTGCACATGGGAGCTCATTATCAATGGCTCCCCATAAAGGTGGAGAGATGACTCTAGCAGAGTTCTGCGGGATCCATCCTATGGCCAGCACTATCCAGTACTTATCAGCTTGGGTGTTAGTAACTTGGATAACAGCTTTCAGCAAACAGGCAGCTGTTTCTGCCAGGCTGAGGAATAACTAGCTAGGGTGCAGGTTCTGGGGAATTACTGTGGGTCACAAAATCAGCAAGACTCAGTAGGGCTGTACTGAAGAAGAAAAACCCCATGCAGTCTTATATGTATAACAAAAGCATGATGGCTAAACACATGCAATTTTTTTCACTTAGCAAGATCTCAGCTGCATCCAGCCTGGGGCATCATCCTTTGAGAAAGATGTAGATTAACCAAAGCACAGAAAATGTGACAGACAAAAAAAGGTGGAAAGAAATGGGCCTGCCTTGCCTACAGACTAGGAAGGAGAACACTATTGTCAAACACATGAAAGGCCACTATAAAGAAGACAGAAATAATCTGTTCTCCATACAGTTGATACAACAAGAGATCATGAATTGAAATTACAGTAAGGAAGGTTCAAGTCAGACTTTATCATATGGCCCAAGGGGGGACCTTTAATGTCAGGCTAGGGAAACAACTGTCAAGACTATTTTAAGAAGTTTTCTTCCCTGTCCTTTTCCATCTTATAGCTCTGAACTAAGGAGCAGGGTTAAGCTATGATAAGTAACCTCCTCAGTGCTCTTAATGTGAATTTGATAGGCACATAAATGAAAATTAACATTGCAGTATAGTACTCTCACATATAATGTGTATTTTCTAAAATATATTTTGGAAACAACCATGAAAAGTACCACGATAGGAAGTTAAAGTGTAAAAAAACTGGGAGGCTACATAAAGACATTTTCTGGAGAGTGATGAGAATTTTCCCAATATGAAAAAACCCTGTAATATTCAAATATTACATCCTGATGAACTATATCTTACTTATGTTCTCTGTTTTGATAGATCGGCACTTTGATTTTTAAAACATTTCCTAATGCTAGGTTATCTTTCTGTTTTTCCAAATCATTACAGTGGCTTAAGAGGAGCTATTACCTCACTTCTAAAAATAACACAGTTTAAGGCAATTTATTCTTAAGAACAATTCTTTATTTGGGGGTGAAAATCAATCCTCCTCTTCTGTTGAACAGAGTGCAGTGTTCTACATGGCATTCACCATCTATGCAGCAACTGTAGGATCCTTCCCACCTCTATAATTGCAGATGTTGGTAAAATGCAGAATCTACATTTCCATGTCCAATTCATGTATTTTTATTTTTATATTTTTTTTGGTAGGAAAGACCCTCTGGACACCAATCCCATTCCATCCCTAACTTGTTATAAATGCTAGAGAGATAGAGCCATCCACCACTGACACACCACACCATTTTAAGGTAGTGCTGAAATTGCTATTACTCACACCGTGTGCTTAAATCTGGCCTCTAAAGGGTCAAGGTGAGAACAATTAGCTGAAGAGAAGTCTCTGAAAGCTTCAGAGGCAAAAAAGACTTTCTCACAGCTTTTTGAAAATGGCAGGGTTAGTCCAAGAGCTAATTATGGAATACATGTAATCCATTCTTTCAAGATGACAGTCTGAATCCGGGTAACTGCAGAGCCCATTCACACCAGTACTCTCAGAGCCAGAAAGCCTGGCCCTTTACATATTTAACATGAATATTTCAAGTGAGCCACAGAGCGAGTGTGGGCTGATTGGAGTGGAGATGGAGGTGATAACATTCATCATTACAGAAGTGTTACAGTGTCGCAGTCGAGAAAGGAAAGGGGGAAGATGAAATAAGACATACCTGAAAATCCTGCCGGGGCTGTGTAACTGTATGACATTACAGTACTAGAAAAATGCCCAAAATGAATTATGGAACTAATTAAGGAAATATAAAAGCCATGGATAAAAAGTTCCTTGTTAAGTATAATTGATAGTACAAATCTAATTTGAAAGGTTAACAAGCTCTTGAAAATTGTTGAATCAAGTACAGACTGATGTTTTTAATATAATTATATACAGCAGATGGTATAGTCCTTTTTATTATATTGCCAGCTATTAGAATTTCATTTTTAAAGCAAATACTGAATTATACTAAACTATACTAAAACAACTAATGGTTGTTTTAAAAGATTTGTCCGTTTTCTAATATCCGTACATACTGATCAAATGCATAATATTTGCCACCTATAAAAATCTGAAAGACAAGATTCAAATAAGAAATTGAGAGTATTTCACCGTCCCCTTCTAAAACAACTTTGTTTTAAATCTTCTTAATTAAAAGCTCGATTGGCTTAATGAACGACAGCATTTTAGGTATCTTTTCAGACCAACTGAGGATAAGAAGTAGTTTAAGAAAACAAAGAAGCAGGAAAAAATTACTCTTAATTTAAAAATGCTGGTTTCAAAAAGCCAGTGAAAAATTTAATAAGCCAGATGATACATCAGGTCAGCCAATTCAGAAAGATGAAGAAAGGCAAGCTAAAAAACACTGAACAAACCACCCCCACATTCCTGTGTGCACACAGCTGAAGTTCCCATTGTACCAGGTCTCAGTGCATGCAGCATTCAGGCCTTGGTAAACGTAATTCTGCTCTCTTGGTGTCTGTCTAGAAAGTCTTTACAATAAAGACGCACTCTCCGCTCACTACTGGGACCATGTCAAACCTCAGCACAATTCTTTCCCTTACCTCTTTCTGCATTAAACCCAGCACAAACCTGCTGTCTTCACTGCCCAAACCCTGCTGGCTGGCTCCCCACTGGGCAGCCATCCCCTTCCAGCTCCCCACCTTCCACCTCTTGTTCTGTACCAGGTCAGTGGTTGTACCGGATGGCCCACAGTTCCCCCATATGCTCATCTGTCATAACTTAAGGCTCTGACTTCCCCATGTGCCCAGTGGTACAGACAAAGTGCTCCCAAATAAGCTCCAGCAAAGCCAAGTTCTCCTCCTTCTCCATGGCTGTTTTTAAAACTGATTTTTATTCTGCACTCACCAACCAAAAATCTCACTGGGTAGTTTGACCATTGCCTGTTTTGCTGACTGGGTTATTGCCTCATTCTTACACTCTTCAGTCTGCTAATCTGTATCTGATTATCACTTTATACACGTTCTGAAGCTCTCTAGGGTAACTACTAACATTTAATTCAGTGTTTTTAAAACAGAATCTTCATCTAAGACTCAGATTTCTGGCTCCTATTGTGCTACTTCTACTTCTGAACAACACAGTCTACAGTCTTCTTACATATCAAACCAAAATTTTGGAGAGTTCAGGATTCATAAATGGAGTATTACAGTAACAGGATATTTTTCTCATTATGGACAATGAGATTTGCTGAGAAGGGGAGTGCTCTATTTAATACTTAAAAGTATTAGACAAAATGGATTTAGTTCAAAATTAATTTGGAATTCACAGCAATATTCAGTCAAAATCCTTACAAAGTTAAGAAGTAGGACATGAATTGCAACCATTTTATTAGTGTTCAACTGACCTAAATGTAGCCATCTAAAAGATAAACATCTACTTTTTAAGATTCCTGTATAATCACAGGAACTACCAGACATCTGCTATGCCCCTTCAGAGGTGCCTGTCTGCATTCATCAGCCACAGAAGAAATCCAAACAGCTACTGAAGAGAATATATTTAAGATAGTCAAGTTGGATGGAGAACGGTGGATCCTATACAAACTTAAGAGCACCTTCACTAAGTTAGAGCAAATGTCCACCTAGTCTCTCAGTCTATTCCCCAAGCTCATCAGTAGTGGCTGCCACGGGAAGGGAACCTGGGATAGCAGGACTCAACACTTCCCGAGTACCCTCCCAGCTGTGCTTTCATTTCAAATTCTGCGGTCCAGTGCTGAGCCCTAACAATAACCAACAGCTCTGCTGGCATAGCGTAAGAAGAACCCAGAGATGGCTGTCAGTAAGGCCATAAAAATAGATAGCCTGAGCTTGATGGCTCTTGAAATAGTCCTGTGGTATCACTGCTTCAGTTGGCATAGGAAACCAAGTATGGGAAATGCTCCTTCTGTGAGCTACAAGTCAATAACTGACCTGGACAAGTTCAGACATCCTGCAGTTTCAACTTAATAAATTCAGTGGACTCTTGACTGGAGTAAAATAAATAAAACATTACACTTTCTCACATGCAACTTGCCTCAGAACAGTCACAAAACAACTATCAGGTCACTTGAAGGAAACTAAAAGTCATCTAAAACTTCATGGGTGTTAACCAACTGATTACAGTCCAAAAGCAATGGATTAAATTGTACTATTTCCCACTCTAGCAGTCACTGTCAAAAGACTGGATTTATGCAGACCTTTCTGCCCTTGTCACAACCTTTGTCACAAGAATGCAGCACAGCAATTTTACAGCCTTATGTGTTCTCTGAAAGATAACAGTAAACAATATTCCTTTGACCTTTTCAATGTTCTGTAATTTTACTGAATGGTCCTTCTTATTCTTCCTTTTATATTCTCAGCAGTGATGAAAAAGTGATGAAACGGCCAACAAAATAAAACACAGAATTGTTGAGAGGTTAAAGCAGTGAGCCTGATTACTGTCTCTCATGCAGCAGACAGGACACAGAGACTTCTGTCTCATTTTTGCTCATTGCCACAGCTTTCTTGTGAAGTAACATAACACTACACAAAGAGCTCCCACAGAAGTAGTAGGTACATTCAAGCTGATTCCATGTCCATCAACAACTGCTTAGCAAGGCGTGTGTGCTTCTGTCTCTTTCTGTGTGGATAAGTACAGGTACAGATCAAGATAAACCCAAAATAACGACTCCTTTGCAAACTCCTTCTGGGGAGAAGATGGAAGAGCCAACATGTGACAGATGCACAGGTCTGCAGTAACGGGGCAGTGCACTGCAGAGCAGGCATGGTGATTTAGTAAGAACTTAAGATGGAAAAACACAGCAAGTTCTCAGTGGGGACAAGAAGATGCAGCTCAGTTATCCTTACACACAAAATTCTCCAACAAACCCTCCAACTGATCTACCATGTGATGCCTCTGTTATCTCAAACTGGAGGCAACACGATCACAGGGAAAGAATCAGTGTGAAATGGGTACAGAGCAGACAGAATACAGAATAAGGAAGAACAGAGGGAGCAGCACCACTAGTTGTCGGATCATTTCCAGGGCTGTGAATACTTCACCTGGGGTTTCATTTCTATCTTACACAGTGTACCTGCATGCACAGTGTTTTTAAATGAGAAAAGCACATTAGCCATTGTAATCAGACGAAAGGAAATGACATCATTAAAGCTTTTCTGGTATTCAAATTAGTTCTTTAAATCAATCTTCATTTTAATGTTTTCTCATAAGTGTGAGCATTTTGGGTCAGACTTTTCAGTGGTTTATGTCAGCTACAGCTCCACAGACTCAAATGTAAGCCTAGGCTTTCAACATCTGAAGATGTGAACCTGGAGAAGGACTGGAAAAGCTGTGAACCAGGAGAAGGTCACCTCACGACACTGCAGAGCCCTGCTCTGGATAATTCCTCATTTTTTTGGAAGCCGTCCTGACCCCTGACCACCCTCATCTCCCTCCTCACACCCTTCCGTGTGCATTGCATTCTTGCTGGAACCTGGAGGATCAGGACCATGTCCTCTCCTTGTTCACCTTACAGGAACAATCTCTTACATACAGCGGCAGAGAGACATTTCTGTTCTGCTTCATGTTCTTACCTTGAAAATTCTGGATGTGCCAAGACTTAAGGTTTCAGGCATTTGATGCAGAGCCTGAGGTAACACGTAAAAGGGAACCCAGCAAGGGGTTTTGCATAGTGGCTTATATCTTCCAATCTCATTTCTGTTGCTAGTTAGGAAGCCACAATCTGCTCAATAGTGATAATCTCCTCCATAGTAATAAGTTTTGGGGCCTTGGCTAAGTAAAAAAGTAGAAACTTTGCCCTCAAGGACTCAATCCAACAAAGTATTTAAGCACATGCATAACATTTAAAGGTAGAATATTAAATATTTTGCTGAATTGTCATCTAAAATAGCATAACCTAGTAACAAGCAAACTAAGTCAGAGGGTACAGAAACACTTAGAATCGTAGAATCACAATGTTTTCGGTTAGAAGGGACCTTGAAGCCCATCCAATCCCACTCCCTGCCATGGGCAGGGACCCCTCCCACCACACCAGGTTGCTCCAAGCCCCATCCAACCTGGCTTTCAACACTGCCAGGGAGGGGCAGCCACAGCTTCTCTGGGCACCCTGGGCCAGGCTCTCACCACCCTCACACCAAACAATTTCTTCCTCACATCCCATCTCAATCTCCCCTCTGGCAGTTGGAACCCGTTCCCCCTCGTCCCATCACTCCCTGCCCTTGTCACAAATCCCTCTCCAGCTTTCCTGGAGCCCCTTCAGGCACTGGAAGGTGCTCTAAGGTCTCCCCAGAGCCTTCTCTTCTCCAGTAAAACTTCTTACTTCTGGACAGTAGCATTACCAGCTGGTTCTGTGTATATGCTTTAGATGCACAAGCCACCAACCAAAGCTAAGTCTATCCTGCCTTCAAAAAAAAGACACCTGTTTAGGATTTGGTCAAACACAAACTCTTTCATTTCATTCCTGTGAGCACATCCTGGCTCACATGCCTTCCAGAAACCTCAAGGACAGTCCTCGTTTCACGATGCTCAAAAATCTGAAAGCAATAGAGAATGAGCTGTCGGCTGAGGAGAGGAGAAGAGAAGCAGGATGTAAGTTAATTTAATTCACTGTAGGCAGCATGACAGAAATGGGTCTTTAAGATGGACATCAATGTGCACAGTCCTTAGAGGGAAGTTCGAGGATGTTATACCACGCTTGAGAGCCAGCAGAAAGGTTCAACAAATGAAGTGACATTACCCTTCCCTTGCGGGTTTTCTGAAGAACAAATTTCATCTGACCCAAGAATACTTAAAAAAAAAAAATATCAAAGATTTAAGCAAACAGAGGACAGCAAAGATTTTTTTTTTGGCCTAGAAATATATACTGAAAAAAACCACTATCTAGTACCTGCTCTGTATAGACTATGAAGCTTAACATGCCAGGCAATCTGAGTGTTTACAGGCTCATTTGAATGTTCATAAGCAAGTTAACAGGACTATCCCTCCATGAAGATATATGCTCTATCAGTATCAACTAAATAGTTGTTGATAGTTCAAATATATTTTTTTATTTTCATAAGTGAGTTATAATCACTGTTAACAGGATATTTTACAACTTTATAATCTTTATAGGTATTCATCTTTTCAAAAATACTGAAGATTTGTTGGATTTCCCAGCTATCTATAACTTTGGTAGGTTGACGTCATGAAGAAAAATAAACTTCACAGAAAATTCTTTTTTTTTACAGGAACAAACATCCCAAAGTATTTCACAGTGCCTTCCGAAGAACTACAGAATCCCACAGTTTCCATTAAAACACTGGATACAGACCTGACCCCATTTGGAGGTAATAATTCCTGTTTGTGGCATGTATCTTAAGTAAACATACCATTACAGCAAGACATACTTCCAGAGGATGAAATTAAGTTTAACTCATGAGCATTACAAATTAAAATGATTTTCATTCCTTTTGCATTAGTATAGTAATCCCACAGAAACAGGTCAACTACTTCAGCTTTAATGGAGCCCCTTTAGATATTCTTTGATTCTAAAATGAACCAAACACTTCTCTGATGAGTACTTTTGTTAATTGTATTTTCTTACTTTCCTCTTCATCCTACTGGTGCTTTAAAGGAGCCACTGCTTTTGTTTACTCTTACTTTAGCTTTTTGTTTGTTTAATTACCTCATCTGAAATTCTCTTTTGTAAATCAATTTCTTCTTTCATGTGCTGATTAAGAGCAAACACTCAAATAAGTATAAACACAAACAACAAAAGTTTCCCACCCTGATGCCCAGAAGCTGCACTTCCTTTTACTATGAGCCAATTTTTATATTTTCAGGTGCTGAACAAGTGACTTGTTTTAACAGATGTGGATTTTGTCTTGAGTTAGCATGTTTTACCAGAGCCTGCTTTACAACAAAGAGCATGTGGAGATGTGTTGATCCTCTGGAGGAATGTTATCTCCAAAGACTAGACTATACCTTCCAGGGATGGTGACTAACTACTGAGAACCTTGATGGTTTCTGGCAGACACAGCCAGCCCCTGTGCTGTGCAATGCTGGAACCACAACTCTGGAAATTGCACTTTTTCTTTCCCAGAATAATTGTTCATGAAAATCATAATTGCTGGTGACACCAGTAGGGCTGACTGAATGTTCACCAAAACCCTAAGATGCATGTGGGCACTAGCAATTTCTTCCCTTTTATTATTCAGTAGCAATTTCTTCCATTGCTTTTGACATACTCTCTTACTGAATTACTAATTTATACTAAGTGGAGCTAACAGAATTGCACATGCTGAACAGTATTTGTTTCAAGCCAATATGGCTTCAAGTTCTCTAACCCTTCAGAATCTACAATTATTTCCTCTTCCTGTCCCATCCTTCAAAAGGGGTCACATTTTTGGACACTTGTAAATCAAGGTAGACAAAGGGTGAAGAATTGGCTCTTTGTGAGCAGAATCACATTTGGGGAATTTACAACCATTTCCAAATTTTAAGAAGAGAAGCTTTCACACGTGAAAGTCAAAAAGCCAGGAGAATTAGCCTTTTGAATTAGTCTGTACTATTTATCTATCTTCTATCCTATTATTTTGGGTAGGTGCTAGTGCATAACAGCAAACACACTTTGGAGTATATATCTGAGACATCTTAAAAAGCAGCTGAAATATGTGTCTTCTCCAATGATCTTGATCACCCAGTACTGAAATTACGTAGCTGCCAGGCAGCTCTTCTGCAGCTAACAGATCAGAGTTTTTATCATTTTTGTGCAACATCAGGCTTGCCGTGGTGTCTGCTGGGGAATGTGCAGAAGAAATGGGGTTGTCCATGTGTTTTACCTTAGTGTCTGCATGTAGCCTGGGGTACAGAGGCAACTTCAAGAGTTACATGACAATCAAACATCTAAACCTAAGTAATTTATAGAATCATAGAATCATTATGGTTGGAAGGGTCCTCCAGGGTCATCAAGTCCAACCTTTATCCCATCATATTCCTAACCATCAGACCATCAGACCATGGCCTCAAGTGCCTCATCAACCCGTTTTTTGAACACCCCCAGGGACGGTGACTCCACCACCTCCCTGGGCAGCCCATTCCAGTGCCCAACCACCCTCTCAGTAAAGAACTTCGGCAGTGTTCATAGGCCCAAATCTCTCCATTTTAAATAAGCTTTGCCCTGGACAGAATTTGCAGAACCAGGTTAGGCCTACAGATTAACCAACGTGGTTAAATTGTGGGCTTAAACCAGTGTGGACATTTCTAGGCAGAAGGTCCACAAGGCTACAGAAGAGAAAGACCAAAAAAGAAGCTCTTGAAATAACACTGTGTTAGTTTGTTGTTGTTTTTTTAAAATAAATTCTGTCTCTGAGCAAGATCTGTGATTCTTTATAGCTGCCATATGCTAATGTAGCACAGGATGGTTCATTTTAAACTAGTGTAAAGAAGAAAGCAAAAAAGACAGGCCTTACCTCTACTTCCAGTGCAATGAATCCATGGAATGGTCTCAGTAAAGTCCAGTCATTACCTTAAAAGCGAATGATGAAGCTGGGCATATCTGATATATGTATATGCTTGATATCCTGTACAATGATGCATACAATAATGTATTAAAAAAGTAACAAGAGCTTAAGTCCAAAAGAAACAATGAGCAGGACATGCAGAATTCTGATCTAGAATTTCTGGAACTCTACACAGAAGTCCTCTGGGAGTGGGTAGAGACATATGGAACTGAGTATGAACTAAAACTATCTCAATACCCAGAGGCTGAAAAGATAATCGAGTGTTGCAATGGCTTCTGTGCAAACAATAACTAATAAATTAGGATTCTTCAGCTTGAAAAAGGTGACTGAGGAAGAGACAATGAAGTCCTGTCAGTCATGAATGGCATGGAAAGGGGGAAGAAGGTGTTGCTTCGGTTTGCTTTGGGTTTTTTCACTGTACCTGGTGAGCAGGTACTAGAAAAGCAGGTGGCATCCAGCAAAGCTGCAAGTAACAGATTCAGAAGAACCAAATGGGGTTGGCTCTTCACACACCATGTGGGTGAGCCACAGAACACTCTGCCACAGGATACTGTGGACAGTAAAAGGGAGATTGGATAAATTAAATGGACAAATGGAAGAGCAATCTCTTAAGAGAAACCCAGAAACTCCCTGAGACACTGTTACAGGGAGACAGACTATTCCAGGGAAGTGCCCATAAATGTCTCCTCTACTCTTACACCCCCCTTCCTGTTGGACACTGCCAAAGACAGAACACTAAGCTGGATTGGTTCCACACAGGCTGGCTGTAATGATGCTCTTACACTGTGTTAAAGGCAGTTGACACGCTTGACACATGCTGACTGAATATTACACGTAAGAGTCCTGAGAATTACATTGCTGGTCTCTGTATGCCCTGTTCCCTGCTCCAGCCTGTTTCACCTGGGCTGGAGGCTGAAAAAGGCTGTTATTAGCTAAAAGATACCCCCTTAGCATAAAATCACCTCTAGAATCACTGCAAATTGCAGAACTCGAAAGAGCTAAGGACATTTTTCAAACTTTCACCTTCAGGGTAGGCTGTTCCATACATTTTTCTCTGCTATCACACTACTGAAAAAATTATCTTCAGTTGCTAGCTTAGTGTTCTTGCACTGACCTAAATATTACTTAACTGACATCTTAGGGATTCAGTGGAAGTACCACCATTCCTTTGAAAGGGTAACATTTGATACATTTGATGATTTAACATTGCTGGTTTACTGTTTGTTTGAGAGTAGCTCTAGCTACAAAGAATCAAAGCATCTCTAATTCCACCATGGACAGCCTTGATATTCCAGCTGTCCAGATCTGCAGGGGGAGGGGAGAGGAATCACACAAATCCCCAAACTCAGTGGAAAATATCTGCAAAGAGAACATAATAACTTTTTTTTTTTTAGATCCTTAATTGAACAAGATGTGTTCTCCATTATCACTGTTTAAAGATGCATTTTGACCTGTAGTTTGAAGACTCTTTCTCAAGTCAGTCCTTCAGCTACCAAGAATGAATGAGAAACCCACTCCACTTACCAGGTAAATAAAGCACACAGCCTGCCCAGGGCTGTAGTGTACCTTTCTGCATTTGCTGTGTTAATACCAGTTTCTAAAAGGCTTAATTATAAAATGCTCTGTGACAGATTAGCACTTATGTTACAACTGCTCCTTAGAGATCAGTCTAGCTCCCAAGTCTTCTAGATTCTGTGAACCACAACAGGGAAATCCTTGTATGACCAAGATACACAAACCACAGACTACCCTGGGAATAATCATAGGTGAGAGAGGCCAATGGGTCCCTCCAAGTCCCCACAAGTATGCATGGGGCTGCACATCCTGCAACATTTCCCAGAGACCTGTTGATAGCAGCCCTAGGAGCCCTTCTGGGCTCTCTTCCTCCACATTCAGGACTCCAA
This sequence comes from Aegotheles bennettii, assembly GCA_013398125.1. Lineage (NCBI taxonomy): Eukaryota > Metazoa > Chordata > Aves > Caprimulgiformes > Aegothelidae > Aegotheles > Aegotheles bennettii. The sequence goes on from VZRW01009225.1 coordinate 214,058, forward strand.
ACTACACGTTGGGGAGATATTTAGCATTTTAAAAGCTCGTATTTCAAGTGCTTCCTGCTCATCAGACCTAATCTTTCACATGTTGCTACTGGAACAGATGTATTTCAGTAATTTTGATTTCCAGCTGTGTATGTGCCTCTGTGTATTGGGACATAAAGAAAAAGATATCAGTATGTTTATATACCAACAGATATACACAGAGTCTGAAACAAAAGGCTTCCTCATGGTATGGCAATGGGGTGTGCTTTCTGAGTAGTCCACTTGAGCTCAGATGGTGTTGCTGATGAGGTGCCAAGGCAGTAGCGATCCTGTGCAGGAGCTCGGGTTTTGAGTTGCTGGCAGTAGTTATAACTTGAAAAAACACTTGAATATCAAGCTTTTTATTTTTTTTAATGCTTTCATAAAATGAAAGCGAAGAACATTTAAAATTAAAAATTATCTCAAAAGGTATTTCAATTCATAGCATTTAAAAGGTAGCATCATCATTTCCAGGCTTCTTGTTCTTGTGATATGAACAATTCAGCAAATACAACAAAATAACAAATATTATTAAATGCTGACAAGCCATAAATTTGCCTTTTTTCCCCTCAGAAACAATTTTTCACTGATGAATGCTACCTGGGTATATTTTCCAAAGACAAAACATATTGGTAATCAGCTGGGTATATGTAATCTTCATCTCTCCAGGCTTCCTGCTCCCCATGTCCTCACTGAATCGAATGCTGTACTTCCTTACACATCCACAGTGCCTTGCACAATTTGATTATAATGAAATCTTTTTCCACCATGTCTTGCATCAGTGTTGCTGCCACTGAGCCTGCTTTTTTCCTCCCCACTTCAGTTTATTTTGAACACATTCATATAACCATTGAACGAGGGACTGTTTGTGACTGAAGGTCTGGTTATGTACATTACAACCTTGTCTCAGTTCTGCTAAGAAAACTGTTGCTAAGGCATGAGAGAGTGCATGAGCTAAAGTAATGTAAGATAAGAAAAATAACCATGCTGATAGCAGAGCAAGAATTGCAACAGTAATAGCTGGCAGATTAAGAATTCAAGGAGAAAATGTACCAACACAAAGTTCTACACAACTCGAGAGAGGAGAGAGAAGGAGAGAGAAGGAGAGAGAAGGAGAGAGAAGGAGAGAGAAGGAGAGAGAAGGAGAGAGAAGGAGAGAGAAGGAGAGAGAAGGAGAGAGAAGGATAGTAAACAGCATCTCAGGAACACCAAGGGTCAGCCTGTTCTAAGAAGCAACAGAGACCAAGACTTCTCCAGCTGTCTGACAGCTGCCTGATCAGTGGAAACTCAGTAAGGGTTCTGAGCATATTAAAGCTCAGCACTGTGGTCCCACCTATCCTTTGCAGGTGGTCACCAATGAAGGACACCTTTCTATTCTTGCTTGTACTTTAGTGAGTCCCTTACTGAGCCCTAAGGACACCTGACAAAGCGACCCACCATGTGATGGTCACATTCACAATGCCCACAAAGATAAAGGAATCTGGCTTCATCACTGGCTTCTAAGCATCAAAGAAATCCAAGGATTGATGGATTTTTTTTTTTTTAGTGATGTACCTACTGCCCACAGGCTTCCTTTGCTGTGTTTAGTTGTCCTTTCCTATGGAGAAATTTATTTTCTGCCCCATCAAAAACATGAGCAAAAAAACCCAAAAAAACACACCACCAAAAAGGATTTGGTGATTTCAAGGAGCTCCAGAAATTGAGATGCAAAATCTTACCACATAGCAAAATATTCCCTATTTTTCTCTTTGAAATAAATGAATACTAGTGATATTATGTCAAACAGTAACTTTTCCTCTCCTGTTTAATTAATTTTTTTCTTCCTTATTGAGTGAAATCATGCACAAGTAAAAAGTGAATGCAAAAGAACAAAAAATAGGACAGTAAGAAACATGAGTGGAGAAAATTCCTGACAGAGCTGTCTATGAGGTACTTTCACAGAGCATTACTTTTTCTCAATACAGAGGAATTTGATTTCACTACATCACAGGCCACCCATTCAATGAAGTCATTCTGATCTGTCTTTATTCTTGCTGACTGTATTTCTTATTTCACTGTTGCCTTCTTCCCCTACCAACCAGTCTGGAACAAAATGCTTACATTAAATGAGAAAATGAATGGCTAGTGTTACTTCTTCCACCAGCTTAAGACCACTAAAATGCTTTGAAACCAAGCAAGAACAAATCAGAAATTTTTAATATCCTTGTTTGAGTCCCCACTATGCCCAATGTTACAGGGGTCTCTGGAGAACCCTCACCCCATTGCTGGTCAGAGAAGGGAAAGAAATTACACAAGATCACAAGGCAGGACAGAGAAGTCCAGCAGAAGATGCTGTCTTGATTTGGATGAACAGATGGGATAGATCACCCCATGGAGCTGGCTCACTCTCTCCATTAAGAGTCCATTGAGAGCTGATGACTAGCTAAGCTCAACTCGTAGACAACTGGAAAGGCAGAAGGTGTTGGATTTTGCTAATCTTCTTGAAAGAAGAAAACATTTATAATGTCAAGTTCTGAGCCATTTCAAGCGAACTGTATAACTTGTTTGTACATTATTCAGAAAAACAGTAAAACTCATTAAAAAAGACCACAACCAAGATGTTGAGAAGCCACAAGCAAGAATGAATTGCAGTCAGGAGAAGTACCTTCAGATTCCACAGTTTGTTCTCTTAATCATTTTTATTCAGGCAATATCAAGATGAATACCTGTTTTCCCTTGATGCTCTCCTCCTGAGAATACTGGCACTCTGTAGACAGTCAGCCAAAATAATACATTTCTAAGTTGAGAAGGCTTAAAGAGTCTAAGAAGACAACAGCAATAAATTCTGAGGAACAGCATTGTTGGCTGGGAAAAAAGCAAAGCAGGAAGCCTCAATGGCAGCCATAAAAAACCAAAGAAACCTTGATTCACTCAGATGTGAATGTCTGAGAAAGGCACATACCTGGCCTGTCATTTCAATTTTTGTTCCTTTTATTATACTTTCCAGAAAAGCTTTACTTACCCACATTTCCACTGATTTCTTTCTTTAAAACAACATTGAGGGGAGCAGGTGTTGAGATCAGTATTCAAAACCATGTCATGGCTTAGGAGTCCTATTTATACATACAGACCAGTGCTATGCTAATCAGTTGGTACAGAATTATAGATATGTACTAAAGAAGATAACGAGTTCTTACCAATCTGCCTATCAACAGAAGATCTCATGCTCACAAAACTAAACGCCTTTCTGATAAGGACCAAAGTAAAATTAGGAAATTCATTCCACTGCCAATCATGTAATTTCTCTGCAATAAGAACCTGCCAGATCTTCAGCTGGTTCTGTGCTTGACCAATTCTTAAATAAAGCTTAAATGCAGAGCACAGCATAAACCCACAGTCAATGTGCTCAAAATATCACCCAGTTGATTTGTTTTTCCCCCACCACATGCACAAGCTCCTACCCACCAGCATCACAAAACTGCCCAAAGGTGCCTTGGAGCTGTGCAGAAGCTCAGTCCACGTGCCAACACACCACCCCTAGTCTCACTTAGTTACATGAACCACCCTGATCTTTCATTTGGTGGTGAGCTCCAACCCACTGGCTGTGATCACTTTCTTTTTCTTCTCTTATTAGCTCTTTCAGTTCTATTTAACTGAAAAACCTTGATGACATAGCAGAATATTTCCAAGGCATCTTAAAGCCTTCCAAAAGATCTATGCAGGTCTATCAGTGTCATTACATTCCCGCTGGCTTTCTTCATATATGCTTTATATTTGGTCTTCTCTAGGCTTTTAGCTGCTCTGTGTTTATAGCACACAGCACAAAGAGCCTGCAGTCTGCATCCGGGACTCTGAAGACATTTTACATTCTTTTTGGTAAAGATACACCTTTCCCTGGGCATTCAATGGACTTGTTGCCTAATTCAGCAGCAGAGTCGACCATCACCAAGCACTGAAGCACCTTTGAGACTCTGGCCCTTGCTTACTGCAGCCTGCATGAGTATTGGGAACTATACAAAAAAGTTCTCCTTAAGAAGCAAAATTTCTGAGTATTAAGTTGGAAGCTTCTAAAGTCTTTAAAAAACCAGAAGCACTTAAAAGCAACTTTATTATTTCTCAACTCTTTCTGATAATATTAGAAATAATACCTTAATCAGTCTTTCACAGAAATCTGTTACCTTAGGGCTATTCTGCAATCTAACATTTTCCTCAATTTAGTCTCAGAACACAGCACCCACCCCTGCAAGCAGCAACACTGGCATATCACAAAGATCACCAAATGGGAAAACCATCCTGGAGCCATCAGAGGAAAAAAGGCTGAAGAAAACATCAGAAATTTGAATCAAGAATTTCTCTGATTCCATATTGTTGCTCCTCATGTAAGCATGGGTGGCAACCAGGGTGCTTCTAATATCCCTGACTCCTCCTGGCTCTCATAAAGGTAAATATTTGCTAATGGCCCAGACTTTGGCAAACTCAAACAGAAGTGTAGGTAAAGAGGTGAACCCACAAAATTATACTTTCCTGATTCACTCTGTGTCCTTAAACTGCTTGTCATTATTGGCATACAAGAGAAATAGATGTGATTCTTGAACTTGACATTGAAATTCCCTGTGCTTCCCACCAAATTCGTGGGAATACTTGGGAGCTGCACACACACTGATTCTTCTTCTCCCCTCAAAAGCCATGAAGATCTGTGACGTGCTGCATGGTCATGTTAGGGAGCTGGGCACAACTCAGTGATGCGAGGCATTGATGTTAGTCCTCTGCAGCACAGCATGCTAAGAGCTAGACCACAAAATACTGAGTTCATCTTGCTTGAAAAAACCTCTCTATCCTGCCTATAACATTTTGGGTATGGGACTCTGCACCTGAACACAGAATTATACATGAGCTTGTTTTGTATGCACTGCTGGGAATTCATGGAGCTGCTTTGTGTCCCATGTGAAAACACAGGGCAGTAGTCAGACTGTTCCTTCAGTTCCTCTATGACATGTTTAAAAGCTAAATTAATGGTAACATAATAGCAGAGCTAGAATGAAATATTCCAAATGCTTGCTCCTACCACTTCATCACTAGTAAAACGCCTTTACCCATAATTGTTATCATTAGCAGAGAAAAAAGCAAGAATATAAACAATACTCAGCTTGATATGCAAGGGATGGCATAGCCATGGCTGAGATGAGCATGCATCTGCACACTTGTTCTCAAAATTGGAGACAACGATTATTCCACATATGGGAAAGAATGAAGCTGAAAATTAATCTAAGGATGTGACAATCTGCCAAGTGGTGTGTAAATGCGATGGCAGCCTGAATAGCCGTAATGTAAGTACAGGATTCTCAAAGCTATTCTTCTGCAGACATTATGGGTTCAAAGCACATTTTACTCCTTTAAAAGATGCAGGATTGTACATCCTTGATCAAAATGACTCATTAGAAAGAATTTATATTATGCATATTTCCCCCGTCAAATCATTACAATGTGCCTTTAATTATTAAATATTCTTGCTAAGAAGTAGCTTTCATGACTTCATTTGATGTCAGGATTTGTCTGTCTGGTTCACCGAAATGACTGTGAAGTCTCTCAGATCTGGAATCACTCCTTTCACGGATAGCACCACGTCAACTTAGGAAATCAGCTCCTGCTCCTCTGAACAGACAACTGTTCTGAACAAGGGGAGTTCCTGGAAAAATGACCTGCTGCGTGCTGATAGCGTGATTTGAAACGAATATTTTAGATCTTTTTTTGGTCATCATTTCAATTTTAAAACTGTATTTTAGAAATTGCTTTCCATCTTGTAATTCACTCCCTCCTTTTGTCCTGAATAAGTGAGAAAGATCGCAGTCGGATCTGCAGGCTCCCTAGCACATGTTATGTTCAATTTCTTCTGTCGCATTCCCATAAGTAAGAGCAGATGTTGCTAAGAACATTCACGAGTTTAGTTCTGAAGTGTGCAGCCAGACATTTGTCAGGCTAATTTGATTTCCTGAGGACTGCAAGGAGCGTTCTGCTGGGTACTTCCCCATCTGCAACGCTCAGCCGCTCTTGCCAAACTCACTGGAAGCCTCCAATGAAGATGTTTGCCTTCGAATTCGTGCTTAAGGCTACTTTTTATTAGTTTTCTTCAAGAAGTCTTTTTTTTCCCCTGTTAATGCTGCTGTAAAGATGGAGAGGAGCAGGCTTAGGAGAATAATGAGAAGATGCTCCCACAAGACGATCATCACCTTTGCCACCTTAGCACTTACTGCATGTGGGCTAAAGCCAGCAGGAAAGACACACACAGATTTTAGTGAAGGATTTGGTGTTCTCCCACAGATGAAGAAACATCAGAATTTAAATAATTCCATACATGCCAGCTGCAAGCTTTCTTTTAGGACTAACTGCCAACAGCAAGTCGCTCTCTGCACACCTGTCCAGCAAAGTTTAACACATCCTGCAAAGCCTTAGGAAACCTTCCATTTTCCCATGGACTTGTTACTGGTGTTTGCTCATTTTGGATTTCAATTCGTAATTGCTGAACACTGCCTTTGGATCAAATATGGCCGAGTTTGGCATAGGGTTGGGAATGTTCCCGGATTCAGGCAGCTGGTAAGGTGTTCTCTCAGCACTAAGGAGAGGTTTGCTGGTGCTTTCTGCGTGGCTGCAGTGCAATTCCTGCACACGGGAGGAGTGGGGATTCCTGCGCTCAAAGAGAGAAAATAAACAGCAACGCGATATCCATGTGCAGGAGCCATTTCCCCGGTGGATTTTCCATAGGAGCTGTATCCAAGTGTTCAACCTCTACCGAGCGCTGCCCGGGCATCAGACGAGGGGCTGTAGAACGAGCCGCAGGGTCACCCCCTGACACCGCCCCCGGCTGTCCCTGTCCCAGCCCGGGGTGTCCCTNGGCGGGCTGGGAGCGCCCCCTACCGCCCTGCGGGTGCCCGCCCACAGCGGCGGCCCCGAGCTCACCCGGGGCGGTGCGGGGCGGTGCGGTGCCAGCAGCTTGCGGTGGGTGCTGTGGCCCGGCCCAGTGTCCAGGAGCAGCACTGACACGCAGAGCGGCGCTCAGCCGAGATCGGGATCCGTTCCACTCGCTTCCAGCTTCCCCGAGAGAATGCCAGCCGGGGAGGAACTCCGCAGCGGAACGGCGGCTCTGCCGTGTGCGGGAGAGAACCCGTCCCTCCGTGTGAAGGAGCACAGCGCGGTGGGGGTGGAAGGGACCTCTGGGATCACCCAGTCCAAGCCCCTGCTCAAGCAGGTGGCACAGGATCGTGCCCAGGCGGGGTTTGAATGTCTCCAGAGACCCCAACCCTCTCTGGGCAGCCTGGCCCAGGGCTCGGGCACCCTCAGGGTAAAGAAGTTGTTCCTCATGTTGAGATGGAACTTCTCACTTCCTCCTGACACCTGTAGACATTTATAAGCACTGATGAGATCCCCTCTCAGCCTTCTCTTCCCCAGGCTGAACAGCTCCAGGTCTCAGCCTTTCCTCAGGATGCTCCAGTCCCCTCAGCATCCTCATAGCCCTTCGCTGGACTCTCTCCAGCAGTTCCCTGTCCTTCTTGAACTGGGGAGCCCAGTTCCCAGACCTGAACAGAACCCTCTAGACGTGGCCTCCCCGTGGCAGAGAGGTTTATCCTGACGTTACTTTAGAAGTGCAGAGTTATGCTGTGCACAGCTCAGCAGCCCCCTGACTCCCCTGTCAGGCTGCAGCAGGCAGAGGAAGGAAAAGCTGCTCTTCCCTTTCTTCATGTACAGAAGTGTACTACAAGTGTACTACAGCTGAAATGTCCGTGGCTCACAGGAATCCAACTCCCTTCGAGTGCGTATATTGTTTTTATAGGTCAAACTCTTAGGGAAAAAAATGTATCTTAAGATTCATTCCAAAATGTAAAACTCAGGTCTCAGATTACAACTCGAGGTTTAGCAAAACCATTTCAGAATGTGGAAATTTTAGACCCAACTTTCCCTTTTTTCTATTACATGGATGAGGAAGCACGAATTATCTAAGAGAAAGGTAAGTCTTCCTCATAAATATCTCCAAAGGCCATTCAGCTCAATCAGCAAACTAGGGAAACGAGCTATTTAGCATAGTTTAGTGACTGAGTTTTCATTTCAAGGTTGAATAATGGCTTTAAAAAGAAAAACAAAAGAGGCTTTGAAATTTATCCTAACCTTCAGTTACACTAAACATGAACACTAAACTGCTGAATTCTGGGGAAGTGACCTATTTCTCAACACTTCAGAAAGCTTAAAGCTGTGTGCAAATGACATTGATAAAACGTGACCCGTGTTTCCCAAGCTTCTTCTACACAATATGGCAAAAACGAAGGAGCATATAAACTCTATTTTAGGGCAAAGACTTAAAGAATAAAGTCCCCGGATAAAATGCACTTTTCCTAAACTTTTTCTTGATTTTATTTCTTTTTTTATAACATCTCCACAAGCTGGATTATGAAGAAGGAACTGATCCCTGCTTAGTCAAAACATGTCTGTTTGATGGAGGGTTCAGCCACAATTACAAAATAGATGGGAAGTTTTTCTGGGCTTCCTCTCCAGCCAAAATTTTTCACCCACCACTGCCACCACCAGCAGCATTTGGCTACAAACAGAAGGACAGTACACTCAACATTTTACAAGATCTTTTGTAGGCACAGCTCACCTGACTTGAGTAAAAAATGTTATACAATACTCCCTGAAGCACTCAGGTTATATACTGCTTCCCTAAAACATTGCCAGATACTTTGATTCTTTAACTAAGGAATTAACCCAAACAATTTTCTAAACTGTTGTTGTTCTTAGCAATGCTTTGTCAAAATCAATATGAGAAATTGTGGAAATGGATAAAATTAAAAGACTGTCAATTAAAAATTAGCTAATTTTCCTCACAGTAAATAACAAAGTCTTTCTCCAATTCAGGCTGAGTGCTAGACGTGCTCTTTAGCAGCTCCAGTTCTCTAAAGAAGTTCAAAGATATTTTTTTTATTTTTAAGATGAATAGCAAAGACAATCTTCTCGCCCTAATTTCCATTGCACTCTTTGTTCCCAGCTACAGTAACGATATTCCCCTTCCCAGGTCTGACTCATATGAAGAGAAATATTGAAGCTGGCATCTTATTCAAAATACACTTGAAAATGACTGAAATACAGAAGCAAGCAATGCAAGCTTAAAGTCACTGCTTACAGCTGGGCAGGATTTCTGCAAACGCAAGGTGTTACGAGCAGAGACAGGCTGACAGTTTTGTGTGATTCCTCTTTGCCTGAAGCAGAAAGGTCTCTGCAGAGGCTTAGGGAGTCCAGGTTGTACTTATACCGAGCAGGCAAATGTAGCAACAGACTTAAAGCAAGAGACAAGCCAAACCCCTCTCCAATGGAACTTTTGTCCTTTTCCTGCTTTCCAAAACACCCATTGGTGTTTTGCTCAAGTGTAATTTCCCTGGTACCCATAAAGACTACTGCAGATATGAGCTTTTGAAAGCCATACCCACGCTCACTCACAGGAATGAGAGACAGCTTCAGTGTGGAATAGCCAAAGGAGGAGTCATTATTACAGCCTGAGTACTATAGGTTCTCTCAGAGCAGACTAAACAGGGGGAAAAAAAATAACCTTTTTTCCTCTTAGAAAAACAACTCTATATGCCCAGGACATCCTTTATATGCTGAGGAGGCTTCCTATCAGGCAGAGGCACTCACCTGTAAAGGAACGATTACATTTCACTGCAAACTTTATATTCTACCTTGGAAAGCCAACTTTCAGCAGGAAAAAAAAAACAAATCTCTATTTTACAGTTTTTATTTTATTACAATTCTATGTCCTATTAATATTTTCTCATTTTACTGACAAAGATTTTGTTAAGGTTATTCAGCAGTTCCTGTGATCTGCTCAAATGCCAGAGGGAGCTAGAATCTACCTATTGAAACCTTGCGGCAAACACAGACGTATTTCTCTTCTTATATGTCCATGTGAAGCCAGTGTCATCAGGACATTCCTGGAGCTATCAGAAGAAGAGTTTGCTAAGAAAGAAGGCCCTGAGTGGAAACAGTGCTCACTGCTGCTCACAGCTATCCCTTGCCTTCCACTGGAAAGGTGTCTGATAGCAGATATCCTTTAGCTCTTGAAAATTCGTTTTGATCTTACCTAACTGCTCGCTGCTGATGTGACTTCTAGAATCAAGAAATCAAGAACCCAGAATCCAGCAATCAGACTGCTGTCCATAGCCTCAGGCAGTGTAGGGTTTTCTGTAATGATGATATGACAAAGATACATCAAGAGAGAGGAAAGGGCCACAAGCTCTTTGTCATCTGCAAGTGAAAGAGCTGTGCACATTTGTAAAAGGCAGAGGTTTCACTTGGAATGGAATGTCTCTCACTAGGAACTGGTTAAATAATGTTACCATAAAAGTGCACATACACCTCCATGGAAAAGTATGTTCCTGTCTCAACTGCTCTGGTGTCCTTCATCTCCAGACCGGCTTCCTATGGAAACAAGGCTGCTGTGACCTTCTCTAAAAGAAGGAAAGAGATGAGCAAGGAAGAGCGTCTTAGCCTGTTTTTCCCCACAGTAATTTGTCAGCACACTGATGATTTTCCATCAGATTTGCCAGAGAGACTTACATCTTAAACACAGTTACACTGTAAGATTCATGCAAATCACAAGCAGGTGAAAGAGACAGACCCTTCGGCACCTGGACTAGGAAGGCTATCTTGCTTCCATAACACTCGGAAAACAAGAGGGGCCATGGAGCTTCTAAAATGGCTACAGAAGAGTAAACAAGTTCAATTATGAATAGGAATAAGTAGGGAAAACATTTTGTTTCTGTGCAGAACTTACTTTTTTCTTCTAACTATATAAATGTCTAAATGTTTACAGAAAGCACACCTTAGTTGTACATTCCACATGCTGATCACCCCAATTAAATTAGGAAGGGTAATGCACATCATCTGAGAAGCTCAGCAGGCTTTCAGAAAAAGAGGAGAATAAGAGCTGGCATTACTGATATTTCCAGGATAGAACATATGAAATAAGTTTAAAGTAACCCTCTTTGAAAACAATCACTTTTATAACTCCTTTTTAAAACAAAGAGCATCAAGAAACTATGTAACTTTTTGTTTGTTTTGCATAACTCCTTTCAGGCCACTTTTCACATATATCCATTACAGTCAGTGCTGCTTTTGTTTGTATAAAAACTTGGTTGTAGTTTGAAATGATAAAAAGATTAACAATAAATATTGGTTAGAGATAAGGGAGAAACAGTGCTTTAAAAAAGGTACAAAGTGTTCAGAGTTGCTAAGGAAGTCAAATATATGTAAAACTGAAGCATAGAGACCCCCAGTCAGACCTACCAAGCCTTTTGTTATGTTTTTCCTTTGCAATTTACATAGAAAAAGCACCAGAACAAACCAACAGAGTCACCCTTTGAAATAAAGTGTATCTATTAACTCTTTAAAGCCAGACATTGGACCAAAATATATGTGGAAAAAAAAAAAGTAAAAAAGCTATGATTTAAGTTACAGAGATGCTTCAAAAGGCATGAGCAGTGTATGATAATAAGTGAATATTAAGGATTCAAATCCCCTCCTTCTTACGAACATGTGGAGAAAACACAATTAATACAAGGATTTTGGGGTTTTGCAGGTCACACTTCACAAACACTTCCGAGGTTTTTGAATTGTTAGTCTAAGATAGGAATGGGTTTTGACCATCTTGGAGGATGGAAAAGATATTTCTCCATCAAACTGTAAATGAGGCCATTCACACATTAAAGAAAAAATACATATGTCATGCTATAAGATAGGAGTTTGCCACATTCTCATTAACAGTAATGGAGATTGCCATAATGATACTTCTATATCTTATCTATTTTCAAGCACAATTCAATTAATTGCTTACTATTTGTTATCAAGAAATGCTGAAATTGACATAAACTGGCATTTTTATGCAGCTGCATTTAAGTCTATAATAGTACAAACAATTTCTCTTCAATCATTTCTTCCTTGCAAAGCACTATTCATCCCATCCCCATGTTTACACACCACAAAGCAGCTTAGAAATCATCCCACTCCAGTTTTAGCCGAGTCCTTTCCTGACTCTACAAAGAACTGCTAGAAGCCATATTGACAGCAAGCCTGCAAATTTATTCTGATCTGCAGGAGCAGACAACCCCTCGCACACAAAGCCCGTAATGTTTTACCACCAGGGCTTTCACTTTGGTTGTACTTCTAATAATGAAGACAACTGCTTATAATGTGATCGACCAAAGTGTGCCTTAAAGACACTTGCTCTTGCTGTGTCACTTGGCATGGTATGGGACCATGGGGAGGAATTCCAGATGAATGCACCTTGCACTGGTTTCCACTGCACTTCTACAGCAGCCAGAGCAAGAGCTGCGAAGCTTTGAAGTGATGCAGTTCTGGCCTCCCCACCTCCAGAGCCTTTCCAGCTCCAAGTTCTGCTTGCCCTTCTAAGGAAGAGAACAAACAGGAGCTTTGGGTCTATTCATTAGCCATTTCTTCTAGCAGAGGAAGGCTGCTTTCTGGATCAGAAAACGTTTAAACTGGTGGAAGCTTGGTAGTTAGCTCACAGTCACAGTGAAACACAGGAGCTTTTCCTTTTGTGGGTTTTATGAAGTTAAATAGGATGTTTTGCACTTAACCTGCATGGAACAGAAATCTGAATAATCCGTTCCATTCTTATTGATTTGTCTTCATAGTCATATCAATCTCTGTGCTGTAATGACTTGAATGAAAAAGACGTAGCTGTATTTTTTCCAATTTCAGGGTGTCAACTTCTAAAGGCAGAGCAAGGAGGGGATCCAGCATGGATCCAGCCATTCATGCAAAGACCATGTTTTAAAAACTTGAATTTTATTCATACTGACATTCTGGATGAGGCAGTGTGCTCTAGTATATAGCTTATATCATTCTCTAGTTTTACCATTGGTACTTACCAGGATCACAAAAGCTTGGAGGACACTGTAGAATCCTCTGACACACAACCGCAGGCTTGATAAGCTGCTTTCCAAAATGGACAGGTTCTGTTAATCTGAAATTTAAGACAGCGAATCACTCAGTTTGGCACTTGTTCAGTGTGTGCTAGAAAAACAAATTACATTTTTTGTTTCTGTCAATGGCTGGCTTTCACAGCCACCTCAAAAGCCTTAATTCCCCAGCTGAGTGTTTGCTGGATTATTCTCAACACCCATCACTCTTCATCCGCCATAAGCCTGTGTTTCCAGCAAAATGAGGTCAACCTGACCTAAGCAGGACAACTTAAGTGAAGCCAAATGTTTTGGGTATCTCCTCCAGAGCACACTGAAACATCCTGTTGACTTGAAAGGGCACTAGATCAGGCTTTGAATACCTTAATTCCTGCAGACAAAACTTTAGCCATGATACCTGGCTCTACAAACAATACATTTTTCAAACATGTCCGACTCCAGAGAAAACTATTTTACAATACCTTTTCTCCCCCTTCTTTTACCTTGATTACAGACGTCACATCAATTTCTGTTCTTCATGTTCTCAAAACCTCATGCACATCATGCACCACCCTCCCATAGCAGATCATTTATTACCAATTTCGTAACTTACCATCTTTGATCAGATAACCATTATCTTATTTTTGTTTAGGCCTCTTTAAAAGCTTTCTTTGATTTCTGATATTCCTGTCATCTCCAATGACATTTTACACATCACAATCCATCAGTAACATGACAAATTTTCTTCTTTCTCCACAGTAGCTTTTTTGTTGTGATTTCACTATCTTTAGATTGAATTAAAGAAGCAGCACTGAGCCTTCCTTTGGATTTGGTTGCTTTTTGTTTTGTTTTGTTTTTTGATGTGTGGAAAATACATATGCCCTCTATTCTTACAGGAGATATGAATTTAAAATTTCACCTTTATTTTCTTGCTCAAGCACAGCATTTGCCAAATAAATTCCTCTCACGTATTTTATAAAAACATGGAAAAAGGAAACCCCATTTACTTATGTACATTATGCAGAGAAAAACTGCAAATATTTGGTATAGAACCATATTTTTACTTAAACATTTTTAAAAAGTGAAAACAAGTGATATCTAATTTATGGAAATAGATTGAATAGTAGCTGACACTATTCATTTCCCCTCAGATTCGCAGCTGCACATTAGTTACTTTAGCAATTTTGCTCAATAACTTTTCAGGGATTCCACAGACTGTGCTTTGATTCCATTATGCCATGACTCACAGTTAATGTTCTTCCAAAATGTATGAATGAAGGAATTAGTTCCGAAAATAAAGCTTCCTTTCTAGTATCGTAGCACCATTTTGATACTGACCGCAATCAAACTGTTTATGAACTAACTCATATGATCACTTGGAATTTATTAACCAGATCTCGCATCAGTTACAGTCATTAGTTGCACAAGTATTATCCAGAAAGGAAGGCTGCAGCATTTCTTTATGACAAGAACAATAGGTACCTGTTTTCAGGCACTCCAGTATCAAGCAAAGTAGTATTTTAGATATTTGGACTCCTTTCTATAAATTATCTCTTTTGGTATTAAAGTACAAATGAATGTTCTACATGACCTAACATCACTACAATTTCACAGTAAATACCTAACTTAGAATTTCCTTCATCTGGCCCATGCAAATGTCTTTGGCTGTAAGCAACCAGCGGGGATTCTAAGGTGTCTAAGGTCTGCATCCTCCGAGTATAAGCTGGCTCACAGGGAGCCACACCATGACTTTCAGTAACAGATCAGTGAAGAGAAAGGGAAGGGAGAAGATGCCTATATGGATTTTCTCTGGAGTTAGTTCATTAATTTAATAGTTTGTTCCCAAGTTGGAAAAGTAGCACTATCCAGGTTTCAGAATGTAATTTCACATAATTCCATAGCTTTTCGGAGGATATTTGAAGAACTTGGTCTGTTGTTGGCTAGAATTTATAGCTGGCTGTGGTTCTTCCTCACCAGCTCCCCCCTCACCACCCCACTCCCCAGTAAATTAATGAACTAATTCCAGAGATTTCTTACTTCCAGCTTTGTTACCAAGTTAACATTAGAGGATTTTATGCTTTTTCAGACTGTTCCTACATTTTCAAAATATTCCTGTAGCTCTTTTCAGTAGCACTCTGGCAACTACTGAAGAAGACTTTCTGTACCACTTCATTTTTCAGTCCACCAAATTCTGTTTTTTCACCAGCTCAAAGAAATTACTAATGCTTCAGTGGAATCAAAAGAGGTAAAACCTGTCAGCTAAAAAAAACCCAAATCACCATCTCCCTATGTCCAAGAGACTTTGCTATTTAGGCATAAACAGAAAAAAACCCCATCCTAGATCCTGTAAGAGTACAGTGAAACCCATTATGCGGAAGGATGGAATATCACCATTGCCTCAAGGCAGGCAGTTTCTTGAGGGCCGGAGAAGCCATCCTGCTCTCCCCAAGGCTCCAAAAGGAAAAGCATTACAGCCTGCATCAACTAAGAAGCTCCAGTCTCAGCAGGGACCACTGTGGACACCTGCAACACAGGACTGCAGAAAGCCTCTAAAATCTAGGGCACAAGATGTATTTCATAAAGACAACTGCCCTTGCTTTAAAGGCTCAATGGTAATATGATCACCACCTCTGGAAATCCAGTCTTTAATCATCCTCTCTGTAGCATATTGCCCCTTCCTTCATTATTGGATTTGTCTTTATTTGCAGTTTCAGCAACTGAATTTGTCTATATGTTTGCCAGCCATGTGGAAACCCCAGCACTATCGCTGTCTTTCCTGTGCATAATTAGCTGTACAAAAAATGTAAAGTCACCTTCAGGATGCTCTTTAGCAAGCTCTGTTACTATTTTTAATATATTCCTCTAACAAGTAACAACAGCTGCGTGGAATTTCTATTCAGCATACATTTTTTCCACTGGTCTACCTGGAAAAACTCTTTTTAAAGAGTTAAAAATTACCACTGTGTTTCTTCTTGACTACGAGAAGAAGCAAATTCACTGTTAACTTTTTATCAAGTCTCCCACAACCTAAATCTAATTTCTTACTGTGTCAAGACTTAGTTCAGCTACAAACACTCCATCTTGACCTACATAGCCCTGAAAAGGTGAACCAAAGGACTTTTTAGTAAGGCAGTGATAGCTTATATGGACTTAACTTCTTTTACCAATCTGCAACCCAAGTATGGGAATATCATCTCTTCCCTATTACTTCTACATTAGCATTAGATATCCTGAGAGTATTCTTGACATTAGCTATAGAACACTTAAGTATTAATAACCTTTAAGCAAAATTCCATGCTCCCAAAAACACTCTGAAGAAACATTTTACCACTTGCTTTCCTCCACAAGAGCAATGGGGAAAATTATAATTCAATTACTGATGAAGGTGCAAGAGACATTCTTTCTTGTTTTTTCTAGGGGAAGTCAGATCTGACTGTCTATTGCTTGTACAAATGATGAAAAATTGCATCTGCATGTTATTTGCTTTTGCTTCCTTCAACAATAAGCTGAGCAGCCTCTGAGCTGAGTTGTGCACTGTGCTATGGCACTCAGAACTTCTAATCTATTTTCAAGTCTTCGGGTATGGTTCCATTACTAATATTTCCTAATAAATCCCCAAATAATGACAGTCTGATATGATGACAGACGAGTTCAAACATGTGCTTTCCAGTATTGCTGTTGACATACATGCTGGATCTTTAATTTGTTAAAAAAGACTCTACAAATGCTAGCAGGGCATCGAGTATAAAACAAGTGCTCCTGACGGTTCAGTGCCAGCCTGTCCACACCACCATGCAGTGAGCCACCTCTGTGGTATACTCTGTTCCCAGCGTTCTTACACATCTCCCACAGCTGTGTATGCAGATGCACACGATTCTGTGCTGTAAAGCTTCTACTACTATTAGCCACTGAGTTCTTTTTGCCTGATTGGTTGTTTTTAAAATTCATGGACATTTTCAAATGCCCATAACCCCAGCTCTCTGTTAAACAGAAGAAATACTTTTATTTTAACTCTTCTTGAAGTTAATTTGGAGCAGGAGATGACTGCTTCAGAGGATTTCGCTTCTTCCACCTTTATTCATAAAGTAATGTTACGCTTCTAGACTGTGTGCAATATCTGCTGTTTCTTTATCACATATTTACCTCTTCAAGCAAAATTATTCTGTCTGTAAACTCACTGGTACCATTAGGAATACAGGAGACGTGTCTGGTCCTTTTCAAGTCACACAGAGCCTACATGTGTGTTGCCTAGGCTGGCTGAACTGGGTGCAGAGCACACACAAGTAACCAACGCTCATCTATGACAAAGGGAAAAGCATTACCCAAAGGTACACACAGAATTCTGACACCTGGAAGAACAAACCAGTTACTTGCAAAATGTTTGTTACCTTGGAAGATGTTTGTTGTTCAATATGACAATAGCCAGGGAAGCCAAAGATGCCTGAAAATACTTTTGCCAAAGCACCAGCTAGTTCAATAAATAACCAGATTTGAGGACGTAGCATCTCTTTCCCAATAACAGCAGGGGATTTGAAGCACTTATCTAGTGACCATACACACACCAACCTACTGGCCGAGAAAGCAAGGGACAAAATAAGGAATCTGTTGCCATAGATGGATGGTAAGGCTATTACAGAATAAAGCAACAGAAACCTCTCAAACTTCAAAAGGGAAGCTGTTCTCCTTAGAACAGAAGTGTGCATCTGCTTTCTGGGAGATGAGAATCATCTCTCACAGGACTGAGATGATTCTTGCTGTACTTGTTGACAGCTATCTCACCGAGAGTTGAGTACGTTCAGTAATCATTTCTCTAGAATTTCTGAAATGCTGAAATGCGAAAGACTGTTCAATATCAGGTTTTAGCAGAAGAGAAACTGTGCCAATCTTTCCAGCAGAACATGAGCTGTATTGCTCCTTTTTCAACATTTGTGATAAACATGGTAACGTTTCTTTACAAATAATGCTGTTATTTGAATGAAGCCCATGACAATCTCCTACTCCAAAGCCCAAGTGGCAATGCCACATCCGCACCAGAAAAGCTCCTTATGACAACTCTGCCTAAGTTTCACTCTCCAAGTAAAAATACGTACCATTTCCAGCCTAGTTGGGATCAGCATGAGACTTCTGGAATCTTCTCTGCAGCAAAACCTTTTGGTATGTATACACTGCAGTATAAACAAACATTCCTCTAATGCCAATTTACCAACAGCACATTTTTGCAGGCATAAATAAGGACCAAATAGAAGTGAAGCACTGGAGACTTAGAGAGAAAAATGGTATGATGTTCTTTACTTAATAGAAGCTACTTCCTTAGTATCTTTTCCAAATGGACTAAAAAAAACCAAAAGAAGAAATAGACCGATTTCTAATGCCCCTCAACAGTGAATAACTTGATTCAACACAGCCAAGACACGCATTCAATTGAAAGACAATCTGTATAAGCACATACATTTTAAAGCATGTAAAAGACAGTCAACCTTTAAACACAAAAGAGCTCACAACCTTAGCAATAGCAGAACCAGTGCTCTGCCTACAATAATGATAATCCTTTCTCTGCTAGCTTTTAAACTTCAAAGAAGGAGAATTACAAGGATGAATGATTCTTTGGCCTCTGTGCTTAAATATCTAACTGAAAAATCAGGCTACTAACCAAGTAAGTGAGCATTAGCTTGAGGTCAATATACACACTACGTGTATGGCAGAGTTTTATCTAAAGTAAGATTCTTACAATCTTGGTTTTATTTCTTGTGAGTTTGTATCAAGTTCAGCTGTTTATATTTCAAATATACTGGTAGGATTAAGGTTACAAAAAGCCTCTGATCGGTTCAAAGAAACCCATTAATGATTAGGCATTAGGATTATAAAATAACAGAAATAATTTTTCAGTAGCTACTTAAAATTCCATTTCAAATGTTATCATCATACATTTTCAAATCAAAATGATCAGTGGCTTTCTTCATTACTGAAATACTGTGTGTGTGTATATAAATATATATATAGAGAGAGAGAGAGAGAGAGAGACGACTTTTTTTCACCAATTCGAGTTGATCTTGCACACCTTCTAGCTTGAAAAGAACAGGCACAATAAGCTGGGAAACTCCCTCTTGTTTCTTGTTCCATACTTTATTGCTTAGACAGAGGGACAGAAAAATCTTCAAATTCCTTTTCAAAGCAGGAATGATCTTGCCTTGCAGTTTGATATGAGCGAACCATAGAAAAGTCCAGGTCCGCCTCAGCTTTCTCTAGGGGCTCAGCAGGTAAGCTAAGAGCCTGGCCACCTCCCCTCCTACTGTCAAGGGTCAGATAAGCACATTAAGACAGCAATCAAGTTCACTTCACACCAAACTTCTCATTAGGTGCTACCTGACCATCTACAGAGCAAAATAGAGTCCTTAATTACATGCCTCTCACACCTAATGTAAAGTAGGATAAACACTGGCAAAAGAGAGGTACATGTGTCATACATAACCACAATCTTTGTCTTTCTCACCTACTGGCAGTAGAGCCATGCTGTCTGCCTCATGAGAAAGAGAAGAAACTGGACAACTTAAGGCACTCAACATAAACAGTCAAAAGAAAAGCAGAAAGAAAGAAATGCAGGAAAACAAGTTTCCCATTTTCAATTAATATTTCATTCTCTCCCTTAAACTGTTTTTTAATCACATGCAGCCCTGTGACTCCCTCCGTACAACTGCTCAATGAGCCTCACCCATCCAACTGCATTTTCCTCCCTTGTGGCTAGACACAGCCTGGGATAAGGCAGCCCTTCTTCCTCTTGATGGAGTCTGTGAGTACAACTACATACAGAATAATTCTTTATTAATTTTAATTTTTTTTCATTTAATTTTTCAAATAGAGTTGGTGGCCTTTAGAACAGACTTACCTTGCCATAACACTAATTCCATGGGTGTCCACAGAAACACACAGCTACCTACACTAAAACTGGACCGAGCAGATCGTATGCTATGCTAGTAAGTGAGCTCCTCTGATGCAGAAATGGCTTCTGATTATGGAGAGGATGTATTCAGTAATGATGACTGTGAGTACTCAAAGAGCTCCCTGAACCATATCAAGTACAACTGCGAGTCTCCACTGAATTTACAGCAATGACAACCAAGGCAGAGGTTTCTTCATTCCACAGGGGACAGCCCTGTGACATCTGGAAGTCTTCGGGAGTATTTTAGGTCTGGTGCTCTAATACTTTCTCCTGTATTGTATGAAGCTTCGCACAGAAGAAGCTACTGCTGGCATAGAGAATGGACATGGGAAAACTTGTGTCTCATCTCCTGTCTATTGAAACAGTGCATTTGAGAACAATACAGCTGTTTTGTGCACTGTGCATACAAAAAACGCCGAAAAATTGTTTCATTTAATTATGATGCTACCACAGCAAAACACAACCCACCCTAATGACTAAATTACAGTGGGAATATTACAAACTAATTTCAAAGTATGAACACATAGATTATAGTTTGATAGATCTACAGACCCCGGTAGTCCAAGGAAATTAGTGATCCTAAGTTGCAACTAGAAAAGTATGTACTAAAACTGCACCCTAATGATGTGCAAATTAAGTGACACTACAAATTACTTTCTACTGATGAAACAAGACATCCAAGTTTCTGAATCAGAAGTACAAAATCACAAAAGAAGGGCAGGCTTTCAGCTCGGCCCCTTGAAAGTCATTGAAGGGTGTTCTAAAGTACAGTATAACATAATAGAAACCAATGATAATTAAAAAAAAAGACTACTAATGTTCTTTTGCAGTAAATTCCTATTTTTGTGAAGTTATAAAGTACACAGTGTTCTGCTGCTTATACTGCAGCATCAAATCTTTACTCGAGCTCCAGGTCATGTTAATGAGGAGAATGTATTCCCTCAGTATCACACTCCATTTGGAAGAAATCTCAACCTTACTTTAAGCCAAATCAATTTCTAGTTCTTTCACCGTTCTTCCCCTCTATCATATCAAGAAAAAACCAAACCTGCTCACAATAGTATGGTCAAAGAGAGAACAAAATGACATTGATTCTTCCAGCCTGGCACCCCAGCAGACTGAATAAAAGACAAAAACAAATAAAAATCTATGTTTATAAACATATCTACAAAATCCAGGTTCCAATTTAAAAGTGAAAGTACTTCCTCTCTTCATGAGACCCCAGCCAATGACTGGATTTAGACAAGCTATACTGTAGGAAATTAAGGTTTCAAAAAGAGAAGGCAGCTGCAGTGTGACACCAGTGCTTTTCCTCAAGGACAGAACAATCAGTTAAATTCAGATCACCTAAAGATACATGTATTTCATCTAGTGGAATGACAACCTACATGCATAAAAAGTGACTTTGTTTCTTTTGGATAAAGGATTTACTTTCACCACAGAAGAAGGCAATGCTAGTATTGCTGTCACTCGTACGTACACACACGTGCACACGCACACACATACAGAATCTCAAGTGAATGGAATTAACCAAAACAGAATGTGGAGAAGTAAGCAGTTTTGGATTACATCTTTATGCCTAAAGTCAATAAATTAAGGATTTTCACCAAAAGTAGTCAAGTCTACACAACCCTAAGGAACTAGTATATCACCAGTATAATGTAATATGCACTTAGCCCCTCAACACGGTGAGGTTTACATGCTCTTCACTGCTCACTGTAACATTTAAAGGCTGTGGTTTAAAAACCCAAAGTCCCAAAGCTGCAGTGTGGGCTCAAAGAGCACACAGTTCACAATAAAACTGCCAGCAGTTACCCAAGAGGCGACCTGTCTCCAAGGAGGATGATCTGGACAGGTACATCCCTCAGGCAATACGGAACTGTCATCTTGGAAGGTGAAACTCATGCAAGAGACACGGTGCTTTCTCATACACTGGCCTAAGCCTGTGAAATGCTCCTGCAGTAGAATTTATGATACACGTGAACAGGTTTATGCAACCTACACAAGTCAGAGACAGGCATGGAAGAGAGATTTACTTTTGAACAGGACTTTCACTGAGCCACCTTTCAGTTTGTCTAATTGTGCCACCCATCCACCATTCAGCCAGGAATATCTCAGGTGGAAAGAAAGTAAATTTACTTGCCCAGTTCCCAGGCAATGTTAACACAGTATGCACATGAGGGAAGCTACAGCTTTTCTACACATCTCATGTACATGGTTGGGGGCTGACCTGCTGGAGAGCAGTGTAGGAGAAAGGGACCTGGGGGTCCTGGTGGACACGAAAATGACCATGAGCCAGCAATGTGCCCTTGTGGCCAAGAAGGCCAATGGCATCCTGGGGTGCATTAGAAAGGGGGTGGTCAGTAGGTCAAGAGAGGTTCTCCTGCCCCTCTATTCTGCCTTGGTGAGGCCACACCTGGAGTATTGTGTCCAGTTCTGGGCCCCACAATTCAAAAAGGACATGGAACTGCTTGAGAGAGTCCAGCGCAGAGCCACAAAGATGATTAAGGGAATGGAACATCTCCCTTATGAGGAAAGGCTGAGGGAGCTGGGGCTCTTTAGCTTGGAGAAAAGGAGGCTGAGGGGTGACCTCATCCATGTTTACAAATATGTAAAGGGTGAGTGTCAGGATGATGGAGCCAAGCTTTTGTCAGTAATAACTAATGATAGGACAAGGGGCAATGGTTTTAAACTGGAGCATAGGAGGTTCCATGTAAATATCAGGAAAAACTTTTTCACTGTGAGAGTGCCAGAGCACTGGACCAGGCTGCCCAGAGAGGCTGTGGAGTCTCCTTGGCTGGAGACATTCAAACCCTGCCTGGATGCGTTCCTGTGTGATGGACTCTAGGTGACCCTGCTCTGGCAGGGGGGGTGGACTAGATGATCTTTCGAGGTCCCTTCCAACCCCTTAGATTCTGTGATTCTGTGATTCTGTGATGGTTGCAAAGCCCTGGAAAACAATTAAGCACCATGAGAAGAATGCCACAGGCATATCAGTGCAGGGGCAGGTGGTAATGCTGTGACTGGCACTAACAAATAAATGAAAAAAAAGTGACTTTTCAGTTAACAACCACCTCCTCTACTGGACAAGTAATGCTCCTTTAGTACCTCATCTGAACCAGCAGTACTCAGCTTGGCTTGCATGCAGTCCACCCTGCCTAAAATCCTCTTGCCTTGTGTGTCTTGTACTGCACTTCCAGAGCAAAGAACTTCCTCCTCAGAAGCAGATTTTTTTTTTGGATATCCAGCATCTCAGCCTGCTCTTTCCTGATCATCATGGACTGATTAAGAGGCCAACTTTAACATTCTGAGGCAGTAATTGCAAACTTGGGTATTTAGGTGT
Source organism: Aegotheles bennettii (assembly GCA_013398125.1). Classification (NCBI taxonomy): domain Eukaryota; kingdom Metazoa; phylum Chordata; class Aves; order Caprimulgiformes; family Aegothelidae; genus Aegotheles; species Aegotheles bennettii. Next base: position 237,294 of record VZRW01009225.1, read on the forward strand.
TTGCTATTTAGACAATTTCATAGGTTCCTCGATAGGGCAGGGGATAGGTACTGTGGCTGGACTACTGCATTCAAGAACCTCTGCTCTCAGTTCAAAATCTTTCAGGGCAACCTTTTCCCAGGAGAAGGCATAGTTCCTTGGGAGCCACAGGAGAGAGTAAGTCCTGTGGGATTTCCAAGGGTTCAGCAGCCCTTTTCCAGATATACAGCAGCTTGTTTACCTGGCAGCAGCAGCGTAGGGAACAGCTCTGTTGTGCTCCACTTCTCCAGCTGCCCTTCACAAGCTTTTGTAGATATCCCACTCTGGCAATACAGACAATTATGGGTTATTTTTGTTGTTGCTTTTTAACCTAGAGAAGAAGGAAGGGCTCTACTGAGGACACCTGACATGCAGAAAACTTTCTTTTCAATACCTCAATTATAATATATTTTTAAAATTCAATCCATAACATGAGACTGTTACAGAAAAGAAAGCAGCTTCTATTTTAATATATTCCCCAAAGAGAAGAAGGAAAGAGAGTTAAATTCAAGGGATAAATAACAAGAGAGAAAATCAGCAGTTAGGGAGGCAAGCAATGGTGCTACCTTTGAGACATCTGGAGGCCAAGGAGAACCTCTTTGAGTGTTGCACCATGGGAGGAATAGCCTCAGGCAAACGCTCTGATTACCCCCAGAGAGGACAGATTCATCTCTCTGATGAGGTCAAGTGGACAATGCATCCTGCCTGGAAAGCTGGGAAAGCGTGTGCAGCTTTATCTATTCCCTCCTGATTTTATAACCTGGCACAATGAAGAAGCTTGTTACAAGTTTTACCTCCCACAAAATACAGATCAAGGAATGTCTTATGCTTAGCCATCGGGACAATTCCAACATCATTAAAACAATGTGAAATGTTTAAAACTTTATTAATGGATAGCTTTTCTTGCAAAACTCATGAAAATACATTAAGCTGGACGTTCTTGGAGCTGAATTACTCTAGACAAAAGCTCTGCCTGTTTTGCAAAGGTATTCGGAGAAAGCTAATAAAATAGTAAAGTCTCCAATTGTTTTCTTATCTTTGCTCTGTGGCTGGAGGAAAACGGCAAAGAAATCTGAATAATACCAAGTTAAAAGTTAGGATTAAAGAAAAAGCAGCACTGCCGTGCAATTGTTAGAAAAAGAAAAGGATTTTGGTGAAGCGTATTTCATGCACTGAGTTCCTTTGTGAAAAGTATTTTTCTACAAGCCAGGAACACAGCACATTTGACTTGATAGTACTTGATCCCACTTGTCCCAAATATCATGAAGTAGTGCCCAGTACTAGAATTTTCAATAGTAATGAAGGGACTTTTCTCTCATTCACATTCAGACTTTGATAGTAACAGGAATTATGTTTCAGTGCTGAAATAGCAAAAAGCTACGAAAGGCATTGCAGAGATTTGTTGGTGCCTAATTAGGGATAACCTACTTCTTCTGGCAAGTTCTCTGCAGTGCCTGTAGAACCATGCACGAGATAAACACAACATGAGGCACTGTGATAATGAAAACAAATACAGAAAATAGTACATCAGAAGACCCCAATACCTTTACATTAGTGACTATGGTACTGCTGTAGCCAAAATTTGGTGGAGGTGAAGAGTCTTACAACTGGAACACGGAAGTCAGTGGCTAATTCAGAACTACCAGTAAAGAACCAGTGACTTGAAGCAGAATTAACATGAGTCTCACAGACAGAGAGGGTCACGGGCAGCAACACTTGCTGGAAAAGCAATGTGAAAAATATAGCAGCCTCCTGAG
>VZRW01009226.1:1870-38071 GCA_013398125.1 Aegotheles bennettii
AAAAAAAAAAAAGTTTACCAATACATAAACTCTCAATTTACCCCTAGTTTCTGAACCATAGGAAATGACTGCTTAGGGATTTAGACGATTCTTCTGATCCACTAACAGGATCTTTCCAGGACACATGCCAGCTCTTCTTTATCTGCATTCTATTTGTGAGAGCACTGTGACCTTGGATGTTACAGGACTGAGAGTACTCCTGTGAAAACTTGACCTTTTTCAAGTACTTTACCAACTCTGGTTATCAAATAACATAACAAAGCACCAAGAATAACACATCTCCCAAATCAGAGGCAACGTTTACTGAGGGCTGAACATAATTAAGCATTTTGGTGACTTCCTCTGATAAATGATCTTTTTCTGTTGATCCACTACCCAGGAAATGCAATGAGTAACAGTATACCATAAGGGGAGTCCTTGCTGTTTAAAAGTTTATTTTGTTTCTTTTATTTATCTGGGTTTTTTTCCCACAGGAAAAAGTATAAACCCTAATGAGTGAGGATTGTCAGCTGCAAGAAATCCAAGTTCTATTTTCAGTTGAGCAGGTCAAAGCTCATCTCCAAAAGCTCAAAACATTACTCATTATAAATTTATTTCTCACCAAAAAGGTACTTTGGAATTCTAGATATTTCTCTTTACCAAAAAAGAAATCCTTAGGTGCCCAAAGGTCTAAGTATGCCCAGAAGCACCTCCATGCAGAATGATTTTGTCTTTGGAGCACTGAAAAAAATGCATTTATTCAGTGATCACTAAATATAAAGTTCATAAACACTAATAGGAGCAGGCACTGAGGCCCAGGTCTCATCACTTTCAAATGAGTGCCCAAACCACAAGGATAAAGAACTGCTTTTCCCCTTGCTTTTCATCTCCCATGAATCCACACACGTGATGTGTGGTAATCCACCGCACATGAAGCAATTAAGCAGGGGCAAAGCTTGAGAGAGGTCTGTAATGCTGCTGTTATAGAATGCTTTTGGAAGGCAGTAAACATGAGATTAAATCCTAGTGCAAAAAACCCCAACCTAATGGAAATCCAGCCTCCCGTATCCCACTGTCATGACTGGCTTGTTAGCTCTCAAAGAGGCATCGCATCACTATTTAGGAGGAGAAGCCCCAGGAACATGATTTTGTGAGGCCTTATAAATCTTGAGTGATGGGAAGTGTCAGAGTAAGAGTCCATATGTTGTACTAAGCTCCACTTCTTTCCACACATTTCTTCCTTTGTGACTAACACAGCTCTGCACTCCTGTGCTGACTCCCCTGGGCTCCTCCAGTTTTTGGTGTGCTGCATGGGGCAGACACCCAGGATCATCAGGGACCGTGGGTGCTATTGCAGGGCTAAATGCCTAAAATAGAGGTGCTGCAACACAAAGTACTGCCAGCTCCATTCTGCTTAATGAATGGAGCTCTGAGGAGTGGATCCCATAACCCCATATATTTCATCACCTTAACAATTACAGAATCATAGAATCACAGAATTACAAAATGGTGGGGGTTGGAAGAGACCTCCAGAGATCACCTGGTCCAACACCCTTGTTAAAGCAGGTTCATCTAGAGCAGGTTGCACAGGATCACATCCAGGCAGGCTTTTAATATCTCCAGAGAAGGAGACTCCACAACCTCTCTGTTCCAGTGCTCTGTTATGCTCAAAGTAAAGTTTTTCCTCATACTCAGACGGAACATCCTGTGTTCCAGTTTGTGCCTGTTGCCTCTTGTCCTGTCACTGGGCACCACTGAAGAGAGTCTGGCCCTATCCTCCTGACACCTGCCTTTTAGATATTTATAAACATTGACAAGATCCTCTCTCAGTCTTCTCTTCTCCAGGCTGAACAGACCCAGGTCCCTCAGTCTTTCCTCACAAGAGGGATGCTCCAGTCCACTGATCATCTTCTTAGCCCTTTGATGGACTGTCTCCAGTAGCTTCTTGTCTCTCTTGAGCAGGAGAACCCAGAACTGAACACAATACTCTAGATGTGGTCTCACCAGGGCAGAATAGAGGGGAAGGGTAACCTCACTCAACCTGCTGGCCACACTCTTGCTAATGAACTCCAGGATGCCATCGGCCTTCTTGGCCACAAGGGCACATTGCTGGCTCATGGTCAACCATAGAACATGTCCACCAGGTCTTTTTCCCCAGAGCTGCTTTCCAGCTGGTAAACCCCTAACCTGTTCCGGTGCCTGGGGTTGTTCCTCCCCAGGTGCAGGACCCTTTGCAGTACTTTGGAGTATCAACACTAGTGTCACAACTTCAAAGGAATTTCCCCTCAGGGAAAGAGATAAGTTACCTCACATTTATTGGGAGCGTCACATAAAAGGGGCAAGGGTACAATAAGTGACAGTGGGAGTTTATTACCATAAAGTAACTGGTTTGTATCTCAACTCTGATTTTAGGGTTTTCAATAGAGACTAAAAAGGCTTAGTCACAAAGATATTTATTTTCCATTTTCAGGGAAAACACACAGTGAGAACCTTGAGTGATGTCACCACTGCGGACTAAGATTTCAATCTCAAGAATAAACGACTTTCCAAAATTTTCATTGCACAAAGAGTTTTTACATTATTGGCTCAAACGAATAAGGAGTTTCTGGGAAAGCTCACTGAAGTTTATCAAGCTTCATCACAAGAGAAAGACTTTGAATTTTCTATTTAATATAACTATGGAATGACAAAATTATGTTTTCTGTCCATGACCTGAATTGTCCATCACTTTTGTACTATATTCAGTTTTTCATTATTGTTTATAATATGATTTTAAGGGAAAGTATCTGGAAAAATCATGTAAGATAAGAAAATTATTTAAAAAGACATCTGTTTTTTCCTATCTGAAGTACATTTGTGTCTTTGAAGAGATATAAAAATGCACACATATATCTGGGGTTTTTTATATTTGTATACATAGTTATACTGTTACTGTTCAAGTAGCAAATGCACACAATCACAGTGAGTATTATATATCAGTCAGTATTTAGAAGAAGAAAATATGTTTTATCTTGGCAACATTCTCTATCCATCCAGTTAAGAATCATTGTTGTGTGCCAGGTTAAGCCAAGTAAAAGCATGTTTCCTTAGACTGTTTAGCTCTACAAACTTCATTAAAATTGGGTTACAAAATATATGTGAGAACAGTGTCCCTTCTTCAGATCAACTGAGAGCATAAGCATTGCTCTCCATGGCACGGAGACTCAGTTATTCACAAATGCCCATCTGAGCTCTGTCTTCTTGTTCCCAGCTCTGTGGGAGTCCCAGCACATCCGTGAAGCTACCAGCTTCTTCAGCACTGCAGACCAGCTCTGGAGAGGGCTATAGAGCTGCCAAGCATTTGTACCTGGGCCCTACCCAGCAGCCAAGCCAAAGGAAGGACTTAGCCTTTCAAACAAATGCACAACGGCAGCAAAGGCCTCTCACTGGCAGCAAGCTCAACTCTGCTCACCCTGCAGCTAGAGAGATGTTTCCAGGGCAGCTGCAATCCCACCCTCGATGGGGTGAAGTGTGTCACCAGACCATCACCTCTTGTGGGCTTTTGTGATACTCCAGGAGAGAAGACAGGAAAAAGGCAAATGCTTGATTTTTCTGTTCTTTCATCTCAGATTTGCTTCTCATTTTTCCCTCTCTTGTTTTCACTTCCCAAATTAAACTTCTCTGACGTGCATGGTGGGCAGCTTTTATTGCTGTACCACTAAAAGGTTGCTGGTTCGGGTTTCTGAACGAAGTTTGTGTCTCTTTCTGAGGGGGGTATTGCTAGCCCTTGTGATATGTGAAGGATAGATCTTCACAGGGAAAGGAATATAAAATATTTCCAAGAGTGTGTTCTTTTTTTTGCCCCCAAAATTAATGAAACAAATTATTTGTAGTAAAAAAGAGAAGTCATTATCACACTGCATTTATAGTCATACCAGTGGAGGTGAATAAATACTTCTTTTAGTGTTTAACTTCCATCTGTTACATCTGTTCCCATTTTTTTCTGTAGAGGTTTATTAGAATCTATGTTATTACACTTAATTTCATTTTGTTTTCCCTTCAGTTCTTTACAGAACAAGTGAGCCTAAGAACCATCAAAAGAGAAATAACCAAGGGGGTTTATCTTTGTCTGATAATACTCTACTAGAATACGAGAGCAGCTCTAAAAAATTCAATTGAATTTTGCTGAAATTTTTGAATGGAAACTTCAGTGTTGTCTTTGGCTTTAGGTTCACAAAATATTCCAGCATACCTTCTGTCATGATCATCAGGTCTTACACGACGTCAACATGGGATCTCCCTTCATCCATTCCTAATCGGTACACCATTGGATTTTAGTTAATGATAATGCATTTAATAGCAAATAGTTTAAATATATTCACACTCTCAAAGTCAGCTGAACCTAGTGATACTGTAACGGCATTTTTAAAGAGATAATTATGGTTTACGTTCTTACGTTGTATTAATAAACTGTGTTGTTCATTGGTTGATAAGAGATGATACACGGGCAGTAAGCAACCTAGCTAAACAAACCATATTATGCATTCTAAATTATTAAAAGGAAAATGTAGCTATTGACATCAATTAGAAAATTACCTGTTACTATATTTCATTTCTACTATATAATTTCATTCATAAGAGGAAGATATTTTTATGCTCTAGTGAAGAAAGCTAGCATAGCTTACATCCTAAAACATAAAGAGGCTCTAAAATGTGACAATCAACCACTGTAGGTGGATAACTAATAAAGCTATGAGTGTTTTTGATTTCCCCATGAGCAGTGTACTTGTACAGGATATAATTTCCAACTGGTTATGAAGTCAAAGATAAAACACTCAAGATAAGCTTATACTAATGAGGTCAAATTAAAGGTAGGACACTGTAAAGGTACAGATTCACTGTTACCTTCTGTGCACAGCATTGCAAAGAGCAAGCACTGGAAGGCTTGCTGTTGGGTCTGTTCTAGCTCCTGAAACCCAAGTAAGAAATTCAGGCCCCTGCCACGTGTACAAGTGTATGAAGAGCAATAATTTGTCGTTCTACAGTTTTGCTCCATTTTTAGATGTCCTTCCAAAATTTGATACAGGCTATTTGCCATTCATATGCAAAGATAAGAAACACAAAATACTGTCAAGCACAACTAAGAGGATAACACCCATGAGCTGTGATCCAAACAAGGGATCTTGGCTGAATAGCCTCAGACATCTAAACACAGAACTTGGATCTTTATACCTTTATACCACCAGCTTCTGACAAGCCAGAATCACATGTATTCACCTAGGAGTTGTTAGAGAAAACACTGGTAACTTGGTATTCTTAGTGTCTTAATGATCCCCCCAGTCAGCTTAAGGAAGAAAAACTAAATTCTTGTCTTTTTAAAAAAAATAGAGGTTAATTTGTCTTTTTTTAACTCCAGTAAACCTTTCAGCACCATTTGTCGTGGAGGAGAGGAGATGATTTTCTGTAAGTGCTTGTAACTTGGAAGGCTAAAGAGCAGGGAAAGCATTCCAGTGCTCCAGCAGCTGGATTTTGTGAATCCCAGTTCATGGACCCTTGCAGTCAGGTTTCTAAGTGTCGTATTGTGAGTCCTGCTAGATGGCTACAAAGCTACAAGATGCCGTGGTATGACACATTGCAACACCCAGGTCCTCTCTATGGATCCTCTGCAACTTGTGTTGCAGACTTCAAGTGGTTCAACAGTTCTACCTGTGCAACATGAAAACCCCAATGTAGGAATGTCTTTCTCTCCATGCTTGCTAGCAGAATTCCTTCCATCTGCCTGTTTTCTGTGTTGAGCTGTTCCTGTCTCCTCTGTCATCTGGGCACTGCCTTCACACAACCAGGTTTGTTAGCAACCTTATGGTATGTTTATTGTGAAACAGTCATCTATGTCATTGACCTTTTAGTTAGTTCAACTTAGGAGTCTACCTGAATGGAGAACCACAGAAGGGTTGAGAAGGCTATAATGTATCTTGTTAAAATATGAGAAAGTTTCTTGTTGATGGAGAGAGAATAATGAATGTGGGAATTACTCTTAATTTCTCCTTTTATTTTTGTGAATTAATTTGTGATGACTGGTTCAATATGGACTTAGTAAGAAGTTTCCTCTCAGCTCCTTCTTGGAAGTAGTCACCATTAGGGGAGCAATGCTAGGGCTGTAAGAGCACAAATACAATCTTCTCAGCTGCTATGACATTCCTTTCCATAACAAACCAAAACATACAAAGGTTGTTTCTCAAAGAGGAATTCAGCTGTCACAGAAGAGTAGGGAAGGTACAAGAGAAATTTAAAAGGGCATAGTGAGAACTAAGGAAAGAAAACTGTGGCAGGACTGCATTCAGAATACTTTTCAGCATTCAAGGACAAGTCAAGAGCCTAAACAGATCTTTGTATCTGGGCCCTAGAGTACTGAAAACAAAGATCAGGAAGGAGATAGGATTGTAAATGGGCAAGCTGAATAAAGAAGTCTAATTTTAATTCAGAATATGCAAGAGCATGTTTGCAGGCAGTGGGACAGGAGCCAACAGAGTTGAAGGTGAGGCTGAGATAATGGGAACAGAAATAAATGAGGAAAGGAGGCTTCAGATAGCAGGGACTGAAGGAGTGAGAGGCAGATGATAGTCCTCAAACCTCAGAACTGGAGACAGGCTGTAACGGGAAAGGGAAAATTAATGGTGGGACAGCAAAAGGATGGAGAGGGCAGAAACTCTACTTGGACTCGTTTTTGTAAGAAATGATGAAGTATGAGAGGGAGGCAATACAGTCTAGCATCAATGATAGGAATATTGCCAATTAAAACAATAGAGTGACTCTTGTCAGACAAGATATTTTCTTATAACTTACCAGTATCAAAATATAATCTCTATTATCATCATTAGAAATAACAGTGGAAAACAATTCACCTCTGAATATCTGACAGTCAAATCCATCCTTCAAGAACATGTGCCCAAAGACATTTACTTACACAATGTATTGCAAAGTTTTCCTGCCATTTGGAAAGTACGAAATTACCTGAAATACAAAAACTACTGCTTGACTGTCAACACTTACAGCTTCTTTTACAATTCTACTTTTCCAATTGTTATACATATTTATATCATTTTAGCATTACATTTTAGTTCCATGAAGGGGAAGGGGCAGCTGCAATTAAAGAAAGGCAACAGATCATACAGACAGTATAGGTCATTATGGCCTGCACATCAGGCTGGATTGTGGTACAAGAGAAGCAGAAGAAAGAATTGGGGTTTGGGTTTTTTCCCTCCATAAGTAAAAACTATGCCTGACGGTCCATCAAATGAAACTACTTTTGAAAAGCCTTACAGAAAAATAGGTTGAAGGTACTCACAGCCAAATTCCAAACCCAAAATTTTCAAAAAAACTACTATTTATTTGGGAAAAGAGTAAATTTTCTCTTAAAGAAGGAGATGGATTTTCAGGCAGCACTGTGTAATCACTTCTGGAGAGGAAGAGGGGAAAAATAGATGTCTTTATGGAGTTTTCACATCCAAAATCACCAATTCCCATTGAATGTCCTGTGATCACAGGTCTATGGCTTTAAAGAAGAATGTGCTGCAGGCTTCACTCAGTACACCACATACCAGGATATTGAGAAGCAACCTGGGGAAACATCTCGCTGCTGGGGTGACAGTGCTGCCCAAGCAGTGGACTTTCTATTGGAGACAGAGCCTGGCTCTCCCTGGTTCTATTGCTCCTTACTCTCTGCCTGTGGGGCTTCTTCCCCAGCAAAACAAACCTCTTGAAACACAGAAACCTACTTCAAGTCTTCTCAGCACCCTGCAGGACCTCATCTTCCTGGGCATGGACACATTGTCTTCCAGGCTAAATTGTCACACACAAAGCTGCATTACTTTCTGAGTAGTCCTTCTCTGCTTTGAAGCACCTCTAGGGGTAGAGAAATTCTCTGACTATGGTGAGACACCAAAAAGCTGGATTAACTTTGTTGTAGAAATTTTATTGGTGGGAACAAGTAATACAATCCTATTCATTGCCATACACAGATCCAACTGTGGTTCAGTAGGATTTCAGACATAAGAAGATGCAGTTGTGCAGGCAACATTCTGACATTCTGTGTGTACTCTTTCCCACATTTTAAGGGAGAGGCTTCAGCTTGCCTCAGACTTCAGGACAGTAGCAAAGCCATTGCTATTCATTTCCATGAAGGAAATAAACCCACACAGGCCTGCAAGATCTATTTGATATTTACATGCAGAGGTTTCTGAAGATAGTCTCTCTCATCATACATCAAGGTTTATTTCTCATTCAGAAATTGATACAGGCAGCAATTATAGGACACCATGACAAAATTATTTCACTTAGGTATGATTCGAGCGGGAAATCTCTTTAAAATTGTATTCTGTGATCAGAGATGAGCTTAAGACATGGATTCCCATCCACTGAAAGTAGGAAGCCCAAGGGCTTCTTTATGCTTTCGGAATTACGTGCTGCACAAAAGCAGTCTCCATGAAAAGTGAAACATTGCCTTCCTTCACCATCCCAGTCAGTTTTCTCAGGCTCAAATTCTCGTCACCAAAATTTATGCAAGCTTTCATCTTTTACTATTGCTATAGCCTTTCTATCTGTTCCTCTTTTATCTACTCCCTATTCTCTTCCTTCCAGACCTTTCTTCTAAGTGTCTCATGAAACATTTCCAAAGGTTGCCCCTCCCTTACTGTCAGTAATCCGTGTTATTTCATTCAGTGTTGTTTTTCTGTAGGAAAATCCTCTCAAAATACCTTAGGGCTCACTGTGAAGAACTCTTGGTCATATTAGGATGTTAGTAGATGACTGGGTGATTTTGATAATCCCATAACCAACTTGTCTGCATTAGTCTAGATATTGCATTACAAACCCAGGAACATATGGACATGACAGTCCCCAGCAATTAATTCACTGTGGTATGCCACCCTCACCAAAATGAAGTTGATTTGATAGATGTATTCCTTACAGGGCAGCTCCATTCACGGGATCAGACCTCAGTCCTCTGAGCATGGCACTGCACCAGGGCGCAGTGCAGCTGTGCAGCCTCCTGTCCGAGACACCTCGCCCGGTGCTCACTTGGCAGTGACCTCCCAGTGCTGCCTCACACCAGACAGGCTTCCCAAATATACAGGCTTATAATTAACTTAGCCACTTTAGCAAACCTAATGTCCTCTTCTTTGCCCATCAATATTCACATTGTGATGCTTGTAAATGTTTTTGGAATAATTCAGTTTTCTTTCCTTTGTATTTGATGTGTTTAAGGACATCAATTTGTCCACTGACTTTAGGTATGAGCTTCGCTTCCTTTAAACAAACAAAATTATAACAATACAAAAAAAGAGGCATCTTTCTTTTCCTCACCCCACTTAGCCCAAGAATTTGCTTGCTCCTAAGCATGGAATCATTCAAACTTCTGAATGAAATGGATGACAATATAATTATTATTTTTTTTTAACATGAAAAAAACCAAATATTTTTGCCCTTTCTTCCCTCATTAAATATGATCTTTTACCAAAAGGGCTAAACAATAATAATTAAAACAAACAAACAAACAAACCAAACCAAAAAAACAACCAGCAGACAATTTACTTGGAAGATTTGAAGACAAACTGCCGAAGTCTGGTGAAATTCTAAACCATCAAAAAGAACATTAACAACTTAAAACATAAATTAGATTCTGCCAGCCCCAGTCATGACCCCAAATGAGACCATGACAGCTAAATGAGGTTCCAGATGCAAAACAGAAATGTAACTCTTGGAGGTCAAAAGCCTGATGAAAGCAAAACTTAAACACAGAAGATCCATCTTACTCCCAGGAAAGACAGGGAATTATGTTAAAAAGCAAGTGCCCTTGCTTGTCAAAATAATGTGGACTAAGAGAAAAAAATGTGAAAGGAATGTAGCAGTTTTGATATAAACCAGGATTAAAACACCAGAGGTCAAATCCTGGCTCCTGTCAGGTTGGATATTGACTTCAGTGACTTAAGGCTTAGTTCTGCATCTGCACCACAAGCTAGGGAAAGAAAGCATCTGCTTGATTCCTTGTTCTCTTTCAAGCTGCGTTTTGTTTGCTGCTGCTTTGATCTTTGCATCAATTGCATGTTCCATGGAAGCTGCTTCTCTTTTGTTTCATTTCATAATCAGCAGTACCCAGTGGCTGCAGGGCTCAGTGGAGAGGGAGAGAGCAAGGCCAGCAGCTGGGCGCCTTCTCCTTCTGGGCTCTGCATTTGAGGCTGCCATACCCATGTGGAGTAAAGATAAACATTAGGCAACTCTTATCTCAGAGAAAGAGGCTTGAGGAGATTCTGGAGAACAAACAACATAACACAGCACAACTTCAAGAAATAAAAACTTAAAGAACTGCACGGTTCCCAGTGCAGTGCTCATACAAGAAAGTCCCTTTGGTTGGGGGGTGTGAAGACAGAGTGGGAACCATGCTATCGTCTCATACCACCTTCATGGAAGAAATGCAAGGCTCTGAGTCCCAGCTACCCTTACACAGAGCTGTAGGATACATAGGGGCTCCCCATGAAGAAGGGTTCTACACCCAGAAGGTGCATAGAGCCACATGCCAACTCTTCCCAGGGCTGCCAATATGCAAGAGGTGGACAGCATCCATGGCCAGGGAGAGCTGCAGGGCTGTGCCTCCCGTGCCACTTGCAGCAGGTTTGGGTGAGGTGCTGGTGCCCACACACAGATGGATGGTGCCATTTGAGGGTGATCATCAGGAAGAGGAGTGAAAAACGTGCCTTGCACCTGGAAGAGCAAGGATGAGCGAAAGCTGAAAAAGGTTAGGTCAAGCCTATACATCAGCCTTTAGACAATAATGGTGATTGGTGCAATGATTTTTCTAGGAGAGTGTCTCTGTTTAGTGGTCAAGTGAATCAAAACCCAGAAAACAGAATTGTTCTCCGTTATGCCCTCCACCCTCCCAGGGGTAGGTTAAAGGGGAATAGGGAGAAAAGACTTCAAGGTTGGAAGTTTTCAATAGAAGAGGGAAGAGATAGTAACACATGGGATACTAATAAGAAAAAAATACAAATATATACACAACCTGATTTCAATGATCACTGATATAAATGTCTGAAAGTCCCTTATGGCAGAGCCAAAACAGGAAAAGGGTCCAGGGCTCTTTTCTGTAACTGATGGAGTTGGATCCTGCAGAGCACATGGCGAGCTGAAGACAAAGAGCACAAGTCCCTCTCCAAGATCTCTAACAGAGGAGTGAATGGAGGCAGGAAGGAAGAAGGGAGGAAGACATGGACTTCCCAGCCTCCTCGGTTTTATAGGGTATGGCAGGAAATGGGAGGAAATACTGACCCCTCTCTGTTCTGTCCCCTGGATACCTCGGGGACCTAAACAACACCCCCTCTCTCTAGGTCTCATATAGATACTGCAACATTAGCCCATGCCCTCTCAAACTGTAACAGAGAGCAATTGCATAGGACCACTTTTGCATGGTTTAAGGTAATGGGTGAGATGGCTCGGGGAGGGTTTGTGCCTACATGAGTGGCAGCCTGGGTGAACTCTGGCCTCTGAAAGTCACTGAAAGTTTGCTCTGCACTTCTACAGATCCCAGCCCTACCACAGCAACCTTTACTAATAACATTGGCTAAACTGTCCCAATCCCTATTTAAGTCTCTACATGATAATGAGCCTAAATAGGCAATCTGGTATTTATCCAAAGCTCCCACTGATTTCAGTGGCAGCTGGGATTGCTCAGCAGCTTGGAAAATCAGGCTACTTATATTTAGCTATTTAAATATGGAGTTAGGAACCTATTTTTAGGCACTCGAATTGAAAATTTTGGCCCTAATATTCAATGTAAATTCTTTTTTCACCACTTTCAGCAAAATTTTGAGGAAAATAAAAATATGATGAATAAATGTGAGATTATTTTTATTCTCAAAAGATTGTATTCAAATATCTCTTTGATGACTTCATATAGTTATAACTTCCAAACCAGTGTGTTAAACTTAACTTTAACCATGTACAATTGGTTATACTAAGAAAAAAAAACAATCCAGCATGCAAAGATGTTATTTCACCAGGTTTAGTTTCAGAAATATAAAGAAATGAATACAAAGTATTATGACTTCCTAAAAAGTGGTCCCAGTGAAGTGGTCCCACCTTATTTATCTGGCTGGATAAATACCTCACCTGACCAGGCACATGACTCCTTCAAAAACCTCAAAAAAGCTGTTGTGGCTTTTGGGAGGGAGCTGTGACAGTGCACAAACACTTTACTACCTCTTGGTCCTCTGCTAGAGGTCCCCACTGTGCCAGCTGATGGGACTGTGTACACAGACCCTGCCTGCTTGACTCATAGTCTTAGTGACTGTGCAAGGACCCTGTCTGTTTTACTGATCATGCGTATCAACCACTTTTGCTTTAGTTATTGTGTATATGGACCCTATCTGCTTTAGTGAGAAGTCAGGCAGCTCAATTTAAGCTTATCATCACTGAGTCAAACTCAGGCTGCCTGACAGACAGAGAGGTGTTCCCCTCTGCTGTTCTCTCTGCTCTGCTCTGCTGGGAGAAGCTGGGCTGGGTAACCTCCAACAGAGGATGGTAGTAAGCAGCCCCCAGGCAGTAAGGTTTTAAGCCACCACAGCTGCTTGTTATGTAAACATGCCTTTACTAAAAGAACCACCACCACCAAAAGAGCAATCAGAAGCTTTGTATCTTTTTCCTTTGGTCTTTCTTTTTCTTTCAAATTTGCTATTCCCTCTACAGGGACTGTTGCTTCTTTTTTCTTTTTTTTTTTTTGTTCCTGTTTTTCTCCCATGATGTCTGATCAATTAGCAATTCTTTCTCTCTAGATCCTTAACCTTGTTCCTCTCTCTCAAATAGATTTCCATTTCTTCATATAAGATTGATCCCCTTTCATCATCCCTCTTATTCGTCTAAAACTACTGTAGGGGTCCCTCATGCAATGAGCATGAAAGATACCCTCCCTGCCTGACTTTCTTTAAAAGTTATAAATTTACAGGCAGAGACTACCCTGGCTATAAACCCCTGGGTACCTTTGTAAACTGAATGCTGATCAGAGCCTTTCATGCAGCCCTGGATATATGCTCAGTCACACAGTAACACTAGTGTGAGTTGTGCACGTATCCAGAAGGGGAGAGCCGCACGTGGCTGGAGACAAGCTGGGAACTGATGGAGGGAGAGAGGTGATCTGTATGTTAAGAGGCTGGGTTGCCCATTCAAATCAGCAGGCTAGCCCAAAGGATTTCTTGTGAGAGGGAAAAGAAGAAAAGCATAGATGGGATGAATCAGGTACAGACACAATTTCAGCTATGTATGTAAATATGTGTGGATCTTTACCTAAACTAAACAGAGGTCAAGGATCATGAGTAGTTCCCAGTCACTCCTATTACCAGGTCCACATTTCCAAGATCACATTTTGAAGAAACAGTTAATATATTTTCTGTGGTGGAGCAGTCAGAAAGGAGTTTACATTTTAACTTTAACCAAAGTTAATTTCTCCACATGGATATTTCTGGGGAAGCTGAGCTTTTTATTAGCAACTCTATGAATTTTGACATACAAAATATCTTTCATTGTATTTTTCTAACCTCTCTCTCTCCGTTTTCTGCCTTGGAATTGTTCAGGGTCTCTGACACTGATTTGTTGAACAAATGAACAGAGCTCTGACCTCTCTGCTTAGCATATTTAAGAGGTAATTTCCATACAAATTTGGCACAGGAAGTAAATTTATACAAAAACTGTTCATGCTGAAATAAACCTGAAAGAGGTACAGATATCATGCTCATATTTTGCATCGATAACATACAGAGCAATTAGGAAGGGGTATGCAACTGTTTCCCAAACACATTGAATACAGGATTACCAACAGTAGAAAACAGATCCTGGTATTAATATGTCTTCTGTAATTCCTTTTCTCATGGAAAGGATTTTTTTATTTTTGATGGCTGTTTTTTTTTTCTTCAAATATAGATTTAGTGCATATGTATTATCATATAGGTTTTATTGAAAAATCAGAACTCATATGAAGCTGCTTTACTTTGATGGGTGTATATGCTATTATTTATGGGAACTAGTACTTGCACAGTATGAGGTAGCTTCCACTGTAGGTCCATATGATCACAATACTGTTGAAGTGGGAATATAACAGAACAAGACTTCTGGCATCCCACAGTAATTACATTGATAACAGACCTGCAAATTCCTTATACTGGAACGATGGGATTCCTCGAAGGCCTTATTTTTCCCTTTCTAGTTACAAAGGTCACCCACTTAGCTACTCCCTACAGTATTTTCTGCTTTCTCCAAGCGTCCAGACAGCAGGAAACTGCCAATAAGATAAGTGACAAGAGCATTCATTTCCTCAACCTTAGGCTAAGATTACAAACTCAGCCCATGAGTTCCCCGGACATGCTTATTACAGTTACAAACCTTCAGCTTTTTTTGACTCACAAAGTGCTGCAAGTGCAGCAAGCACTGCTCTGCCACTCATCGACATCTACATCCTCACTGGCATCAATCAAAGTTTTATTCAAACCCATCTCCAACATAAAGTTGAACAAAGGTGAGACAACAAAACAGCTCCATTTTGTATCGCTATGCCAGGCATGCCTGTGAAGCTGTAGTCTTACTTCTCCAGCGTTGTCTGTAGGGGTCCTCAGTAAACGATGCCGGACTTGGTGAGCTGGTCGTTAACTCAGGTACAGCATCTGGTCTCTCTCAATTCAAGCCTGATCAGGTCCTGAAAGAGCAAATATAAGGATATAAATAACGTCATATGGTGTCTGAAAACACAAGAAGCATCTGTGGCTAAACAGTAGCCCTGCAGCCGAGACAGTTAAACAGCATTTCATCTTAGTGGGAAAAAAAACCTTACTAGGTATATAGAGATATATGTGTGTGCAGAGACGACCAAAATTTATTTGATGACCAGATGATTACCAGAAAAGTGTAGCTCAAACTCTGCTTCTTAAACGACCCATAAACCTGCCTGTTTGCAGAGAAGGATCTTGAAACAAGAGGAGGTAACAGAAATGCTAACTGCAACCACCGAACCTCCAAAAATAATTTTCTCAGTGACAAATCACTTTAGACCATTCCTTCTTTTGTCACCCAGCAAGCAATACACAGAAAAACTCAAATTTTAGACCTTCATGCCAAAGTAGCAGAAGGGCTGTGTAGTATCCTGCCTTCCTTTGCTGCTTATCCAGTAGAGCTTCTGACAATTGCCTTAAAGTGTTTCAGAGGCATTTTGGCACAGGCGGTGTTTTTTGCAGAAGATGAGAGCAGGGCTGGGGCAGCACCAGCCTTTCAAAGATTTCTACCCAGCAAAGTTTCATCCCTTCAGCTGTTCTTCCTTGGAATGAAAGTTTGCTGACAAGCCAAATTACGGCTGGGGTGGCTGCTGCCTGAAGCCCTTACAATGGGATTGATTGTGTGTGGTGAAAAGGGTTTGAATGTGAGCAGATAGGAGCAAAGACGCATAAGAATGCTAGCGTTAAGCTTGCTGCTATTGAACAGGAGCTAGTGAGGAGCAGCTGTGGTTATCTAAAAACACTCGTGCATGGAAGAACAATTTTTCTCCCAAAATCTGAAAGAAACTCTAATGATGAATCATAGGCTGGGCTATAAATAAAACATGACTATGAATTTGCAGACCCAGAAACATTCTCATTAAAGAATGTTGGTTTTAGGGCCAAATTGCCTCATCTTTTATTTTTTTAATCTATCAGAATAATTTTGGAATAATTATTTCCATGATGTCAAATCCTTTGTAATGCACAGTGGGGTTTGTTGCATGACATGTGACAACCATTAAGGTTACGCAAATGAGCCTGACTAAATATCTTCTAATCAGCATGACTCACCAGCCTGATACACATTCACAAGTTTACATCCTCTTTCTATAGATAATAAATGAGGGAAAGGAAGAACTGCCAGTCCTCAACCTTCCTTGTGATGAAGAGCAGAATGGTTTCCTGAGCTTCATCGTCCACACTGAAAGGTCAAAGATGCTTTCTGTGTCTGTGAATATTAGAAATATTAGGGAAAAAGTTAATAATACACTGATGACTGCTAGTAATAGTTATTGGTAGTTATAACTAGTGATAGAACACATTCTTGCTACAGACACAAAATTATCCCAAAAAATCTCTGAAATATTTTTGAAGAATTATAAAATTTGGGATAGATGAAACCTGAAACTCATCAGATTTTGTGGGATTTGGTACCTAGATGGTAAATGACTGAAATTTCATCCACTGCATGCATGCTAGTCTTGCATGGAAGTCAGAAAAAAGCAACTCAGAAACAATTTAGGAATGTTTTGAAGACAGGTCTTGATTATTGCATTGCACCACAATTTGCATAGACATCTTATTACCCTCGAGATGCCACTGAATTCGGTAAAGCAGCATATAGGTACCACTACCTGTGTATTCAGATCTTACTGCAGCACAGCAAGGTTGCAAATAATGAGAAATGTGTTCAGATATTGCATTTCATTTGAAAGTACAAATTTAAGCCTGGAATTAAGGTTCAGTTGGTTCTCAATTTGCTTGGTATTCCAGTCTTAATTTAACTGGTTCAATCAGCTATGGCATGTAGGAGTAAAAGCACATTGGTTTATCAAATCATCAGCCTTTCCTATGTTTTTACAGGTGAGCACTTGTACATTTTTTTCCTGAGAAGTTTTTTAATGTGATATTGAACCCTTCATCTTTTCCCAGTTCCAAAGATGACTTTGTCCGTATAAGAGCTCAATAAAGGATTATTAAACTGAATTGAAAGTGTGGATAACCACAGAAGTGTTAATACATAAACTATTTATATTTGGTTTGCCATTCCACTAAAGGTACAGATACGCATGTTTATTTAGCTAAGAAATATTTAAACTGGGCTCTCTTTATTACTGCATTTTCTTTTGTTGTATTTAAAAAGTGTGAAACATTTTCAACACTTCACAAGTCAACAAGGAAATATGAATGACTGAACTTGTCAGCAGCCTCTTGCAATTAAACTTCCAATAAAATGAATATATTTTTATTGAGCCATTCACTTTCTTTCAAACATCATAGCCTTACTACACTTCATTTCAAAGGATGTGGAGATTTTCTGGTTGAAATTAATGGTGTAAATCTCTTTTGAGTTTTCTTCAAGAATAAAATTGGCTTCTTCCCAATTCTCTTGTGCCATAAGACTGCTGGTCAGTCTTCCTCCTGCTCAAACACTGTAGCCCTTGAGCCATGGCAGGTAATACATTCTCAGCTACAACCATTCCTTTATGTCTGGGACATCTCCATTCTCAAGCTTGCAGCTCAGGAGCAGTAACCAGCACAGGAACTGAACACTTAAGTTCCTGTGAGGGATGAAAAGAAGAGGACTGCGCTTATTTGGATTCAGAAATCTTCTGTATCTGGATGGTTTTCCTACTGTATTAGAACAATTTTGTGTCCTCAGCAAACTTCCTCCAGACTAACATGAACTTTTTGGTACTGCAGGACTCTGTTGTCCACCCATGCTAAAACAGTATAGAGAGGAAAAGAAACAGACCTCTTCAATGAATGAGCTATTGCTGGTTAGTTGGGCAGCTGCAGTAATTGCAGTTTTCTCTTAGTCAGGTATTAAACTGGGCTGTTTATGAAAGCTGCTTATCCACAGATGGAATGTCTCTTTTTTCCTATTCTTTTCTATCTACTCAAACCCTCACTCGGAGAATTTCCTAACTCCCTTCAAGTTCAAGTTTTTTTATCTCCCTTTGTCTCTGATTATTTGCACCTACTACCAGAAGCTGATGGCATGAAACTGCTTATGTTGTCATCTGAAACATAAGTGAGATATATAGCATATACTCTCCGAGTCAAAAAATTCGAGTTTTGCTCCACTGGGCTCCTACACAGCATTCACATTCAATCTACTAACTTGCCATATGGATAATCCCTGCTTAAAGAGATGCCATCTGTCTAGCTATATGCAGACATGTGTTCATACTTCCTATTTTAAGCTTTTTCTCCCAATTTTTAATGTTGTTTCTCTTTTGGCATTCAATTGGTCACCTGATCAGTTATAGTAGGTTTTATGAATTAGTCAGACACTGAATGTGTTTTGCCAACAATCCTGCTGCACAATTATGCCAGAAACCCTTCTCAGAAGGACCAGCCAGCTATCACCCCTCCATCTCCTAACCACCCCATGGCTGCCAGTGGCCACTGGGTACCCAAACCCAGGGGATCAGAGCAGAGTGGAGCAGAGGGAGAGGTGGCTGCTGCATTCAGCTACAGCGATACTGGGAGGGCTGCAGGGCCTCCCCATGCAGTGTCCCCAGGGAGGTATGTCCCCAGGGAGGTATGTCCCCATGGCCATGCACTGCCTGCTGGCACCCACACATCTGGGGCGCTGGGGCCAGGATGAAGTCAGCTCTCCTGTCTTATGTGAATCAGGAGAGGATCAGATTAGTGATCTAGGTTCAGAATTCATGTTGAGTGAGCCAAAGCGGGTGTTTTGTAGGTGGGCAGGAGGCAGCGTCTGTCTTTTATATTTGTGAGAATTAATTTATTTTAAGAAATAAATTTATTTATTCCTTTATTTTTTACAATTTTTTTTTTTGCAAGGTAGTAAATTATTTTCAAATCACTGAAATTAATAAAGTGGCCATGAGCAATCCACAGCGTGGATTAGTTTGGAGTCCTGAAGACACAAGGCTTGAGTTTTCCCTTGAATGAAATCCTGAGCGCACTGACCTCTATCGTGAAACTCCCAATGATTTCAAAAGGAGCCAGCATTTTACCTGCTATTTCATCAAAACTTACCGGGCAAAATACTGGCCTTTACGGTTGTAAAAGTGCCATTTAACTCAGCTTCCAGATGTCCCATGACAGAATTTCTATTAAACTGCAGGCTGAGCAGAAGTCCTAACAGCATTTAGCACCAGCCTGTCATGCTTTTCATGTTGTTATTTTTAGAGAATAGGCTGTGAACTGGGACATTTAATTTCCTCAGTTAGTCTTGGAGGAGGCAGTCGATGGAAGAACTGACGATCATGACATCAATTCAGAGATAATTAAATGGTAAAGGAAAGCATTTTGCTTGATAGACATGTTTTGCTGCCATCAGCATAAAGACAAAAGACAGGATATCTATTGTAAAGAGCACGACGACAAAAGATGGGGTAACAATTTTAAAGAGCAAAAGCTATGTTGGAAGAACACAGCAACACTAAAAAGATCTCCAGGAACAAACACATATACTGAGCAAGAATGGAAACTTGTTCAAAAATCTCCCTTCACGCTTCTTCAGTGAGAAGAAAAAAAAAGATAAATACACATGCATACTTGTGTCTTAATTGGAAATTGTCTGAAAACATCCATATTATGACAAATTTTAAGTCTCTCAATTCTGAGTATGTTCAGATACTCTGGAGTACAGCAATGCTGCTAGAATAATGGTAGGTAAGTAACAGGATATCAGTTATCTTTTTTAGGATGAACACAAGTTTGTTGATGGAGTAGCTGAGATCTTTAGGAACCTACGTGGAATGGAAACAAAATATCCAGAGGAAAGTTTAAATGCCAAAATACACTTCAGTTCTTCTGAGTAAAGATTACTTTCTGATCCTTCCAAACTGAGTAAAGTCTGAAGGTGATCTACCATCTTGAATATTACTAGAAAAAGAAAGCCAGCAAACTGTTCTTTATTTTGTGTTTCAGATGTATGATTACTCAGACTGTGGTGTTAAATTTTTTTTGCTCAAAATGTTTGGGTTTTACAACCATCCATCTATAATTTTAAAATATTTTAAGGAATCAAACAGTTTATTAAAAATTCTAGGTTTGGTCTGTAATTTAGGCAGAAAAACTAAAAATTTTGTGCAAGAGCATATATTGACTTTGTTTCCATCTCTTTCAACTATTGTGCTTGCAGTGTCTTATTAAATCTTTTCAAAAGCAGATAAACCAGAGATCTAGCACTTTGGTGTTCAGATGTTATCAGAAACACGTCTCATTATCTCTGTACAAAAAAATTCCAAGAGATATCATTGATGTTAATTAAAACCATAGACACTTTGTAATTAATTCTGATGTGCAATATGGTATCAAAATATTACCACCAAATGAGACTGTTGTGTCATATTTCTGCGAGTAAAAAGTAGTAAGACACTGACAAATGTTATGCACAGCTCCATAAGTTAAAACATGATAATTTTGCCTTGATAGCATAATGATGGTGATGAGTGGAATTAAGTACATGACTAAGAATCAATCTCCTTACACTTGAGAAGTCCCCAGCAGTCACTTAAGCTTCCACCCAGTAGTAACTGCTCCTGAAGTCATTTATGGTGAAGAGAAAACAGTATGTGCAAAAACTGGGTGAGCATGTGCCCTGTTGCACCTCATTCTCACACGGACAGACAGGTTCCCCCTAGATGACCAAGGGAGAGTGCTACCAGATCCTAGAGGATTCTGAGTTCTGGTTTCAGGGACAGATCTGGCATTCTTATGATTTACTAGGCTGGGATTTTGTAAAGTGTATTTGGGGCACAGTTGTCCTGTCTGTGCATCTTCCACTCGATGCAGTTGTATCATGTAGATACCTGGCTCATGATTATGTATCTGAAATATTTCAAAGAAATGAACACACTCCTAAAATGTTCTGTAGTATGAAATCTTGATGGCTGCAAAAAAGACAATTCCCCAGACCACAAGGAGTTCATGGGGAAGAGATTAATATATTTGTGTCTCAACCCCTGCTCCTGGATTTCCTGCTCTTTTGATATGCACCCACCTGTTGCCATGGTTTCCGGTGCAAGTTGCGTTTTTGTTTTGTATTTGTCTCTTGCAGATATATCCTTTGTGTAACAGGTTTTTGGATCCTTGTTCTGGGCAGATCTGTGGGATCCCGAGAATCCCTTGGAATCCTCCCCAGACACTCTTGACCAACTAAATTTGACCCTAACAAACTTTCTGCACACAAACGTGGCTGTATTTTCAGCACTCTTATTGATGTCAAAATACATTGCCGAAACAGCAAATTTCACATCAGGTCAGCTCTGTCTGAAGCAGAATGTAAAATTCATTGGTCCTTGCCCAAAATACACACTTTGCCTGGGCCCACCATGCTACTTCATTCTTTTGTCACAGGATCTATGAAAAAAAGCATAGAGCAGAATGGCTTCTTTCTCCTTCTGAATTGCTTAATTTTATACCATTTATTAAAAATTTACAGTGAGTAAAACTACCTCTTTTTCCATAAGAAATTACTGCATTGACTTCACAGATAATTAGGTAACACAAGTATCAAGATTTATTGGCAGAGAAATCTCAGCCTATGAATTCTCACAGAACAGATCATAAATCTTCTTGGTCATCAAAAAGATCTCAAATTCCCTATAGTTGCGAACACTAATTGTAAGCAAGGTCAAAATCTAACTGGCTCCCTTTTCCAGTTTCTGTTTTGGAAACACCATTATAAATTAGAAATTGGATTATAAGTCTCATAAATATGTTATTTATCTCCTGACAGGTAGCCTAGTCAGGATTTGCTATATTGCATTAAGATATCACTAATTCAGGAATTGGTGCTACATAACTCTCACAGACTAGAAACTCACACATCATCAGATAGTCCCCAGAGAGAATTTTTCTCCTATTTTCAAAATATGTATGGGAAAGATTAAAAATTAACTATATGGAAGAAATAAAAGTTTTGTAAAAAAACAAAACTGCTGATGGTCCAGGTAATGTGCATTTTCACAGCAGTTTCCTGTTCAGAACACAGAAGTCTAATCTCCATCCAAGGACAGGTTCATTTACAACTTCAAATGTGCTGTTTTATATAGCCTATAGGGTGAAATAACTACAAATAGACCAGGTAGAAAGAAAAGGGGAAAAGGAAAGTAGAAAAAAAAGGCAGGGGGGAGTCAGAATTTTCTGTGAAGACTACATCTTGTCAAGTTTAACTTAAAAAAAAAAAAGATTTAATAAAAAAGTTTGATATCAAACCTTTGGAAATGCCAATGCTGAGCACAAGAGGCTAGTCAAAGCAATATGCAAGTGGGTACAGGCAATAATTCAAGACACATCAACAAATCTGATCTCATCTTTAATAAAACTCGATGTCACTTCTAAAAGATGGGACAAATTTCTAAGAGACAACTCAGCAACTGTACCTGTCTGATATGTTCACACTCAAAATAAATCTGTTTTCATACGTACATAGTGATCAGCTGTGCAGATGAATTACCCACATGCATGCAAAGATTGAGAAGCTGTAAGGGTCTACCCAAAACTTTCTTTGAATTCATCATTGGAGTCAATGAGGAGAGCTGTAGTCTTCTGAAAAATCAGATGTGTGAATAGGCCAAAGAAACAGAGAATAAAAAATTTAAAAAAAAAGAGTCACATTACATTCTGAATACCTGTCAAAAATAGGCGTTCTTCCAGGGCATGTTAACTTATCTGGTGGAGTAGATATTTTTGATTGACAGGACTGAAATAAAAAGGCTAAAATGCTGTTGATACTTTTTGCAATAAAACAGCTGTATTAAATTACATGTTTCCCTCTTCTTGTCAACAAGTTGGCAGGACGTATGCAATGTGTCAGCTCTGTAATGACAGCATCACTTTAAACTGCAGTTGGAAGAGCCTAGTATGTATGAATGCTTGTTGTTGTGAACAGGTAGCTCTAACAAGCAAAAATATAACCAGTCTTGAAGAGAATTGGTGGGTAATGTGTGTCAAAATTCAGTCTTCAGTCTTAAAACACTCAATTTCTGGCGCTGTCCAGATATTAATTGTCAAGAAGGCATATTCACAGTCAGAGTCATAAGCTCCTGCACTTCAAGTAAAAGAAATCCCATTCCCACAGTTTTTAATCAGGCACTCCATTCCCCAACGCCTGGATGGTTAATGATGGAAATAGCACACATACCATATGCTTGCTGAAGCACATCAGAATAACTCTGTTGGTCCTAGCCCAAAACAGGGACTGAAAAGCCATGGCAGAAATGTAAAAGAGACAGCCAAAAGCTTATTTCAAAAGAGGCCAAACTTCAGTTTGATCTACCTTTGAAGCAAGTTATTGAGCTGGGTCCTATGCAACCATCTTGTGTATCTTATCCAGATGGTTTTGTCCATTTTACTCTAATGCCTACAGAACTGCTTGCTGCTCCCAAAAGTATCCAGTTACAACTATACCTAACCTAATGAATCCCAGGCTTTGAAAATTATGTTTCCAGATACCATTTGCAAGACCCCTTTATTAAGCTACAGTCCCACAAACCAAATACATCCTTTGCACTGGCTGGCCATCGGCAAACACCCACTGCAAGAGGTTGCTGCTCTCAGAACTATGTAGCAAGGTTAACACTTAATAGAAAGGCAGAGTGAGGGGTTTTGCTCATTCCCAGTGAGAAAAGGATGAGGGAGCTTGCAAGCAATGCATCCATGCCAGTATGGTGAATGCAGTTCTGGTAGAAAGTGGAATAGGGACTGCTGAACAGCGAGCATGAAGGATGAGTGTTGCTTTTGCCATGTAACCATAGTCACTACAGAGAAAGTGACTGCTGTGACACCAACCCAGAAGGCTATTGCATCAGTTTCTGAACAGAAAACCTGCTCCAATATCGATGGCAAGGAAGAGTTAAAAAAAAGGATGGCCTGAGTTAAACGGTCTGCCAGTCAGAATATTTTAGTCAGAATTTTTTCCTGGATAAGTAATATTCACACCCACAATGAAACATTTTTAGTCTGTGTCAGCACTGACAGCCTTTCATTTAGGAAAAATATGCTGTGATATAGAAAAGCCCCATTTTAACACTTTTGAAAAACAATATTGAAAAGCTGCTTTAAAGTAAAAATTAATATGATCATACTTTCATGAAAAGGTGAAATTTGAAATGAAATGTTTTGTCTCCCCAAATAAAACGCAAAAAATTCAGCTAATTTAATACAGCTTTTGGAATGGTTGTTGCTCTTCTCCTACTTCAGAGCAAGTGAAACATTCAGAAAATTAGAATTTTGAATTGAAAATACGTTCCCAGTTCAATTATTCGGCTTACAATGCAAATCCAACAGCCATTTGAGTTTGTGCATACATTAGCATAGGTTTACACATATTCCGCACGTATGTCTGGAAATATTTTGATATTGCTAAAGCTATTTCATCTTCTGATAGACTATTCTAATCAACCCTCCTGAATTAGCTGGGACAAGGAAATATTAAGTAATTATCTGAATTTTCTCATGAACTGTTCTCCCATGCATTAGATTCCACATATGGAATTTTGCTCTACTTTCCAAAGCAACTGTGTACACTCAGGGTCTCTTTTTTTACTAGAAAAGGCACATGGAGTGAATTTATAATGTTAGAGGGTAAATGTGTCTATGGTGGGTTAGCTTTGTCTAGCACCCAAACACCCACCCAGCCACTTGCTCACTCCATCCTTTTAGTCAGATAGGGGAGAAAATAAGAACAGGAGTATGAAATTTCATCATTCAAGATAAAGACAGGGAGATCATCTGCTAATTACCACTGCCAGAAAAACAGCCTCAGCTTGGGGAAAATTAACTTAATTTGTTCCCAACAACAACAAAAAAGTAATTACTAATTCAGTAGGAAACAAAAAGACAGACATTAAAAAGGCATCTTTCCTTCACTCTTTTACAGGCTTTCACTCCATCCTCCTCTTCCCTGATGCAAACAGCACAGGGCTGAGGTATTGTGATAAGTACACAGCAGTTTCTCTCTGCTGCTCCTTCCTTCTCATACTTTTCCTGTGCTCCAGTACAGATCCTCCACGGACTGCATGGGATATCTACTCTGGTATCTTTAGCACTTCCTCCTGTATTTAATTAAAAAAAAATAGAAAAGAAAAGCCAGCTAAATAGCCTGTAGTCTGCAGATTATAGACTCACAGCAAGCCATCCTGCCTTCCTGCAAGTCCTGCCATCAGGCAAAAAATGTAAATGAGAGGAGCCACTCTTCTTCTTCAAACCTAAGGTTTTGTGCTGAACTCAAAACCTCAGCCTGGAGAACCTGAATAATTTACAAATTGTAGTTCTGTGTTTCCTTAATCACTAATCTTTACATGTAACAGTTAAATTTCTTTGGCAGCCTAGAATTTAGATATTCCATCACTCTCTTGCAGTCAGTTGAATATGCTTGACAGATGCTGGAATGATCCACAATCTTTAAATAACATTACTGACTTGTATCAGCGACAGCAAGAGCACCTGGAAGACCTTTGCAAGGGATGCACTACTTAAAAAAGACATAAAATCTATGGCTGAGGCTCTTCCTCCCCCTATATACATATTCTCCTGTCATGTTTAATAACCTAGAGTTTTGATGGAGAGCCTTAAATACTCCAAAGCTTTCTTGTCAGTGAACATTAAGGCCCTCTGATATGTTAGCCCAATACCTCATGACACAGCTTTCACAGTTTCACAGTGAAGTGTTGAGTTGCCCCAATTTCAATTACAGTTGATAATGATAAATGGCAATGTATTTGTTTCCAAATGCTCCATTCTTTCTGAAGAGACAAATTCACAAAGCCTGTCATCTCAACTGCTGCTCAGTTAACTTTCACTCTTTTCTGTGTTTCAAGACAGGCTTAAGTAGTTTGCTTATATCTTCAAAAATTTATTATAATTTAGTAAAGTTTTTGTTATTCCCAACAGGTTTAATACTATATTTTGCAAATTCTGTCTCTTATAATTAGCAAGATCTATAACTTTCACGAGTCAAATTGTATTGCATTTCTCTATACCTAAATGTTATTCCACCTGTAAGATGCCAGCCATATTTTCTCTATTGTTCCATAAATATCTCTCCCACCATACATCTGAACTAATCAAACGTGTTTAAACTATAATAAGTTTTACCCAGCTAGTGGCCCCAACTAATAAAGTTTTGGTGTTTCTCCTGTGCCATTATCCAAATCAAACCCAAACAAGAATATTGATCAGATTATTTTAAACAATATAAAATGAAAACCACTTCAACAGGTGTGTAACTTCTAAATGTTTGTGCAATTTATCTCCTGCAGTTTATACTTTGCACTCTCCCATGGTTGTCACTGGCTGCCTCAAGTCGTGAAATTAATGTTCCCTTACAGGTATTTGTTTTTTGCCAAAAAAACGACAGGCTCTGCTCCCTTTAAAAATACCTTCTAGTCATCAGCCAAAGAATGTGTCACTTCTCAAAATCTTGGCTTATGCATTTGTTTTTTCAGGTTATGTAAAATACTGTTCCCCACAGACATTGCCCAGGGTGGTTACTCTGCCTTAATGCACTAAGCACTGGGGACCAGCAGTACTGTACAAACCACAAGTGGAAACTTAGTGACTGCTCTTTTCCCCCATGTGATTTTGTGTCCACTGGTGACCCTTAGGACTGTACAAATGAAGGGTGGAAGCCCAGTAACTGCTTCTTTTTGCTTCTTTTTTTTTTCCTGATAATGTTCCTTCTTGGTTCATTCCATGGTTTCAGCAAGATGCACAATCTCTTTTTATTTCTTATTACACAGCATTTCTGTAGGCTGAAAAACAGCTGCTGGATATTTTCTATGCCAGAGAAGATCATAGCAGTGATGGGGAGAGTGTAATTCTTTCAAAATAAATGAGACATTATGTAAATAAAACACTTTAAAAGCCTCCAGGCTGCAAGGTGCTATCCAAATAAGACAGTGCAGCCCACAGCCTCATGTGCTGCTTAAAAAAGTCAGGGTTAAGTGTCAGTTTAGATGTGCATTTCAATTAGGGTTAATAGTCCCATAGTCTATGACTCATACAAAAGCATTTGTTTGGGGGTGAGGCAAGACACACGTGAATTTTGTCTCCAAGAGATGTGTTTGGGGTGCGAGCATTTTGCACATGAGACTGGTGCTTGAACAAAAGGACTTACAAATTCTCTGCATGTTTGAATAACCTACCCAAGCAGCTAAATGCTATTTTTCGAAGAGTTCTTTCAAAATACAATTAAAATAAAGTGGTAAAAACTGTAACTGTTCTTAGAAGATGAGGCATAGTATTTTTACTTTGGACCTGCACACTAGAGTTTTGTAGAATAAGGATTAAAGGTGCCATGTAAGAATGTAAATACATATCCTTGAAACCTAGGTCAAGGGGTTAAACACCTTTAAATATGTGGGCCTTGGTACTGTTTGTTAGGTGCCAACAACATGCGCTGTTTTAGGCGTTGAAAGCATAATGAAGAAATCCCATGTTCTAAAGGACTGGTAAGAGGAAATATTGTCGGGATGATATTCTGAGTGCTGGGGATCTGTTGAGTAACAACTTCAGCAAAAGCCTTTATTTCCCTCCTGTTCTGACTACTACAAACAGGTTGTCAAAATTATCAAAGGCTACCTAACATTTTACAAATAGATGTCCGTGGTAACAATAGCCTTCAAAGGGGGTTGATATTTCTATTGTCTTCAAAGCAATATAAAGAAAAATAGCATTCATTTCGGCGAGTTACACAGAGTACAACCATGAGGCATAGTAAAAGTAAAAATACATGAGTAAGTGAAAGAGCACAGGGGTTGTACAAAGGAAGATTACTGTTAAAGCAGTCATGAGCTAATAGCAAAAGCAAACCTGTGTTCAGCCTGATCTCAGGGCTGCTATCAATCAAAGAAGAGGCCAGGAGAAACCCTCACTCAGTAGAAAAAGGCTGCAACAATTAATCAGCAAGGAAAGCTTTTGTTATTAATGTTGTTTTGGTGGAAATGTATTGGATAGAGACCTGAAAGGGCTGTCCATGGCACTCTGCCCTGCTGTTGCAGACAACTGCATGGCTTTTTTTCCAGCAGGGCACTCTCATTGAGAGCAGGCACTGCTGGGACTGTTGGCATTTTGCCCTAAAAGAGTATAAGCCAGCCAAATCTTTTGCAAAGGAAGCATTTGAATTTCTGCAGAATGTGCTTCTTTCCACCCAGCTGAGAAGCAGCTTTGCAGAAAAGGGCCTGGGGGTCCTGGTGGACACCAAATAGAACATAAACCAGTAACCTGCCCTTCCTGCAAAGGCAATTAATAGTGTCCTGGGCTTCATTAGGAGTAGTGGTGCTAGTAGGCTGACCCTTCTCCTCTACTCAGCACTTGCAAGGCCAAACCTGCAGTGCTGGGTCCAGTTCTGGGCTCTTCAGTACACAAGATGAAGCTACTGGAGAGGCCACAATGAAAGGCCAACAAAGGCCACAAAGATGATTAAGGGACTGAAGCATCTTTCCTATGAGGAAAGGCTGAGGCAGCATGGACTGTTCAGCCTGGAAAAGACTCTGAGGGATCTTATCAATGTTTGAAGGAAGGATGTAAAGAAGACAGAGCCAGGTTTTTTCAGTAGTGCCCAAGTGACACCAGAAGCAATGAGTGCAAACTGAAACCAGAAGGCTCCCTCTGAACATCAGGAATCACTTTTTTACTGTAAGGGTGACTGAGCATTGACACAGGTTACACGAAGAGGTTGTGGTGTCTCCATCCTTGGAGATATTCAAAAGCTGTCTGGAGATGATCCTAGGCAAACGGCTCTAGGTGGCCCTGCTTGAGCAAGGGTTTTGACCAGATGCCCTCCAGAGGTCCCTTCCAAAACCAACCATGCTGTGATTCCATGAAAACATACAGTAAAAAGACTTCAAAGCACTGATTACTTCATTTTATAAAAGAAGAAAATTGTTTTCCATCAAGCACTGGTAATTACATCTTGATTTTTACTTTCTGCACATAATCTCCACAGCACTTCAGCACAACATATCTACCTCCTCCCTCCACCTGCACACAACACATTCTGTTGCAGAAAATGTAACGTAACATTTAAACAACCCTGGAATGACAAACAACTGAAAACTAAGTAACTTCACCCCAAATCCATCTACTTTATAATATCAGCAACTGCAATTTTGGGGAGAATTTAAAATATGCTTTTCCTTAACATTTTCTGCAAAAGAGATAAAATTGTCTAACTGACAAACCTCCGGATTTCCATGGAAAGACAGAGGGAGCTAAGGGAAGCAAGTGTAACCATTTGACAGAGTTAATCCTTTTGGTGAGGGTATAAGATACTATGGAGAAGTTTCAAAACACAAAGGAGAAGTGCAGCCCCAGGTTGCACTAGGACAGCAGATTTAGCATACCCGTCTGGGTGCTGGTACGCTGGCTCCCTGATGCTGCTCCCTAAGCTTAAGGTCTCAAAGAAAAAAAGCATACATAATTTTCCAGGTTGCTTGTAGAAGCACAGACCCATCAAAAGAAACTTTTAAACTGTTCTGATGTTCACTACCCCTGGGAGAAGAAAACACTTCATTCAGAGTTAGAAAACATGGCTGGAACCAAGCGGCTTCACTCTGCAGTTCTCCAGAACAATTACTATTTCAGCTTGTTAGACAGTGACCTTAATTTCTAGGAGAAGGAACAACAGTGTACAAGATTCACACAGTTCTGTATTGATCTGCCTTGTAAATTTGAATTTTCCTTCTCATCACTTCATTTACATTGTCCATGTCTTCTGGTGTCTTTATTCATTAATTCTCCATTATACAGTCCTGTCCATCTTTAAGGAAAACTGACATCACAGACTGGATTGAATTCACTCAGGGAAGACAGAAAAAAAGTCATAAATCCTTCATAGAAAGCTTCTTCCCACACTTTTAACTCTATTATAGCACTGCAAATAATTAATGCATGCATTAGCTGAGGGATTTTTTTAAATTGGATCTTAGTACAAAACTTGTAATTCAAATAGATTCATGAGCATTTAGAAATGTACAGAAATCACACACACAAATTTAGCTACCTCTCCCTTGGCATTCCAGCCTGGGTTTGTAAACTGGTACCAACAACCTGCTTCAAACACTTCAGCAGTACTTAATTGTCTCTTTCCTTTCAGTAGAAGTACTAAACCTAAATTTTTTAATAACATTAGCTTCATCTAGATATCACGGGGTTTTTACATTGCATTTTATCTTACTTAAAATCACTTAAAATTAACCAACCAAAAACTTTTGGCAGCAGAATTTTAATGAGAGATGCCAACTGCTTCCCCATCAAGTATTATTAAACTTACGGGTGTTTTATTTGGTTTTTAAAGCTTGGTTAGGTGGCAAGTTCATTTAACAGCATTTAAAATCTAAGCAATTTATTTCAGTTTGAATTAATTACATTCCAGACAACATATCTAACACTATAGAGGGAAAAAGCCCAGACACAGCAAATAAATGACTTTTCTTCATTAAATCAAAATAATTCCATTCCATTCTCTGTCAAAAGGAAACATTTTCCCTGTTTACTCTAGGGTGTTTTCATCTGGTGTAGTTAAAGAAATAAAATAAAAAAACATTTTGCTGTTACTACCTGAAGCAATGCAATGCTTGATATGGTCTGCAATGTAATTTTGTGCAAGGTTCTCTTTTTGAAAAGGGAAGGAAAGATATTTCTGACAATGCTGCAAACTATCACAAGATACATGCCCAGTTTAATTTAATGATACAATTCCGTATTGCCACTGGCCAGGTTGTTGAACTGCAATGCAAACTATGTCAATGTTCTGGTTGTATTGCCTTATGTTGTCATGAGAAATGTTTTCTTTTTTGAAGCATTTATCCTCTGCATAGTCAGAGTCTGACAACACTGATGGTTACACAAAGTATAATCTTCCAGTCAGTAAAGCACTTACTGTTTCTGTATCAACAGTATGGAATTTGGGAGGTTTTCTCTAGGTAAAACTTATTGAACAAGAGAGTTGTGTAGACCCTTCTAGAGGTTCTTCATCCAGCACTATGGCCCCTCTTCCAGCACCAGAGCAGACACACATGTGTGGGATGGCTAAACACAGATATCCCCCGTTACAGTGGTAGAGTATTCTTTGAATAGGGCAAAACAAACAAATCAGGAAAAAAAAATCTAGAAATTACTCATTCGTTTTTACTTTTTATTTACATGATCATGCACTCTGGAGGTCTGTTTTCCTAGTTTGTATATGGTTTAGGAGGTTCCCAGAATTTATGTAGCCAACTTAAAAATTCAAACCAAGGGCAAGAGTCTGTCAACATTGTCCAACATTAAAGTTTTGGAGCCTCAAAGGGTTCAGGGTTCAAAAGCTATTGAATGATGCAGGTACTTAAGCAGTAGGATGACATTTCAAGCCTGCTTAGTGTCTTCTACCACATCAGATGTGCTGACTAATCAGTCAATTGTCTGCTAAGGAGACTTTTTTTCAGCAAGTCTAACCATATTTGCAGGTAGCAGAAATCAGTAGCCTCCTGGAAGGAAGCTAAATGGCCCTGGAAGGTTTAATATCAAACTTCACAGATTTTTGCGCAGAGAACAGTCATGGAGTAAATTTTTTAAATTTTATTTAAAATTCTTTCTGACTTGGGCATTACCATTCAACTTGACATTAAAATCCTCTCTGCATAAACTCTTCCACAGAGGCCACATTTTAATTACAGCAAAGCATTTGATACCCATAGAGGAAACCATAGAACTGTGTTTTATCACCCAACATGCAACATTCAATTTCACAAAAGAATCAATTCTGTATAACAATAACAAAATATTAAACGTCTGGCACATCTCATCATGCATATAGAAATGTGGTCCTGATGCTGCACTGCAGCAAGTGATTTACTAATTAATGTACAGAAATGTTACAACTGCTACAGATTATCTTTATTATCCTTCAGTTTCTTCGAATGATGTCCTACAGAGATTGCAGAATCAACCAATCCTATATCAGTATTATTGAAAATAATTGTTATTATCATTGATAAAAATTCTACGCACTTTTCCGGTGGTTTTAATTTCCTTTTTCAGAGAAACAGAAGTCTCACAAGAGCTGACAGTTGTGAAAAGTAATAAAATACGTGGGCATTTTCTCAATGTTTTCACTTCAATTTTGCTGATGAAATAAAAAATTGAAATTGAGAGCTCTGGAGCTACCAGGCATAAGGATGCTACTTGTTTAGTAGTATTCAGAAGCAGCTTTCTTTTTGGTTTTGAAATCACAGACTCTTGCATATGAACATTTTAGTTCAGTAGAAAGCCAATTCTTTCCTGACACTGTCTTGCTTTTTTGTCTGCATAGACTTTGTTTCTCTTAATTACCTCAGTCTTTTTGATTTTATTTATTTTGAAGCAATTCTCCTTTCATCTTCAAGACTTCTGTCCTCCACATATGTCTCTGGGAAAATCCATCTACTCTCATCAAACTCCACAGGAACTTTACCACATTTTGATACAATCTTCAGCTTTTCTTTTTGTTTTATTCTCCCTTTTTGTGTGTTACATTATTTCCTTTTCTCTGGCCATGGCTCATTTAGTCTATAGGTAAGTCTTCCCAACAGCTTGTCATTTTTAGCAAATGCTATATTGATGCACTTTATTTTTGACATTACTGATTCTCTAGGTTTTGTTTTCCCACTGAAGTTGGGGATAGCTGTGAATCTATAAGGAGAGCTCTCTCTGATCCACTTTCTGAGGTGAGGGCTATACCACCTTTGTACAGCCTAGGGTTCACTCTTCAAAAAGAGACCAGAAAATATAGTTTCCTCAAGAGAAAAAAAGTGGATGATCTGATTAGGTTGTTCCTTCCTCAATTAGACCAATCTTCTAGGATCCAAAATAAACATTTGCATTTAGAAGCCCTACAGCCTGTGGCTTTAATCAAATAAGGACTGCTCCTGCCATTTGTTTCTGCACGAGAAAGTGCTTTACTTCCCCCAAAAATGCAGGAGTATTAATCTGTGCCATTCTGCAAGGGCAGCCTGCAGATAATTTCTGTTCATTTGTTAATGTAAGTTCTGTCATTCACTGGGGAATGCACATTTCCAGCTTGTCATATAAACGAGCCAAGGGTTGAAAGAAAATAGTGGAAAAACTATAGTGCCATAACAGAAAATGATGGTGCATGACCTGAAGAGATCAAAAATTATAGACTAAAATTGAAAAATCCTTTCAAAGTAGTTGCAATTAACTGAATGTAATTGCTGTGTGTGAACACCAGACATCAGTCTTGTGTTAATAATAATGGCTTTCAGTTAACATCAGGAAGGGCATTTTAGCTTATTATTTTCATCACATGGATGACTAGTGCAGATTAACCCTTTACATTTTGTTTTATGATATTAAAGTATTAAAATAACGTCTGCATTAGTTTATTATGTCTGTTCCTCTGTTTGAAGCATGGAGCACTGTATGAATTCAAGGTGCTTCAGAATGAAAAAAAAGCCCCTCTTTTCTTCTCCGTTTCACCAGTCCTTATGTCACTCAGAAAAAAAAATCTTATTTAAATAACTTATGTTAGCCCCGCATTTAAAAACCTTGTGCCTAAAGTCTGTTTTTTTACACCATTCCCAAGATCCATACTTTCAAGATGGCCTTCTACAATGCAATGATAATCTTCTCTCATGTGGTGGTATTGCCAGTACAGAAGTGCTTTGAGTTAAAGGAATAAGAAAGGGATGAGTATTTATAAAAAAGAGGCTTTGATTATGAACATAAGAAAAATAGTAACTTAAATATCATGGATCAACACTTAATGAATATGTATGCTAGAGTTAAAAACAGATTCAATGATGGCTTTTGGAGCTGTTCCTCTAGAGACTACTGATGTGGTTGTCACTCATCTAGTTTCTGACAGATGAGGCATATCAGAAACCTCTTTTGTTGTTAGAAATCATTTTGATGATTGCAGTGAAGATGGTGCTCTCATTGGGCACTTTGCTTCCAGAAGAGAGAAAGATGGAAGCTGAACCCTAGGACAACGACACTTTTGAACTTTGAACAAATACACAGCATGAGACAGACTGCTCAAATCACTTTTAGAGAAAGAAGGACTTACCTAGAAATGTTCTTACACAATTTCAAGATTTTAGATCTCCTTGAAGAAAAAAGAATTTTCACCAAAGCATTTCAGCAGCATCTTCAATAAAAGACCAGGAAATCATTGGTTAAAAATTTGCAGATCACCCTGGAAATTAATGAACTTCAGGAAAAATACATACGTGACTGCTGAGTTTTCTTGATTGGTATTTAAAAGATGAGAGAAAATACCCTATTTCAGGAATCCAAATTCAAAATATTATCTTGTAGGGAAACACACTTCAGTTCACAATATAAAAAAACTCTGATGTCATCATTTACTATTTATTAACCTAAACATATCAGTAAATATACAGACCCTTTCTCTTCGTTGCAGCATAATATTACATCTTAATGTTTTGGGTGTTTTCTGGTAATTTCTGCTTCTGAAATCATGCAAATAAACACAGCCTCCATTTTATCATCTAGCCTCTCTAGTTGCAAAGAAAACCTGGAAAATCCATGAGTGTTTAAATAGATAGGGAACAATTAGAAAATAGTGCATTTATTATTTTTTAGTCCTTATTTTAAGACATCCTTAAAATGGTTGGGATTCTGATCAATCAATTCTAAACACCTGGCTGAGGTGACTCCAGGGCTTAGACACATCTTCACATAACAATAGACAATGATGATTTAAAATCTTATCGCTCCTCTCTGTCATATGTTTTATTACAGCAGGACAGTAGGCAGTAGAAAAGATATATGATCACTCTTTAGCAAAGTCAAACACCTCAGAGGACAGCTCAGGCCACCAGACTTTGCACAGAAATGATTGACAAGTGCTTGCGTGGCCACAGACTGAGCTGCAGGCACAATAAGTACAAATAGAGGGAGAAGAACAAGCAGCTGCAGGATGCAAGTGTCAGAAAACACCTCTTCATTTTGCTGTGTTGATCTGGTTGCAAACCCAAAGAGAAGCATGAAAGCATGCACAGAAGTAAAAGCAGGGTGCCAGAATTTGCATGAGGTTTGTTTATCCTTATGCTGACCTGCTCATCATTAGCTTGCTTAAGGGTATAGAAAACAATATTCAGAAGGTGGCTCATTTCTGAGAATAATGTGGTTATATATGCTTCTCAAGATAATGAGATTCCTGTTTAATGCTATGTACTGTACCATCATAACTACATGGTAGTAAACAAGTCTGCATCACTGAATGCTGATAAAGGAAATTTTAGCATCTGAATCTGTGCTGAGAAATTTCACTGCTCCAAGCTGCACTTCAGTACTGAACAACAAAGCTGCTTCTGCTACCACAAAAGCATCTTTCTCTTCTTATTCTAAACAATCATTGACTGCATGATTTGAAAAAGTTTATTAGAAAACATTCAATACCTCCTTAGCTATTTATATTGTCATTTTCAGTCAGCGTGGTGAAACTGATTTCCCAATGCAACAGGACAAGAGGCATTTTGCTCTAATAACCTCTCTGCAGGAACTCAAAATAAGACACTGAAAGGTGCGGAATGCTCATCAATACAGATAGATTGACATCCATGATAGGATCAAACAGTTACATAACCTGGGTGTGGAAAACTCTTTGCCAACATCTGCATGTCTTCAGCATCACTGCCATAAGCAGTCAGTGTCTGACTCTGGTTTGAAATGTTTCCCGCAAATGTAATGAACTATAATGATGGTTGATAAAGTTGGACACCTAACTGTCACCATCTAAAATAGGGCATCTGGTCTAAGGTATGCATTTCTGCTCTCTAAATTCAATAAAATGACATCTGAAAGCAGGTCATTCCATTTAGCTTAGACTCTTATCTTAGGGATGACATGAATTGCCCACAGGAGATGCATTTCTCTCTCCATTGCCTCTAAGGCAAGTCTTGATAAGTAAGCTAAACATTACACTTTCTTTCTCATTCTTCCAGTATTATTTAATTCATGATTATGGATTGGTTTACTTGTTTGTTTTTCAGTGTTCAAGTTTGGTGACTTAGTTGGGATTTTTTTGAAAGCAACATATTTATGTTGTCTTTTACTACAGAAACACAGTTTAATTTTTGCTCAAATTTAATATAATGATGTCCTTCAATAATGGGAAACAGTTTCTCTAATAGATAGCAGTGGAATGTAATTTAAGTGGCTGCTAAAAATAAAGGAACTGAAAAATGGTTGTAGTTAGTTGAACTTCATTGTTGTATGAACACTATTACTAACCATGTATTATTATTATTTTTATTTTAGATAAAAGATAAATAAAACTTACTATGAGAATGTGGAAACAGATGAAAGGAATGTTTAACTATAACAATCAGCTTAACAGTGAGATGAAAAGCAATATAAAAATTAGGGTTAAAAAGTTCAAAATAAGAACTGCAAACTTTCGTATTCTGTCATATAGAAGAACAACTCTGCAACACTATTATGTTTCAAGAATCACAGAATCACA
>VZRW01009227.1:918-39320 GCA_013398125.1 Aegotheles bennettii
TTGTGTCCAGTTCTGGGCCCCACAGTTCAAGAAGGCTTGAAAGAGTCCAGCACAAAGCTACAAAGATGATTAAGGAAGTGGAACATCTCCCTTATGAGGGGAGTCTGAGGAAACTGGGTCTCTTTAGCTTGGAGGAGACTGAGGGGTGACCTCATTAATGTTTATCAATATGTAAAGGGTAAGGGTCAGGAGGATGGAGCCAGGCTCTTCTCAGTGATGTCCAGTGATAGGACAAGGGGGAACAGGTGCAAGTTGGAACATAGGAGGTTTCAGGTGAACATAAGGAAGAACTTTTTCACTGTGAGAGTGCCAGAGCACTGGAACAGGCTGCCCAGAGAGGTTGTGGAGTCTCCTTGGCTGGAGACATTCAAACCCCGCCTGGATGCGTTCCTGTGTGATGGACTCTAGGTGACCCTGCTCTGGCAGGGGGGTTGGACTGGATGATCTTTCAAGGTCCCTTCCAACTCCTAACATTCTGTCATTCTGTGAAAATGACTCTGTGAATGTAACTTAATTTATTGCCAGGTTGCATAAATATTTAATTACTGATTGGACTATTGGGAAACAACAAAAAAAGGACAAACATGTAAACATGCAGGAAAAACACCTTTCCTCCAACTTTCCCTGGACACAACTTCAGATTCGTCTCCTCCACCTATTTAGTCTTCACTTCGTGCCTTCACACCAGACATCTCCTTCTGCTGTGATACTGCTGCAGATTGCACTCAGTCCCTTCCATGAAGCAATGGGTGGCACAGGAGGACAAAGTAAGTGTTTAGCCATTTCCCTCTGCCACTCTTTGTTGTTCACTTTCTGCCTATCCTCTGGTGTGGGCCCTCCACAGTTGGCAGTCCCTTTGGGCATGTACCTGCTCCAGCGTGGAGCACCTCCTACTACTCTGGCCTTGTTGTTCTCTCCTCCTCCTCTCTCTCTGTCCCCCAACACCCTTCTGTCTCTGTTCCTTCACCCTCAGTGTTTTTTGCCCTTTCTTAAATATGTTTTCCCAAGTTTCCACGAGCTTGGCTGATAATATTAGCTGTGTCCATCTTAGCTGGGAGGAGTGTTTTTTTCTTATATTCTAGTGTTTTTCTAATATGTATTCTTTCTAATAGTGTTTCTGGGAAAGAACACAAATGTTGGACATACATAGTGATCCAGTCACAACCATTTCCTCTTGATTAGTTTACATACTTTATAGTACAGCTGTTCTCAGTCTCTACAAGGGGACAGATTGAATAGCTCCTTAGGGGCAAACGAGAGGGCTACTTGCAGTACCCCTTTCTCCACTGAATGTTCTGAGTATATCTATATCTTATGATGTATCATAATATCTATATCTTAATACCATAGCCTCTCTTCTCCTACTCCTTATGAGACAGGACAAGCATGTGCATCACTGTCCTATAATGAGAATGAATGTGTCCCCATGGTGTGATGGGGGTCAGGGGAACACATGTGATACTTGAGCATGAGAGTAGGTGCATTCCAGTGACATGAGCAAAATGTACACTGTCCATGTGAATCTCTGGACAGTGCCCATGGTCATTAACAGATTGTTCTTTTCATATGTCAGGAACTAAAGTGTTTTTTCTTCTGTGACAAGGACCTCATGAAAGAAGGTAATAGGATCAAGTAAAGACTGGCCAGTCACAGGCTGTTTTGGTTGCCATGTTTGTGTGTAGCCCTTAGGAGGGCAGCAGGGAGTAGGTGTCAAATCACAGTCAGGCTGAGCCCACAGTCTATTGGTTGGTCACCTCTGACAACAGCTTTCTGGAAATATCATCTGGCTTGAGTAACAGTGGGGAATGTAATTTCTGTCAGATAAAATTTGTCTGATCAGACTTGTGATAATAACCTGAGTACAGGGTTGGATATAGATGACTTCAATCACAGAATTAGCAATATTCCTATAAAATAATCTTTGCTGTTGGATGTAATCACTCTTATATCAAATATCTTTTGTTTGAGAGTAATGAAAGAATAAAATATTTAACATGGAATATTCATCAAATTGCTATACAGTCTGTAAAGGAAAAATACATACATGCATCCCTTGGAACAAAATTTTGCAACTAAAACCCACGATGTGTTGTCCCTAGTTCTCAGATTTCAGTGGAATTACTCACAGAGTAGGAAGCTGTTACACCAGTAAGGTTGGTAGAGCACATTATACTAATTGAAAAAACGTAGCAATTGTTTATTACACAAAGTTGTTTTTTTCATATTTTTTTGCTGCGTGCACACAGATAACCCACCATCAAAGTGGGATTTATTTCATGCAACTTTATTCCTTTTGTATACATCTAGACTAAACTAGATGTTCAGGCTCTCTTTCTAGTCTGTGGAAACATGAGCATCACTTCCAACATTTCATTAGACCAATCTTAAGAAGGATGAATCATCCTCTTAAGTTGCCTGTCTCTTCCCATTAATTAGAGAGGAACCCTAGATAATTAGCTCAGACTAAATGCACAACTTAAAGATGAATATTTCAGATGGATTGGTTTGCACTGTGAGTGCCTAGTTGATATGGGCCATCTAGGAATTTAACTTCTACGTGTGTAAAATTAACATTGGCTGAATGCAGCCTTTTCTCAATTTTTGTACCTAGTACAACCAGCTGTATTGAAAGCCCTTGAGTGTTATCATAATGCAAGTATAAATAACAATAGAGTTGTTTTAAAAATAATAATCCCACATTTTGAGAACAAATTAATGGAAATATAACCTCTATTTTCTTTAAATGTAACTTCCTTTTTAAAATACTATAACATACTGGATCATTTTATTGATGTGCGACTTGCTAGTTTCATGTAGCAAAGAAAAATTAACTGGCCATTTCACTGCAATTTCTCTGGTAAACCACCGTGACTAGAAAAGTGGTTGTAGATATGGCAAAATGAAATAATAACTGTGTTATAAAATCCAAAGCTTTGATCTTGTCAGACTCCAGAGGATGCCAGTAAGTAACTCAGGAGAGAGATGGTGGTTTTGAGATAGATGTTTTTTTCTCCTGCTAGGTTTCATGTTTTCCTCTGATAGGCATATAAAAACTCTGATTTCAATCAAAAAGGCTTAGAAACTGCTTTCCTACTGAATGAAAATAAAATATAGTGTTTAGAGGTTGGCTGTTTTTCTTACTGTCTCTCCAAAGACTTACAGGAGGACTAACATAACAACCTTCAGATCTGTGCACTATCGCTGTGAAGGCAGTGTATTGGTGGAGTTTAGTGTCTTAGTTCAATGTTATGTGTAACTAGATTTTTTTTCTTTTTGTTTTTGTTTTTTTTTATTTTGAAACATTCTGTGGACTATTACT
Organism: Aegotheles bennettii; assembly: GCA_013398125.1. Classification (NCBI taxonomy): domain Eukaryota; kingdom Metazoa; phylum Chordata; class Aves; order Caprimulgiformes; family Aegothelidae; genus Aegotheles; species Aegotheles bennettii. The sequence goes on from VZRW01009227.1 coordinate 4,238, forward strand.
TTTAATATGAATGGAAACTCGGAAAAGACCATTTTGGCTACTGTTGGGTGAAGATGAAGAGACTGTAACCAGTCAATGAGTTGAGAATTTTGATTCAGACCCAGTAATTAATCATGCTTGAACAAAACCACGATTATTTGTTCTGATGTTTTTCTCAGGTCATATCAAGTGAAATTTCTGTCTTACAATGAGACAACTTTTAATAAATTAGATAAAGATTTTCATTTATGTACATAGTTACCTGGAGATGCATGTTGAAATCTAATGGCACTTTCAGAAAAGCATTCTGGCTTTTTTACAGACACAGATATCAGTTTACAGATACAGACAGACCCAACCCTCCTTGCCCACACCATGAGAGGGCTGAATGCAAATCAGTTTCAACCTGAAAAACAAACAGTCATCCTAATTTGGCACTTAATCTTAAATGCCTAACCAATGGAAGATTCCCGTGTCACTTAGACTTATCCAGAAAAAAAAACAAAACAAACAACAACTAATAAGCACATCAAATGAGCCTGGACCTGAGGAAACAGGAGGAGCACATCTGGCTCTGGGGGCTGGAGAGGATTGTGAGCAGGTATCTTACCAGGGAGGAGGCGAATAATAAAATACTGAAAAATCAGCATTAAGCAATAATGAGTTTATGCTATAAAAATAAATATTAGAAGCAATCATATTACTGAGATTGAGTTACCAATGATCAATTAGGATGCCATAACTGACTCTTTGTATGGTCTTAACTTGTTACAAATGCAAAGTAATGTTTGTCTAAATGAGTTAGCAGTAGAAGCAGGCCAAAAGCATATGGTTTTCTGTTTTCACAGTCATGTGTCATAAAAGATATGACACACTGGTAAGCAACAGATATGACTGACTTGTAAGAGAGGAGGGAGGGAGGGGAATAAAACTCTTCAGCTTCTATATGATTTGTCAGCATTTTTTAATGCAGAAAACTAAAACCTAAAAGCAGTGTTTGGTAAAATGATATGAAATATCAACAAATAGTGGATTAAATATCTTATTTCTTTTCATCCATTTGTTCTTATACATTTATACTTAATTTGTTCTAATACAAATAGAAAATAAGTATTAGAATCCCAAAAATGTAATTTGAAGATAAATAGAAAAAGTAGGATATGTCTGTATATGCATCTACATATTTGTGCAGGTGTGTATATCAGCACATCTCTCTACATATGCATGTATACAGGTTCATATACAATGATTAAAGTATTATAGGTTGAAATAACATGTATGAAATCCAAATTCTCACATGGCTCTTGTAGGAAATTAAGTACCTCTTAAATTTACTCAACTTATCAGTTGAATTGTGAAGCATTGAGACATTGGAACATTGGGAAGCAAGAAGGTACTATTAGTCCTATTATATTACAGAGAGAGTGAAGCAAAAATTAAAAATTACGCTTGTGTGTCCTACATGCAATTAAAGAAAAAATTGCCATCTGAATCTAAAAGATAAGCTTTTAAAGCTGAAGCCTACTGCAGAAACTTCTAAGGGATGTTGTGGAAGTAAAAAAAAAATCAAATTGGTTCAATGCAAAAAAACAAGCCAAAACAAAAGTTAATTGGTTCAAAATTACTAAAACAAATTAATGAAAGTAAAAAGATCCATGGGGAACTATTGAGTACAGTGCTCTCCTGTCCAAAATACTCTAAATATTGAATGCCAAAAGCTAGAAGGATGCACTAGTAAAATACTGTACCTGCCAAGTTTCTTACATTCTTTCCTTAAGCATTTTGATTGGCTGCTGTTGGAGACTAAATACTAGGTTAAGCAGAAGCTTCATCTGATTTGTGTAATCATTTTCATGTTAGGTCCGCACATTCCTGTCTTTTCACCATTAAAAACCCTGGTGTGAAACAGACAAGCCTCGGCATTCTCAGAGCTTTATTCTTCTCACATCCTTCCCTTTTTACTCCTCCAAATTTCTTTGCCATTGTCCGTTCCACTCAATTTAATCCATCCAATTTTTCTTGCCTTCCAAGCACATCCCTTCAAGATACATTAAAGTCTGCTGCAGAGAGAGTACGCCAGAGAAATTGGAGTTGTTTGGATTAATTTTTTTCCTGTTTCCTTGTTGATTTCACTTCAGGGACGTGATATCAGGTGCAGGCAAATAGCCCAGTGCATGAGAGTGTCTACAGATACTCCTTCAGAGTGGAGGAATATCCTGCAGTATTGTATCAGAGACATCTTTCAATAGCTTTTTTTTGTTGATTTGCAAAATGAGAAATGGAGATACTAAGAGAGGCTTACTTCTTCAGGAATAGATCCAGACAATAAGATTTTAAGGCACTTCGCAAATGACAATGATCCAGTTGATACTGGATACAGCTATTGTTAACTTTGCTGTTTAGATTTATTTTAAATATTATATGAGGAGGCTGTATAACATACACGGCAGAAGATTTTAAAGTTTGATCAAGGTGATTAATTTTCTTAGGTATTCTGGTGAATAGGTTATTTTCTTGATGATGTCTCTACACAGACTTGAAATTGCTTTAAAATTCAGGTAAATTGTAGTCAGTTAATTTATGAGATATTTCACTCCTTTTTCAGATTTCTTTCATATATTTCACTCATTTTTTAGATTTCTTTAATTGTGGAAAATAAAATACAGATACAACTCTGGTTTCCAACAGTAACTTTTCTCACTAAAAGGAAAATTGATTTGCTCTGTTCATTAGTGGCTAAAGACCCCATACATATTCAAAGACTCCACAGATCCATACCTTCTGATTAAAACACAGGATGATTTGTTTGCACCAGTTGAATTAAACTGTGGAATTACTGTTAGTAAAATTTGCAAAACCAGCTAGCTTTGTACTTTTAAAATGATGGTTTTATTAATGACAGGAGTATATACTTCTAGATTTTATTCAGACAATATGAAACACACAGCAAAACTGAGGGCACTCAGTAGTTCTAAGAATTACATGTGCAAGTCCATGGGCATCCATGCCACTCCATATAGAATGTCACCAACATATACGTCATCCTCTTCAACAACCCTGTTATCATGGGTCTTGAAACCCTCATAGTTTGAACAGTGGAGTAGGAAAACAAGATACAGCAGCAGGTTGTTCCTATCCTATGGAGTCAGCATGTTAGTTGTTCTCTTGCAACATGTGGGAAGCAATTCACACTTGTTTATCCTTTCAGGGAAGAAAGGTAAATCTACTGCATAGATTAAAAGTCTGTACTGTGGCAGGTGTTCCTCAGCTTCATTAGTATGGTAATTTGATGAAGGGTTGGTTAGATGCATCCTGCCAAGCAGAACTGTGTTTAGTGTTTTAGTCTTAAAGTTTGTGTGTGCATTTTCCATGTCTGAAACGAAGTAGATTGCTTCCCATGGAGTAAACCAGGTAATGATCTGTTGCCACAGTGATAAGGCTGAGATCTTTAGATGTTGCCAGCTGAAGTCTAAACCAGAACTGTTGTCATCAGTGAGGCCAATGGGTTATAAAGCATATGTTTGTTAAGCAGTAAAAGTCAGCTAATATACTTACTAGTGTTTTATATGTATGCAAACAAGCACTATGAGAGTTAAAATCCTCTTTGCACCTATACTTTCTGACAGAATGGCAATAATGAGGGTTGGGATCAGAAGTCCCAATCTGTGTTGACTGACCCTACTATTTTGATCTATTCTCACTTGTGTCAGTCCCAAGTTTTATCTGCCCAGGCTCTTTCCAATTAGTTCTCTTCATCTGCCTTAATCATAACACCTCAGCTCTTTCATCCCAGGCACTCCCAGTTTTCTCACCTCCTTTCCTCAATTTGTTTTCCTAGCCACTGTCATGCTATCTCTTCCAGTTTCTCAAACCCTCTACCATTTCTCTTCATTTCAACCTGCAATTCTTATTCCATCTGGGTCTCAAGCTTCCCTTCTTGGTCTTTATTCAAGTCAGTAAAACCTCATAGTTCTGACTACTTCATCTTCACTTCAGATGCTTTTACGCACCATACCTCACTGATTTATGAATCTGTCTCCATTGATGTCTAGTCTCTATGTAGCAGCTCTTCCAGTTCTGGCTTCTTTATCTTCTCTCCAGTTACTTTTTTCTATCATAACTCACTCATTTACAAGTTTTGCTTTCTTGACCTGCTGTCCCCATTCTCTCTGGGAAGTCTTGTTTCTAGTTCCTTTTCCCACTCTCCACTTTCAATTTTCTACCTCAGTCTTGATTTCCTCTGCTTTCTTTCTTGTCCCAACATAATCCAGAGTGCAGGTGTGACTCACGCCTCATCTGCATTTGAAAAAGGCTGCCTGCATCCAGAAAAGATGGGAGTATTGCTAGGGGCAAAAGAGAAGCAGTGTCTGTTCGTTTTTTCGATGTGTATACCTGGCACAGTCCATCAAAGTCTAGAGGCACTCAATTTCAGCCAGGGTCAATGCAGTTTAAAACAGAGAGGTGACAAGTCCCTGTATAGGTAAAATAGCATTCACAGAATGTGTATCTGCAAACAGACTGGGCTTTTATCATAAAAGCATGTAATGTTATGTAGTATTGTGTAAATTACGTTCTTCCTGTTTTAAGTTAGATATAGCATTTGCGTACTTTATAGAACATTGTGATATCAAATATTTTTACATAATTTTGCTACAGGCCCTGACATTTAAGATGTTTATGAAAAGGTTTTTCTTAAACATTTATTTCATTAATTTGATAATGCATATTTGACCCCATTTTTCCTAATACTTGTTCCTGTCAAGAAACTTGAACTGTATTTTTTTTCCCTTGTTGAAGAGAAATTCAGTCATTTATTTCAATAGCAGAATTGATGAACTTTTTTTCTGCAATGAACCTTGGAAATTTTGGTTCTAAATTATTTCAGTTTATGTGTTCCTCAAATCACATTTATACCTGAAAACAAAAAAAGCCGTATTTACTCTCATGATTTGTTGCTGTATTGTGCAAAAGTATTGTCACTGAGGTTGCAACTAGTTCTTTGTTCATCTTCATTTAAAGGTTTTATCTGTGTAAAGGGATGGAAGGAAAAATTAGCTATATGCTAAAAAATACACTTTTTTAAGAAATGAGAGAGAAAATAAAGTTTAAAAAAACCTCTTGAGAAAAAGAAAAGCCACATAAAAATTTACAATCTAATTTTCTTTTCCTCTTCCTCTTCTACTATACAATAATAGGACTAAATAGGACAATAATAGGACTAAATTAGGTTAATGGCCAAATTAAAAAAAAAAAATAAAAATAAAAGATCTATCTGTTATGTTTTCCACCTGTTCTTATACACCAGGAAGAAGATGAGACTCCTTTTATTTCTAATAATTTGCCAGTGTGACATAAACAGTGTCAAAACACACAGTGTTTCAAATCCCAATGTCATTTTACTGATGGCTGATGATCTTGGTATTGGAGACCTCGGATGTTACGGGAACAGAACCTTAAGGTATGCTGATACATTTGGGGGAATCATAGATTTATGATTTTTCTGTGGATTTGTAAAGTTAAAAACCCCAAAACGTTCAGAGGTTTGATAAGGTTCTTTATAAGTAACCAAAGTTAATAACCTTTCCAGAGAGTATAATATTTGATCTTCGTTTTCCTTTCTTAATAAGAAAAGAAGACTTACCTGATCTATTTATCCCACTGAAAAGTTGCATCATAAACAGAATTGAGCAGCCAGCCAAATAAGGATAGGTCTAGAGAAGCAAAGTGTAATCAACAATTTTATTTTAAATTATACATGATGCATATACTATGAATTGAGCATATTTTGAAGTACTCATGATTTGAGGCAAGCTTGTCACTAAGCAATTGGAAATAAGGTGCAGATTTTTGTCCTTCATTTATCTTCATGCTGCAGTGAATATATTCATTAAAACGAATGTTAATATACCTCAGTAATGGAACAGTATTGCCCTGTATGATCCTTACTACAAGTATAATGGTTGTGTAAACTGCATAAGTTTTACCTAGTCATTGTGTTTCAATGGTTCAAAATCTTTGATCGAGTTAAATAAAGCATTCAGACTAAAAATACTGGCCTGTCAAATGTTAAATAGTCTTGTTTCTGCTGAAGTTAGTTAGAAATCAAAATTCCTCATAACCCAAACTCAAACAAAAAACCCAAAACCAAAACTCAAGTTGCAGCTTCTTGTTTAAACAGGAAAAAAAATATATATAACACCAATGCTTGGATCACTCTCCTTACAAGGACTAGAACTCCTTTAATATCTATGTTCTCTGATGTGGTAATTCAGAATTAGATCTTTGGAGTATAGAGAAATTTCATCATACTGCTTCTTATCAGTAGGTGATCTTACAGAGAGCAAAGAATTAATGTTTGGAAATGTTGAAAAATTAATATTTCTGGCTATTCAGGCTTAGATGATGGGAGCTCTAGTGTGCCTTGAGGTCATGGTTATTAATTTCCCAGGTAAGGGACCTATTAGAGCATGCTGCAGCTCCTGGCCAGTCTGTATTCCTGTTTTTTATCTGTAGAACCAAGGGCACAGGATTTCTTCCTGCAGGAACCAGTTTTCATCTGCATGATGAGCCAGGTCACAGACAATTTTCCTATGCAGACATGGAAACTTGGATGTGCTCCTGAGTCTAATATTGCAGACATAGTCATGTCAGACATATAAATATTGTTACTATAGAGCCTAACACGGAGTCATGTTTGAACCTCCCCTGGTAACTGATACCACCACACAACATTACCAAAAATATTTTGCTAGAGAAAGGCAGAAGTGACACCAAGTAGGGAGTAAGCAAGCACAACCTTTCTCCAGTCTCTCCTCCCCCTAATTGGTGAAGCAGAAAGGCCATGTAAGTAGCAAAGTTACAGTTTTGGGTCGAGGAATGCATTGAAAAGGGTTGCAATACAATATGTCCAGGTTTAGTACTGGCCATGAAGAGTAGATGAAGGTGGGAAAATAGGTTTTTGTCACAATGCCACAGTGTCTCAGCTTGGTGTTGACAACTAATGTAAACATATTTGACATGATAGTATTTAGAATTGCAACACCACCATGGTTTTCATAATCTGCATACAGTAAGTCTTGATTTTCCTGGTAGTTTTTGCCTTGCGTGCCTTGATCTCACCATGCCCATTTCCAGATAATCATCTTTGTGTATTCTTTTGGTTTTCTTCCTGCTTATGTTTTTCTAGAACCCCTAATATTGACAGGCTGGCAGAGGAAGGAGTGACACTTACTCAGCATATAGCAGCATCCCCACTTTGTACTCCAAGCAGGGCAGCTTTCCTGACAGGACGATATCCTATCAGATCAGGTAAAATACCATTACTTTATTTATATATAGATATCATATTTTATTTGCAGTAAACTATATGCATTTATCATTACTGGGTAAGGTACTCATTTCAGCGACTAATCACACTCAACAGAGTTGGTCAGCATTTGAAATCTTTCATAAGTATGGGAAATTTTCACATTTCAGAAGAGTTAACACAAAAATAAAGCTTTTTTATTGAGAAAAAGATTTTTTTTTTTAAATACTCAGGGAAAAATCTGATTGTGGTTATTTAATGCAAGGAACAGCCAAATTCCATTGACTTTCTCCACTGTCTAAATGACCCCAGGTTCCTTGCCTGCCTCACCAGTTGCATTCAGGCTACTCCCAGGATATTTGTGGGCAGCCTGAGTGTTGAACTTCACAGAGATGAATCTAGAAAGACACAATAGAAGAACCCAGTGTAAGTCCTTCTGCTCAGGCATTTCTGTTTCTAAAAGCATTTTGGTTCCGACAATTTTTTAAAAAAATTTTTTTTTGGGGGTGGGAGGAGGGAAGGACAGCATGTTAAGGTATTCCAGCAGCCCTTAAAAGCAAAATATCTCACTTCTTTCTAAGTATTTTTGTTCCACATCTACCCATACACAGGGTTAAGTATCCTATGAACACATGCATTTAATAACTTCTCTTACTTTTATAAAGTACCTGATCCAAAGCCCATTTGAGTCAGTGAAGATCCAGTCTGTTTATTTTAGTGTGCTGAGACTGAGTCCCTCAGTGCTTCGCCATGCAACTTTAACATTCCCTTAACATCATTTTTAGCAAGGATCATTATGCATTAATCAGATCACTTGTTCATTAGTGATAAAACATCCTGTCCTTGCTTCTGGGAATGAAAGCAAAGCAAGACTCTGGAGCCTAGTTCATGCTCATTCAAATCAAGTAACAAGCTCTGCAAAAGTGCCAGCTAATATAACTTGCTAAATTTTCCATTACATTCAGCTGCAAAGGAAAATTTTATAAACCTGTTACAGCTATATTGCTATTAATATTTACTGTAGGTAAAGTCACAGGTCACTTTCTGTTACAATCCTTGTTCTTATTTCTGAGAAATTAGCATTTCTTTTTTAACTGATTTGCTCTCAGTCATACCTAATCATTTTTATGTAGGTGCAACAATTGAACTTTGTCTTAATTAAATTACCAAGTGGCTAAATATGGACTACTTCCAAAAGTCAGTGAAGAACCAATAAAGGATTATTATAGAAGTTACTAGAATCATGATATGGAAAAGAAGTTTAAAATTTACATCTCCTACTAACAGAGCTAAAGAAAAATATTCCAAAATGCAGTATTTGATGATATTCAAACTCAGAGAAAGGTAACTATAATAAATAAATAAATAAATATATAGATAAATAGATAGATAGNCTCAGAGAAAGGTAACTATAATAAATAAATAAATAGATAGATAGATAGATAGATAGATAGATAGATAGATAGATAGATATCGTGGTTCTGTACTTTCATTCTGGTAACTTAAGGCAATTACATTGAGATACAAAAAATAAATATAAATAAATATATGATAAATAAAGTATGGATATGTTTATATGACTAAAACTACCTAAACTGTTGATCAATAAAGCTAGCTGGGGTGAAAAACTGAAGTTAACATTTGAAGGGTATGTTGAGCTCTCTTTAATAAACCAGTCTAACGAGTCTTTTTCTTGTCTAACCACAAGGGGTATCTGAGGCAAGGTTCTGGTTGTCTATATCAGTCATGTAACTTTGGCACTGCAATCATCCAGTTGCATAATTCAGACTACCTGGAGACACATCTGCACAGATTTGCATAGGTATTCTGTGTTCTGACTGTCTACACTCAGAGCCAGCTCTCATTCAGAATCCTAGTAATCTAATTTTCATGAACCTGAGCTCTCAAGTTCCTCATCCTGAGAGTAGTTTATAAGCTCAAGTTTGTGTTCCTCAGACTCTCAGTATATAGAAGTTACTGTGCCTTATTTAGGTGTTGTCTTCTTAGCTGATACCTGATGCTGCTTTATGCACTCTGTGTGCATTGAATCAAGTGTCTTCATGCCATTGGAACACCGGTCCTCTCCCATCAAAGCTGAGTGCCATAGCCACTTTATTTCCAGAATCATACTCTCTCTAGCTCTTTTGTTGACCTCATAGTATTTACATACCCTGCTTCAACTGCCTTCTCTCAAATAACCTGAAAGGCTTGTAGAAAACCACATATGAATAAAGTGGAAGTTCTGAGAGTAGAACCTGGGAGTGATCTCACTTAGTCCTCATCTCCATTCCTTCCCTGTATACAAGAAAAATTATACAAGCCTAACTTTTTTCCAGATATGTTAATACCTTAGAACATCTACAGAAGAGGCTGCAGCTGTTTGTGTGATGCCTGTCCCCACAGTTATAAGCAGAGAATTTTTTCTCTACTTCTCAGTTTCTGAGGTCAATACAGAAAATACCTTGCTCAGCTAAACAGATGATTTGTATCTGCCACTTGCAACATACAACATCTGCTGGTAATGTCATTTAAGTGATACCACCTAAAGCAAAGAAGTGCATGCAGAAAGAATGGATGGAAGTTGTTTCACTGTATTATCCAAGTCTCATTCATTTTCACTGTATGTAGGAATGGCTGCCTTCTCACGAGTTGGTGTCTTCTTATTTTCTGCCTCTTCTGGGGGACTTCCTTCTGAAGAAATAACTTTTTCGAAACTCCTGAAGCAGAGAGGTTATGCAACAGCTCTAATAGGTAAAACTGCATACATACACATCATTATTTTTAATTCATTTCAATCAAAAGAACATTAATTTTCCATATAGGCTATTAAGTGTCTGCACTAAGCTTTTTTCCCACACAGCATAATGAGTTTATTTTTCTGGCAGAAAGCTGAGCACATTCCCATGCATATGTGAAACACTAATCAGGTAAGTATGTCTAATTCACTTGTGTAGTTATAGTCTCATTGTGCAAGGTACTGAAGAAACATGATGAACAAATTGAAAATTAGTGAAGCTCTTGAAAAATTTTCAGTATAAACAGGAGTTTGATTACAACAGAGACAATGAGGGATCAATCGCAGGGGACAAGTCAGCACAGTGGTGGGATTCATTTTACCAGTCTTCAGATATCCATAGAGTAGATAATGTAGTACCTAGGCTAACTGTCTGGATTCTCTTCTTAGTCATCAAACAGAAATGGGCATTTCTAGGAAATTTGTCTCATCCTGTGGTACATGTTTAATATAAAAATGTGATACTCTCTCCTTATAAAGACAGTTCAGACAACTAACTGCAGTGTAAATATCCAGTGATGGGTAAAAGGAATCCCACTAGATGAATATTAAGCAGAACTGGAATTAATATCGTAAAGGTATAATATTTAAATAATGTGGTTTTTTTTTTTCTAATTTGGCCACTGATTTATTCCACACCGTTTACATTTTAGAAGATTTTTGTGAAATACAACTTGTATTACATAATGTATTTCTATACTGGAATTGCCAACAAATAGTTGTTTAGAGAACATCATACTGGAAAGTTACTACTTTAATTTAGATGATGGATACACACAATTTGATTTTTAAATGTAACAAAAGCTTGCAATTTTGGGAATAATTTTGGGGCTTTTTTGGGTGTAAATGGGGCTGTTTAGCAAGGCTAACATTTCACACCACTGTTCAAACAATATCTGTATTATGTAGATAACCAATGTCAATGTTCCTAACCAAAAATCCTACTTGGCTATACTTCAGTCTTAGAAAGTATAAAATATCTCGATGTCCTGAAAGATTAAAAATAGAAAATCATAAAATCTTAGCAGAAGTATATTTAGTGCAGGTGCATTTGAACCATAGTGCAAAAAAACCATTCATAATTTGTCATGTTCGTCATGGAGTTAATTCCTATTGCTCCATATTCAAATAAAGACTGCAAAAAAGTAGTTTTTCTGTTTATAACAAGTACTGTCATGCTACTCATTTTCTGAGGCTGACCTAGTTAATGTTCTTTTTTTAACTACTTTCACTGCAACATGACAGATTGCCACTTAGATCTCCAGAACTTATCTCCATGATGCTTAATGAACAATTCTTCCAAGTAGCCTGAATGATAGCTAGGAAACCATAAGATGTAATATTACCATATCCTTAGAGTATAATGAAGGCTTCCGAAAATCAAGAAGTGCTTTAAAATTAAGGGTAAAGCATATGTAAGTGACAAAAAGAAAAATTATGTAGATTTGAAGACTAGATAGGCAGACTCTGAATCCCAACCAGCCAATTTTCTGCCTCTGCTGATATTCTTATCACATCATATTGGTCTAGGTCAGGGAATCTTTGCTTAGTTCAGTCTAACTCATCAGTTTCCAAACAATTAATTATCAAATCCTGCACCAGTGGGCAACAGGAGAGGTGCCTGAGGACTGGAGGAAAGCAAATGTCACTCCAGTCTACAAGAAGGGCAAGAAGGAGGACCCGGGTAACTATAGACCGGTCAGCCTCACTTCCATCCCTGGTAAGGTGATGGAACAACTTGTTCTTGGCACTATCTCTAGGCATATCAAGAATGAGGGGGTCATTAAGAGCAGTCAACATGGCTTTACCAAGGGTAAGTCATGTTTGACCAACCTTATAGCCTTCTATGAGGAAATAACTAGGTGGATGGATGATGGTAGAGCGGTAGATGTGGTTTATCTCGATTTCAGTAAGGCATTTGACACTGTCTCCCACAGCATCCTTGTAGACAAGCTGATAAAGTATGGGTTTGGTGATCAGGTAGTGGGGTGGATCGTGAACTGGTTGAAGGGAAGAAGTCAGAGAGTTGTGGTNTTAAGGGTAAAGCATATGTAAGTGACAAAAAGAAAAATTATGTAGATTTGAAGACTAGATAGGCAGACTCTGAATCCCAACCAGCCAATTTTCTGCCTCTGCTGATATTCTTATCACATCATATTGGTCTAGGTCAGGGAATCTTTGCTTAGTTCAGTCTAACTCATCAGTTTCCAAACAATTAATTATCAAATCCTGCACCAGTGGTGGATTGGCATAAGGGTAATTTGAAGCCGTTCTGTTCCTCAAACCTGTACTATAACTTCTTTTTTTTTTATTATTATTTTTTTAACAAGTTTCTCTTCCCTTTACTTTCTAAGGACATTGTTTTCTTCCCTAAATGCATTTTCCTTTGTTTTTTCCCCTTCTCTGAATATATGCTTCCTCTTGCTTAGTATGTCCCTGAATATATTTTAGCTATAAATCTACTTTACGTATACACTTTTTCACCTCATTGTTTTTCCTCTGTTGCACAAAGAAGGTGACATCCAATAGATCTGGAAGGAAGAGACACAGTCAGAAGATCTGCAACAAACCCAAGTTTCCTCAAAAAAGCCAGATTCATTGCATATGTATTATTTCACCAGTTAATGATCCTGTAGAGTAGCAAGAAATGTTAATATTTTGTAGGAAATAGCTATTCATAATGCAAAAATTCCATGGAAAGTAGGTGGGTATTATTTCAACTACTACTATACTCAATTACAGTTGAGTAAAGGTCAACATTTCCTCACTATTGTAATCCAGTGTGTTGCCTAGTATCCAGAGAAGTTTAAAATTCATCTATGTTGTTTATCTCCAAAGTTTAAATATTAATGGATAAACAAGGACTTGTATCTTTCCTCCAGAATGAGGTATTGTAATATTTGGACACATCACAGTAGTGAAAATAAGTACTGGGGGCGGGCAGATATCAGTCAGATAGTGACAGTTTCATGTTTGTAATAGCGCACATCATAAGTTTGATGATTTTACTACAGAAATACTCCCTGTCCTTCTCTTTTTGTAGGAAAGTGGCACCTTGGGATGAACTGTGAAAGCAGTAATGACTTCTGTCACCACCCCCTCAGTCATGGATTTGATTATTTTTATGGGCTTCCCGTGACCAATTTTAGAGACTGCAAACCTGGCCAAGGCAGTGTATTTTTAAAAGGTGTTCAGAAGTTCCTTGTCATCCCAATGCAAATCGCTGGAATCACCTTGGTCTCATTGGCAATAGTGCAGTACATTGGCCTTCTCAAAGTACCTTTCCAAGCATTGTATTACTGTTTTTTAATAACTGCTATTTCAGTTGCAGTTTGGATTTTTTTCTTTTATAATTTTCGACACTTGAACTGCTTCTTGATGAGGGACCATCAGATTATCCAGCAACCACTATCCTATGATAACCTTACTCAAAGACTGACAAAGGAAGCTGTGAAGTTTATAGGAAGGTAGGTTTCTAACTGTTTTATAAGTTAATGCTGGTGTTTCACAATGATGATGTTTCTGAAAAAGAAAAAAATGTGAACTGATGGGCAAGAACAATATGTCAGCATCATTTTTTTTCCTTTAAAAGATGACTGAAGTTAATATTTTCAGTGAAAGTGAATATTTTTTTCTATTGGGTATGTAATTTTTTCTCTATAAAATTTAAAAAATATTTATGTTTACAGGCTTCAGAAAAAATTTTTTAAAAATCTAACTTTTTTAGGACTTGCATTCTTGAGAATTTCATGTAACTTGAAATATGAAAAATCTTTTGTGATGTGAATTAATTATGTGAAAGCACAATGAGAATCATAACCATTACATTTCTGGAGTGGTAAACTGTTCTTCATCATTGATTTGAAGCATCCATTAAGTGGCATTCATAAGACAAATTTTGTAAGAGACTGTCATTTTAGTTGCCTCCACTTTTATGCCAGGTTCATTTTGAAAAGATTTTATTTAAGAAGTTAGGAAATAAATGTTTTTTTGAAAGCAATTGTTTTTTTATAGCCATCACATTGGGTCACCTAAACATTGGATGTAGAAATCATCCTAGGTCATTCTTCATTTTTGCAAAGTGAGCTACATTGGTGTAATTGTCACCACAGGGCTTTTAGTGGGTTTAAATCATAAAAGTATACAATTGTAGATTCTGAAATATAAATAATTTTATTTGCAGCAAAAAATATTTCGTCCATTTAACTTCTTGAAAAATATGCCAAAGTATTTTTCTTGGTCACTTTTGAAACAGGTTGCACCATTTCTAAAAATAGTTAATCAAAAGTAAAAATATGTTCTGGGACATAAGAAGTCCCTTAATTACTGTTCTGAAAAGTATGTACCAGGTAGTTAGTGCAAATTCATTCACATGGTGTCATTGCTGAATGAAAACTTAAACCAAAGAATCATACCAAAATAAAATGGGTTTTATATCTAATTTCTTTAAGTGAGTAACTCTTCCCAACACTCAGCATTCTCATAAATATTTATAAATAAACTAAAACATCTTTATTTCCTCTTGGCAATGGTGATAGATATAAAGATGCCTTCTCATCTGTATTCTAACTAAGTTAACAGTGAAGTACTTTGTTTACTACAAACACACACACGCATACCCCCCTTTGAAAATTGTTGAGAGGTTATTTGCTTAGTGACCAAGCATTTGGTGATTTTGAAAGACTCTTGAGTATATTAGCTATATGTTGGCAGATTCTTCTGTGATTTACAAGTAGGTAATGTGACTGTAGTGATTCATAATTTCTTTGATATCTCTGAATACTTAGTATTGCAATAACAACAAAATGGTAGCCCCAAAACAGGTGAATTCAAGATTGGAAATCAATGCCAGAAAGCTAGTAACTCTTTTAACTTTATTAATATTCATAATGTACACAGCATTATTGTACAGCTTAGTGTTTAGATCTAGCAAAATAATGTATCATCTAAGTCAGCATAGCTTTGTGGACTCAGCTGGAGGTAAGTGGCGTTACATCAGCTGGGCACTTGGTCCCTGTTCTCTTGTAGTTTCCAGACAAAAGTTACGTTAAATTGAAGTCAAGGTTAATAGCACATATTCATAATTTACAATAAACTTTGTTACAGGAATGCTGCAATTATAATGAGAATTATAGCCCAGACAATTCAGAGTCAATGTTAAATTAAAGAATATACAAGCACATTAATGTACTGAGAAGCAATTAGGGCATTTGAGCAATCTTAACTGTGCCCTGTAGTGAATTCACATGCAAAGTATATGACCATAAAGCTTGCTCCTGGGGATAGGAGTAATTAGATTAATATTCACTGAACTAATCTGTTCCATATATTAGTGTGTGCAACAAGATCAATAATTGCTTTGACACACTGGTTCTGACATTATATAGTTCATACCTGTCAACTCCAGTGCACCAGTAGACCATTGCTTTTGTAACTAGTCTACTGACTTGGACCATTTGTAGGGCGGTGGCCATCAAGGGGCAATCAGGTTGCAGCAGCAGTCAGACATCTGGAACTCATAAGTGAAGAGCCACCAGGTTTTTGGAAGCCACAGTTTCTCCACAGCATTCTTTTGTTCCACTTCTTTCAATAAGTCTCCCTCAACCCTCCTTTAGTTACACGTTTGACTCAACACTTGATTTGTCATACAGGTTTCTTTTGTTTAGATAATACAATAAGTAACAAGCTTAGTCCTGTAAATCAGTAATCTCTGTACACAAATATACCAGAGTTCAAACAACTCTGAAGAATTCAGAGTCATTAGATGTAACTGATTCTTACGTTTTATCATGAAACTACAAATCATCAGCTATCTTGAATGTTTTAATTGGATAATTATCTTTCCAATAAATACATGATGAAATGCTGATCTTCAACAGCACTGCTACTTCCTATATAGTCCTGTTATGCTATATTTATATATAACATATATGAATGTATATAGAGTTATATGTATATGTAACAATACCTGCATAAAGATTTTATCTATATAAGTTTATTATACCTATTATCTATATTACCTTTAGAAGTTCTTCAGAGTTCAGGCAATGAACTTTCTGACATTATTCTCTTTTTTAGCTATTTCTCAGTCACATTGTCAGCTTTATGGCTTCTTACCATGTATATAATAATTAAATTTTGTATTTTTCAAGTCTTCTTATAATTTCTTCATAGCATATAATTATGTGCCATTATACTTACCATGGTCTGTTTTTTGAAGAGGTGATATTGTGTTTGTTCTTCCTTGGTCTGTGATATGTGTATTACTGTTTTCATTTATTCCTAGGTAGATTGAAGGAGAGCAAATACAATATTCCATCCTCAGAAATTGCACTGGAGAAGAATATATACAAAATACAAGTGTCAGATCCAGTGCATGAAAACCAATACTAATTTGGTTGCTCACCCTAATTACAAGTGGGCAGATAAGCTCAGTGTATATTCATTCTAATTACTTTTTCCCAAGAGCAAGTGTGTAATATTGTAAACCTATCAGAACACTCTTTAGACATTACAGTATATTTGAAAGTCAAAAGAATGCTGATTATTTCATCTTCAGTTCAATGTGGTTGTCACTCATGTGTCTTCAGTGTGTCCTTTAATGAACAGCTGCACAGACAATCCAAATCTGGAAAATGCCAGAGACCTGTTTTTTAACATATCAGAAATTAACAAGACAAAAGTACCACTCTATGTTACAGAATACCTCTCTGACAATTTTGGATAGAAGATCACAATTTAGAAAATTAAATATTAAAAAAGAATCCTAATGAAATCTAACTTCTGGAAAACAGTATTTGTATGCAAGCATGCTTATATGCAAAAGCTATGGTAAAGATGTTGAACAATTTTCATGCAGACATTTTCATTCATAGATTGCATAGCCATATATTAAAAAATTTGTGATGACAGTTAATAATTTTTAATTTTATTTTTATCTATTCTATTTCAATCCTTGTAGCACTGTTACAACACATATTCAAATTTACTTTCATTTAGCCCAGCAGACTGCAGTTTAGAGATTTCCATATATCACTAGGTCTTAAGATCAGGCAGTTGGCATGTTGTACTGGAGTTAGAGTTCTGAAATCAGGTGTTTTTAAGAATCCTACAAAAAGAGTCTTTATAGTTTATAGCAAAATAGAAATTATAGGGAAGAGTTTGTGTATCTTTGTATACACATGATGCATATGTGCACAAATATTAAGAAAGGATAGGAACTTATAAGCCATAACAACTCTACTGGATCTTCATCCTTTTTTTCTCAGCCCTCTGCTTTTTCCTTTTGAGCAGAAGAGCTAACATATTTATTCATATACTTTAGCATCATATGAAAATGAAAAAATTTAGGCTTTTAAGTTATTTAAGAAAGATGAAGGACCTAACAAGTTTGGCGGTGAGTGTCAGACTGCATTGTAAATGGAGCACTTCTAAAAAGAGGTAGATCTGAAAACTGGACTCCAAATTTTTATGGGGGAGAAGGACTTAATAACGAATATTATCTGTAGTAGGTGAGAAATATATTTTTTTTCTATGCTTATGAAAACGTACTTTTTGAAGAGGAGATAAAAGGTTATATAAAAAGGAAGTAAAAGCATATATGCATTGTGTTTCTTACGCATGTAAACAATGAAATAGGCATGAAATTAGAGATGTCAAAATTATCTTGGCTTTCTGCATGGAAGAAACATTGAAATATTGAAAATATGAAATTTGTGGTTTAAAGTTTATCTTCTAAAGGAGTAAGACGGAAATATTCATTCATAGATTCATTCATGCCAGCAAGGATTTTGTCACTCAGGGTTCAGAACAAAAGAAAATCCAACTTGTGGGACTAAGTACTGCTTTGATAAAACTAAGTCAAAGTTTACCTTTTCCTTCTGCAGGAACAAGGATTAATGAAGTGCATTCAGCCAGTCCAATCACAAAGAGTGCTGTCTAAGTGCTGATCTAATTGGAAGTAGAGGAGACATCCATGGGGAATAAGCATTGAATGAATTTATTCACCAGAGGGGATACTAAATGCTTTTAGTAAAAGGAGAGTTACAGGAGAGAAAAAGTTAGGTTTGCATCTGCCTGTATCAACACACTGTTACATATTTGTGCTGAAAATATGTCTTCAGATCATATACTTTAGCATTTTCGTTTTCTTTCGTTTCAGATGTGACTTTGGTGCACTGGAACTGTGAAAATTACATACTCTCATTCAATAAGTCTCATTACATCATATGTACTTATCCTTACAGGAAGTAATATATTTTATCCCTATATCTATTTAAAATAGTTCTTTGCAAACTATTTCAGTATTATGGATGAATTAGCTGGAATTTATAAGATTACAGAAACAATTCTTAACCCAATTTTAACACAATGCAGTGTTTGCCCAGCTCAGGCAAAGACAATTATATCTGCTCTCATAGTCAACTGCTGTGAATCATAACACCTTCACTTGTATAGAGGATGTAGTAGTCCAATGGGCTAAAAATATATGCTTTATGACAGAATGTGAGGAGAGTTTCACATCTAGAAAAAAAAAATGTTCAGAAAGATCATACTTGTCCATCATATTAAAGGTTAATTTAGAATTTAGTGAGAAAAAGTAAAATGGAGACCTGTCATGTTGTGTTCCACCTCATTTCCCATATAGTCATATTGGAAATCTCAGTTTGATTTGACAACCACAAGCCAACAAATTCAGATCTCCCCCTGTAGCTCTGCTGCAGTGGTCTTAGGTTAACATAAACGCACAGAAAAGCAAACAGAAGTACCCAAGGAGTTTTCAGTGAAGCAAATATTTAGAGCAAAATAGCAGAAAAAAAAAGACCCGTGTGTGAAGCACAAAGTCAGATTAGTTGTTACTTAGTCTCTCACTCACTTTAAAGCTGTGTTTTACAGATCGAGCCTGAACTGAATCCTTGAGTATTGTAAAGACTCCTCATACTAAATAATAAGAACCTAGTACTGTGTAATGCAGAGCAGCGTGTCACCACCAGTGAGACACATTTAGGTGTTTTCAAGATGGGTTAAGCACACATTAAAGAATGTCTTATGTCAGATGTGTGTAATTGCTCTGGCTACTCAGTAAATTGAAAAGACTGTGTGATCCATGTCAGGATAAAGATTTTTACTATGTTTGAGTAAGTGAATCTCATCTTTCAAAAATTAAGTTCCCTGTGTTTGAACAGTGTAAAAGATAACGACAATACATTTTTGAAGGAGCTCTTTACTAAGCGGTTCAGGAGTTAAGCTGTTATTGTCTAGTTTCTCTCCTGCTTACTAGCTGATATTGTCATTCCATTTTCAAGGTCACAGTAAAGATAGTCAGTTATGATTCTCCTCAAGGATTTTTGGCAGGAGATAAATAGCTGCCTGTGATCTTTTATAGGTTATTAATAGGTGAGACACTTTTCCACCTGACAGCAAGCTGTCAGTCACAACCTGTCAAGTTGTGTTGCAAACAAGAGAATGATGTAGTGCCCTTCCATATCAATCGATTCGATGACTCATCCTGAATGTTAGATCTTTGTGTCAATTCCCTTTGAAAAAAAACAAACCTGAGTTGTTATCTATTAAAAATAACATTTAAAGTGAAGGCTTTTGATACTCACTTTTAGTAATGCAGATATACATTTGGAAGTATGCACTATCTCTGTGACATTAGAACAAGGCAGTTCTCATGAAAACTAAATTGTGCCTGCAATTAGATTTTTGTCATGTTTTCCCCTATAACTTGTGAACTGTATTTAAAGGAAAATTCAAAGATATACCCATGCAGTAAAAAAATGCAAGTTGTAAAACAAAAATCATCTGCCTTGCAGAAATGTTCTTTAATCAAAGGTCAGTGTTACATTAATATACATATGAAATATTAAACTTATAAATATACCTTTTTTTTACTTGAAACACTGACATTTTCAGTCTTTAATTGACTCAGAAGTCTTGTGTTATTTGGTGCTACAGGAATGAAGAGTCCTCACATGTATGACCTCTCAAACAGCAACAAACACAACTTCGTGGAAAGTGCGTCTTTTTATGAAAAATATTGTCTTTATTTTTTTGAATCTGTACTTTATAATACTAAGATAATGCAGGATACATGCACAAATATTTGAAGGGAATTCAAATAATTTTGTTTCCATTTTCCACATGAAAAATGTTCTATATATTCTGTAATTTTTATAAAAAAGGAGAAACTTTTTTATGGAGAAAAAGTCCTAGTCAGAAACACAATTATCAAGTGAGTAATGTGGATAAAATTTTCCCATTGTGAGTTTATGTACTGCTGCCTGAGCCAGTAAACAAGAAAGCTCCAATCATACAACTTGTGCAAAAAAAAGTCCAACCAAGGAGAGGGGAAAAATGGGTCATAAATATACTAGTTTAAACCTACTTATTTTTCATTAAGAGTAAAGTATTGATAACATTTGAATCCCTTTTGTTAAAAGACTTTGTTTTCAAGTTCTAAAGGTTAGATTATTTTTTTTTTTTCATTTTAAGGAAACAGTTTGTATGTGCATGTTTGTACTGTTCCCTCTTTAAAAGGTGAATGAATCAACTGCATGAGGAAATGTATAGTCTCCCTTTGGTGTTGATGTGTATCACAAGGATTATCCACCACAGACTGGTGAAGGAAAATATGTTAAATAAAGCCAAAAATACTTGGTAATTAGCTGTGTGCTTTAAAGTGAGATCCAGACAAGTTTTCTGGGTAGTGCTTTTGTGATTCAACTGATATTTACAACATGCATCATGTACTACAAATTCTGTTAGAGCTTATAGCAGTAAATTTGGCTAGTACTGCACAATTTTAAGTAAAGTTCTATAAATAATGCATAAGAAAAAGTTCTTACTTGAGCTGTGCTTTCACAGCCTCCTGGAACTGATTATAAATATAGTGTCGACAGATCACATGAACAGCAAAATTTACAGAGAGTCTATTTATCTATGTATCAGTTCAGGAAATAGACTGAAGACAATGGAGGCTGTTCATTGCTCTAAGAGGAAAAATATTTCTTTGTATTAGTATGTACTTTGAGATTGCTTATTGTTTGGTACATCATATTTGTAGAGTTATGTACTGATCACATGCATAGACACACAGAGCATTAAATGGCAAGAGAAGATTTGGTCATATACCTTAGTCCAGGATAAAGCAGGAAAGTATTAGTATACTTGATTTAACATACTCAGTTATATTCTGGAATGTTTGACCCTGATCCTCTAGGTGATCAGCTTCCATATGATCTTGTGAGGAAGATAATTGTGTTTCACTATATGTATTTATGAAGGTATGTTTCTGAACAGCAGTTCATAGAATCATAGAATCACAGAATCATAGAATCATAGAATGCCAGGTTGGAAGGAACCTCGAGGATCATCTGGTCCAACCTTTCTTGTCAAAAGCACAGTCTAGACAAGATGGCCCAGTACCCTGTCCAGCCAAATCTTTAAAGTGTCCAACATTGGAGAATCTACTGCTTTCCTAGGGAGATTATTCCAACATCTGACTGCGTTGTGAAAAATTTTATTTGGATGTCCAATGGGGATCTCCCCAGGAGTAACTTGTACCCATTACCCCTGGTGTAAAAAGGGAGTCTCCATCTTCTTTGTATCCACCCTTTAAGTACTGGTACATGGCAATAAGGTGTCCCCTAAGCCTTCTTTTCTCAATGCTGAACAAGCCCAGTTCTCTCAGCCTTTCCACATACAGTAGGCTTCCCAGCCCTTTGATCATCTTTGTGGCCCTTCTCTGGTACCACTCCAGCCTGTCCAAATCTTTTTTCAATAGTGGGGGTAAGAACTGAACAGAGTATTTCAGGCGTGACTTGACAAGTGTTGAGTAGAGTGGGATAATGACTTCTTTATCTCTGTTGGTGATGACTTTGTTGATGCAAGCAAACATCCTGCTAGCTTTCTTTGCTGCTGCAGCACACTATTCATTCATATTGAGCTTACTGTCTACCAGGACCTCCAGGTCTCTTTCCACAGAGCTTGCTCCCCAGCCAGGTGCATCCCAGTCTGTGCTGCACTTCTGAATTATGTTTTCCCAGGTGTAAGACCTTACACTTGTTCCCATTGAACTCCATAAGGTTCTTGTTAGCTCACTCCTCTAGCCTGTCCAGGTCTTCCTGGAGGGTGGCTCTCCCCTATGGAGTGTCTATTTCCCCACTCAATTTGGTGTCATCTGCAAACTTCATCAGACTGCTCTGATCCCAACATTCAGATCACTTATGAAGATATTAAATAGTGTTGGGCCCAATATGGAGCTCTGGGGGACCCCACTTGTGACCAGTTGCCAGTTGGAAGGGGAGCTGTGTACCATCGTCCTCTGCGTGTGGCCGAACAGCCAGTTCCCCATCCACCACACAGACCACTTGTCTAGACCATAGCGCATCAGTTTCTTTAAAAGGAGGCAGTGGGCAACCTTATTGAAAGCCTTGGAGAAGTCGAGATAGACAATGTCCATCGCTTACCCTGCCTCAACCGAGAGGGTTACTTTGTTGTAGAAGGTGATCAGGTTTGTCAAGAACAAATTGCCCCTGGTGAATCTGTGTTGGCTTTTCCCAATCACATTCTTCAGTTGACTTGTGACAGTCCCCTGGAGAATCCATTCCATAACTTTCCCAGGGACTGAAGTAAGACTTATGTGCCTCTAATTACCTGGGTCCTCCTTTGAACCCTTCTTGTAGATGGGAGTGACGTTAGCCTTCTTCAAGTGTTCTGGGATGTCCCCCAACCCCCATGACTTCTCAAAGATTATGGAGAATGGACTCACAATGACATCCCCCACCTCTCTCAACACCCTAAGGTAGATGGCATCTGGGCCCATCGATTTGTACGGGTCAAGCTCCTTTAATAATTCACATACCAACTCTTTCTTCAATGACGGTGGGTCAGTGTTTGCATCAACCTGGATTTTTATTCCCACGGCCTGGGGCCCAACAGCGCTGGTAAAGACAGAGGTGAAGAAACTGTTGAGAAACTCTACCTTTTCAGCATTGTTGGTGACTAATTCACCTCTCCTGTTTAATAGTGGGCCAATATTGTTCTGTTTCTGCTTATTGTTTATGTATCTGAAGAATCCTTTCTTGTAGTTTTTGACATCTCTGGATAATTTCAATTCAAGCTGAGCTTTTCTAACTGCATCTCTGCATGCCCTGGTAATGCCCTTGTAATTCTCAAAGGGTATTATTCTACTTTTCCATCTCTGGTACGCGGTCATTTTGGTTTTGAGCAGACCCAGAAGCTCGCAGTAAGCCGAGTTGTATTTGGGCTTTTAAATATGTACTTGTAAAGTGAAGAGAGGTGCTTGTAGTCAGAAACTGGTAGGTTCTTGGGTTTAAACAAGTCCTCTTTCAATATGTATCACAAACAGTAATTAGATTTTTTGTTTATTTTTGCTTTCAATTCAGTATACAATTAAGAATGACATTTTTACTCTATATATATGTGTGTATTCAAGATTACCATAGTAATCAGTTACAGTATTCCTTTTCCTTCCTTTTTTTTTTTTTATCTCTACTGTAGAAAGATTTCTTTGTAGAAATTTTGTTACAAATATACTAAGGGTTTATGGTTTATGGTTTATGGTTTTGTTCTTATTTGTTTTTGTTTTGTTTTGTTTTTCCAGGAACACTGATGCTCCATTTCTTCTTGTCCTGTCTTATCTTCATGTCCATACTGCTCTCTATGCTTCAAAAAATTTCAGAGGAAAGAGCAAGCATGGTTTATATGGGGATGCAGTGGAGGAAATGGACTGGAGTGTAGGTATGATACATGCGTTTCTAACATCAATAGAGGAAATTAGTGGAAGACTTACATTCATGTCCACCGAATGCAGACTTTGGCAATTCTGATGTCTACAGTATATCTGGCATACCCGTCCTTTAAAATCAAGGGAAAGAAACAGTAATTTAGAAAGCACAATAATTTGACCCTACTTTGTGAAATTTATCAAATTTATCATTTCCTACAAATGCCTGATCTCTTCTTTGACTATGAAGATTGTCCATACAGTATGGACTTGGCAGATTTATGGACACCTTAACTGTGGACATTTGAAGCAGGGTAGTTGAATCCAACCCCATGAGCTTCTGGGTGTCATCTGGCCTTTGCAGGTCAACGAAAGCAATGAACAGGTCATTTTAAAAGTATCATATTGGAGAATAACAGTATTAGGAGCTAAAGATGAACTTACAATCCTCCTTCCCATACAACCCAAGTCAATTCTGTTTCCAGTACATCTCAGTGCAAATTGTCTTTCTTCAAGAAAATGTTGCTGCCTTATTAATTTGCTATAAACAGATATTCAGCTTCGGTGCATACATATTTTTAACTATGCAAGCATATGTAGTTAAGCATAATGTATATTCCTTTACATATTTTGCGTGAAGAGGTCCAGTTGCAGAAGCTAGGGGAAAAAAGGCATCATAGAACATTTAGTGATTTATAATGTATTTAGTGCAATATTTGCAAAAGTGTTGAAAACCCTTATGAGAGGCTGTGATACACTTATTAGGAAGCATTTTCAATGTGGAAGGTAACTGTATTAAAAAAACCAAACAAACCCTCTTTTGTAAATCGGGTTTTGTAGTGAGAGAGTGGCTTTCATTCTTGAATCTTTTTTACTTCTCTCGATGGCCACAAGCATTCGGTCAATCAAAAGTGTGCATGTGTTTTCATTTCTGTGTGCACCCACATTGTACTAAGCTACTGAACATTAGCTTGTTTTACTGCCTGTATTTGATTTTATTATTTCTATTTCCTTTTCTGTTCTGTGATAGCTTATCTCAGCCTCATTGGTCATTTGCTGCTGCCATTATGTTTTGCTGCCTCCTTCAGGAGAGTGGCTCCATGGTTTAAACAGCAAGTTGAAAACCAAAGCAAATGACATGCTGCTGATTCAGGCTATTTAATGATGCAGTGGTGGTAACAGATTGAAAACCACTACTCTCTTACAGAATAACTACAGGCTTTTAGGAGATGTGTCAAACAAACCAAACTATTGGACAGAAACATATTATCAAAAAAGCTTGGGATAAATCAGAGATACAAATTTGGTGGTGATAACATAGGAATTTAAAACAAATTCAGAGAGGAGCTAACATGGGTTTCCTCATATATTATCCTTTACAATTCACTGCAGGGGCAGTGGAGCTAGCTTAATCAGGAAACAGAGCCTCACCTATCAGAAACTAGTATACAAGCATAAAATTTTGTTTCGGTTTGGTGTCTGGTTACTTGGTTTCGCTTATGTCTCGTAAGACTCCTCTGTTAACAGATTGCATATTTGCTTCAGGAGGTAGAAAATATGTTTAGTTCCTCTATTACTTTCTCCTTTATTATTAGAATGATGAAAAAAGTGTTATGGCTAGCATTGGCTAGCATTTCCAAAGGAGTCTGAGGGAACAATATAGCTTCAGGTTTTTTTGTTTGTTTTTTTTTTGTTTTTTTTTCTTTTTTTCAGTTGAAGGGAGTACTTATTTCCATTAACCTCCACTGAACATTCTAGTCTTAATGCATCAACTAAGTAGATTTATTCACTGTACTGTTGACATCAGTAACCTTTATTTTCTTGGAAAGCCTCTGAAGATGTTACAGTAGAAAAGTCATACAAAATTGTCTGGAAGAGTTGAAAAAGTAAAAACGATAAGCTTTCCACAAAAGGAAGTTTTATCATTCACTAGACAGAAAATAGTATTTATGCACAGATGAATTCAACTTGCAAAAGCAATAAGAACCAAATAGCCCAGATATAACAATATGCTGCAAAACCTTCTAATTAAAGACTACACGAGTATAGGAAGGAAAAATGGATGTATGGAAAATGGGATTATAATACAATACTAGAAATGTTTGGCATCTGGTAGGAAAAGAAACATCAACTTCAACTCAATTCTAAAAGAAACTTAATGTGTTAGCTACTGAGTGGAAAACATCGTGGAAGACCCTTGTGGATGGATGAAAAAAAAAAAAAAAAAGAAGATAAAGTAGAAGTAGAAGTTTGGAAGTCGGGTACCAGTGATTAAAAAGTTATATCAATATTGGACCATGAAATACAAATGAAATGTTGTTCCTGATTAGATCCCAGCTGGAATCAGAAAGGAGACTTTAGCAGCCATTTGCAAGAGAAATCAAGCAAGAGACTTTCTAGTAAGACAGAGAAGTCCACTCAGAGTGAGAATTCAAAATAAAAGAAAATTGTCCATTTTCATTTGTTTATTTACTGAGAATCAATTACCTAATTGGACAATACAATTATAAATTAATCTCCATTCTATATTCATGTGCTATAAGACACATGAATAAACTACTCCTTTGAATATTTCATGTTTGTGACTGGTTAAAATAATAGTGAAGAGCGTGATTACAGTCCATGTCAAAAACATGGAATACAAAGTCTCTGGATAAGCTTTGGGACCATATATGTCTACTGATTTTGCATTCTGGTGTGTGTATAACAGAATGCAATGTTTAAAGTATTCACAGTTAAAATGTCACATAATGTGTCATGCCTTAGAGAGTTATTCTCTGCCTAATAATATTAATTTTCTTTCAATGTAGGCTAAGCACCTTATTGATGCTATTAATTATAATTCATATGAGAACAGATGAAATAATCTTACAGTCTAAAAATGGAAAAAGAAATGATGAATGAATGAATGCAATATTATCATTTTCTTCCTTCCTCTCTTCTTCCCTTCCTTAATTCCTTCATTCCTGATTGAGTAGAGGAAGGGAAATGGACATGTTCAGAAATTGTTTTTGATGTAAATTGCATTACACTGATTTAATCCTAAACAGATCACAGCAAAGAGTTTTGGAGCCCCCTGTAGACTTGCATGCAAGCTATGTGAAGACACATGAATTCAAAATCACTTCTGCAAATGGCTGTTTATTGTCCTGTTAACAGTAGCAAAACTACATATGAGTTCTTAATCCTGTGTGGAACAATCACAACTGAATGGATTAAGTGTAAAAAAGTCTCAGAAACCATAGTCTGGCACAAGCTAGGTAACTGTAGAGTGGGGGCCTTGTCTGCCTATCTTTATTATGTGAATGCCTTGCAAGCTGGAAAAAAAAACTTCACTGCCTCTCTGGCATGACCTTTTGACCTATCTTAGGATCAAGTTATGCCAAGAAAATATTACCATCACCTGATGTTCGTTGATTAGAATAAAAGGAGTAAAAATGAATCCCAATGCATTTTACATGTAACTTGTGTTTCAAATACCTTAAAAGATTTGGTATGGTTGTATATGAAGAGAGTAGCTCCATAACTCCCCAGTACAAGATGGTTGTGGAGCTACTGCATGGTGTCCAGAAAAGGGTGATAAAGAAGTTTAAGGGACTGGAGCATCTCACATATGAGGAAAGGCTGAGAAAACTGGGTCTAGAGCTCTGTTCATCCTAGGCCTTTCAATATATAATAGGAGCTTATAAGAAAGATGGAGAGAGACTTATTATCAGGGCGTGCAGTGACAGGACAAGGGCTAATGATTTTAAACTGAAAGAGGGTAGATTTAGGTTGGACATAAGGAAGAAATTCTTTAAGGTGATGGCAATGAGACAATGGAACAGGTTATTCAGAGAAGTAGTGGATGCCTCCTTCTTGGAAGGGTTCAAGGTCAGGTTAGATGGGGCTTTGAGCAACCTGGTCTAGTGAAAGATGTCCTTTCCCATGACAGGGGATAGGACTGAATAATCTTTAAATGTCATTTCCAACCCAAACTGTTCTGTTATTCTCTGTTACTACAGTGGGGACAAATTTTGAGGATGCTAATGATATCTTAAATAGGTTTCCTTTAGAAGGAAATACAGTGCCTAACTTTTTAAAAATGCCTGTGCA
Organism: Aegotheles bennettii; assembly: GCA_013398125.1. NCBI lineage: Eukaryota > Metazoa > Chordata > Aves > Caprimulgiformes > Aegothelidae > Aegotheles > Aegotheles bennettii. The sequence continues at coordinate 32,165 of VZRW01009227.1, forward strand.
CCAGGTCAACAAGGAGAGGTGATGGAACGGCTCTTTGTGTGAGAGAGCAACTGGAATGTGTTGAGTTCTGTCCTGGGGTGGATGAGAAGCGAGTTGAGAGTTTGTGGGTGCAAATTAAGGGGTGGGGTAGCATGGGTGATACTGTTGTGGGTGTCTATTACAGGCCACCTGATCAGGATAAGGAAGTTGATGAGGGTTTCTACAGGCAGCTGATAGCAGCCTCACAATTACAGACCCTGGTCCTCATGGGGGATATTAACTACACAGACATTTGCTGGAAGGCCCACTCAGCCAGCCATTCACAGTCCAGAAGGTTCCTCCAATGCATCGATGATAACTTCTTGATGCAAATGGTGGATAAACCAACTAGGAGAGGAGCACTGTTGGATCTTATACTCACTAACAAGGAGGGTTGAGTTGAAGCGGTGACGGTCGAGGGCAGCCTGGGCTGCAGTGACCACGAGATGGTGGAGTTCTGCCATCCTGCTCTTACCCCACCAGTAAGAGACTGTTTCTTCAGCTAAGACAGTAGTTGAGCTCTTGAAGCACTTTTGCTGTTTACGTCCAATCTGGGAAAATTGTCAATAAGGATGAAGATTAAAGACATTTGTGGGTTTGCCTTTTATGATGTGGATGCTTTCCAGTTACTATCTGGGCTAAAACCCAAACTCATTTCATATGTCACTAAGCAGCAATGACTTTCAGTCACTGCTGAATGGTACTGAATTTAAGAGGTGACTAAGTGATGAAAGACTCCCATTTCCACTATGATAAGCCTCCTGAGCTACCTAATCCTCCTTAAATACAGTTTCCTTTTTCTGTATTACATTTTTGTACACTGCAAAGCTCCTCTTAGAACGTTATTTACAAGACTACAAAGCATGTCTTAATCAGCCATTCCTATAGCATTTTTTAATCAGTCAAGTTTAAATAATGTCTTAGTAACGTGCACTCCATGATGGAAGACTTCAATGTAATGCAGCTTGTGGTACTAGTGCTGTGTTGTTCAAAATCTGCTGCCAACTGCTGAATAGATTTTATTTGCATCTGATATTGCAGGAGTTAAATTGTCAACACAAAACATGTTAATGCATTGTGTATTTAACTTTACAAAAATGTAATCATATAACTTTCAATTTTTTTAAGGCTTTCTATTAATTATGAACCTCTGAAAATTTGGTCTAATACAAAAACAGTGAAATGACATGTAATGTTGTGATCAAAATGCTCTAATCAGTGAAAAAAATTGCATTGCTTTTGAGACAAGCTTATTCTCATTAGTAGGAGAAAGCTCAAATCTTATTTTAGATAAGCTAGAGATAAGAGAATCCCAATGACTCTCCAAGCAATAAGGATAGGAAGTTCTGTAATGAGTTGTACTACCAAACTTCTGTCTAAATTTTGCCCCTAAAGTTTAGTTTCACATATAAATGGTATAGCTGAATTTTGCTCCCTGCTTAAGGTGAGTGGGGAAAGTCATTATCAGTGGGATTAAGAACACAATAAAGATTTAAGCCAAAACTGACCTGCAGGAATACAGTGATTTCTACTTATACTTGGATGAAGGTTGCACCTAGGAAACTGAATGGGGTTAACTTTGTCCAAATTCTAGATGACCCCCAAAATACAGGCTGGGAAAGCAGATTTTGCTGGTAGAGTGCCTCTGCATAGAAACCATTTTAGCATAGGTACTGTAAAGCTGCTAAGGAGAATTGCATTTGCCCTGTCCCAAAGGAACTCTATAGGAATTTAGTAAGTCAGTCACCCAGACTCACCAAGGGATGAGGATGGCAGAGAAAGACATGATTTACATCTCCCTTTGCTCGCTTCGGTGAAAGTGTCCCTGTTATGAACCTGAAAACTTCAGCACTGACTTATGAACATGATTTTGCTATCCTTTTTCTGTAACACTTGGACACTAAAAGCAATATCTGTCTAGGTATTTACAGAGCTTGTAATCATGATTTTAATAAAGGATACAGCTGAGCTAGTAGGTGAAGGATGTTGCTGGTAGAAGTTACATCTCTATGAAAGAAGCCTAAATGTGAAACAAAGGAGCAGAGAAACTAATGATGTTAAGGATTTTTAGTATCTCAGTGCTTAAACTTTCCACTCACACTTCTTCCTTGTACCTTCAGATAGTTTTGTAGTGGATTACCCTATACCTTAGTATAACTGTTACAGTCTATGAAAAATTATACATTCATACAAACATGCAGAAGGCACAAGTAAACATTGTAAGGCTATGAAGTCAAGTGCTCAAAAATAGGAAAAATCAATCTTCCTATGCTTATGTTTTATGGTACAGCTTTTAAGCATATGTTTACATGCCATTTCTTTTCCCATTGGAACCCTGTCTCCTCATCACAGAGTGCCATCTTAATGAGTAGCTACTCAACAGTAGGTGTATTCCTCATTGTTAAATATGAATTCTCATATTTTATTTAACACACACTATTGAAGTTATGTTTTGAAGGCAGATTTCTTTGACATCTCTCATATTTTCTGCAGCATTACTTCACTAGAGCACAGATTCGCAAATAAGTATTTTCACAAAGTCTTTGCAAGCTAGGGGGATTGCATTACTCTGTTCCCCAGAAGAAAAACTGAGGCATGGAGATGATGTTCAGATCTACCTACTGAGGTATAGCTTTGCTGCCAGTCACCCACTAATCCAGCTCTGGATCTGTGGTAAAGCATTAGGGCTTTAATTCAGCTGGCATGGGAATGGGGAAGGGAGGAAAGAAAGCCATTTATCTTTCCAGGTCTTGATCCATGTTAGAGGTGGGAAATGGTTAGAATGTGCAACTGAACTCAGGAACTCAGGTTTTCTTCTAGTCTTGAGGATTAAGTAGTATTTTTTTAAAGATAATTAAGTATCTTTGTTTACGTATGATCTACAACTGTATGAACAGTTTCTGTGATGATACAGGAAATGTATTCCAGCCTTTTACCCTTTATTCATACCTGGCTGCATTTCATTTAACTATAGAAAAAACCTAAAACTGACCGTGTGTATTTCAGTTTCAGTGATGATATGGAGAATCATATCGGTTCTTTTAAAATCATCCCCGCTGTTTCTTGGAGAGAGGCATAGTTTTTCAAGCTTCTTTTGAAATGTATGTTAATTGCTTTGAAACCATACAGTTACAAAAGAGGGGAACTAATTCTCAGTGAAAACAGTAATCATACATGAAAGCTTATGACAATATTGATTCTGTGTTGCAAACTATTGTTTATCAGCAGGCTGGTTCCTATTAGTGAATTGCCATGCAGAAATTTCACACTGCTGAATCACAAGGCTCAAATTCCAGGTTGCAATAAGCTCTTATTAATGAGGTTACTAGAACTGCCATTTTATTTACCATGGCTGTTTGTTGTTTGGTTTTTTCAATGGTACATCTGCTAAAACAACCACACTAAGTAATAGGCAGCCTGGCAGTACTACCAAAAACCAGTTGTGTATTTTACAGTATTGAAAGCTTTTTATTTCAGCAGCAAATAAGTAATCAATTTTTTTCAGGTTAGGGAAAGCACGAGAGTAATAACGCTGTGATTAGTGTAAGGCAGGCTGATAATGCAGTAACTTTGCTCTTCTCCAGTTTATTCCCTCACTCCTGAATTGTAAAATAAGACATTAAGTGTACTCAGGGTATTTTTTTACTGTTTTGAATGCTTTCTTTTTGTTTTCTCTTTCTTTTTGACTTCTTGTGTTTTGTATACACACTACTCTTTTTAAATCATTCCCACTCCCTACCCACCAGTGGAAGCTTCTTTATAACATTTCCTCATGAAGAGCACATTGTAGTAACCTTGAGAATACCCAACAGATTTTACGTTAGAGTAGTAAGCTCAATATCCAAAGGAACACCTGGCCCCTAAGGGCTCAGTTACTTGCTCAAAATGATGAAAGAGACTCCAGGATAATCAAATCCCTTAGACCATCATGAAGTTATATTCTACAGCTTTGGTGGATCTTGCAGCTTGCTGCTACAAAAAGAAGGGAGACAGAGCATGCTTCCCTCCCTTGCTTCCTTTTTCCTAACCAGCTTTGGAAAGCAGAAAGGAGGAAAAAACAGTAGAAGCACCTTCCTCTTTCAGAAAGCACTCTTTTAGCAAACTACTAGGTAGACTCATCTGTAATGTCACACTTAGTCCGATTAGAATTATAAGTGATTAACTTGGCCCTTAGGTGCTCCAGTTTACATGATTTTAAAGTACTCCTAACATTTCTGTGTTAAAAGAATAAAGGATTTAGGCTCTTGTATTTCAGTGGATGAAATATTTTTGCGTTAGAAAGTGATTTTAATTCAATTTCTGAATCAGACTAAAATTTTAAAACAAGGCGGGCAAACAAGAAATAATGCAAATATAATTGTGCTTTAATTTTAAAGAAAAGAATGGCCTGGCCCAGAAAAGCAATATGAACTTTATCATCCTGCAGAACCAAAGAAGACTTAGTCCTTAATGTTTGAAATAAATTAGTAGCTCAGAATGTCTCAATATTTCTAGCAAAGTCATGGAAGATACTATTTTTGTCAATATGAAAAGTATAGCTGTGTGTATAGTATATAACTGTGTGAAAGGCATCAAAGTGATTCTAATCCAGAGTACAGTTGATTTTGCCACCACAAAGCAGCAGAGCACACATTAAGCAAGTCATAAAGGAATAATTTTTTTCTTTGTTTACAATTTGAACAGTTATATTTTATCTGTTCAGTTTGGTGAGTGAATATTTGGACATGAGCTGGCAACATGAGATTGCAGCCCAGAAAGCCCATTATACCCTGGACTGCCTCAAAAGCAGTGGTATCCACAGGCTGAGGGAGGTGAGTCTTGCCTTCTCCTCTGCTTCTGGGAGATCCCACCTGGAGTACTGCATGCAGTTCTGGGGTCCCCAACACAAGAAAGACACGGACCTCTTGCAGCGAGTCTAGTTGGAGAGTCACAAAAATCATCAGAGGGCTGGAGCACCTCTCCTATGAAGACAGGCTGAAAGGGTTGGGGTTGTTCAGTCTGAAGAAGAGAAGGCTCCAGAGTAACCTTCTTGCAGCCTCTCAGTATATAAGGGGGGCTTATAAGAAAGTCAGGGAGAGACATTCTGCCTATAGTGATAGGACAAGGGACAATGGCTTTAAACAGCAAGAGTGTAGGTTTCAGTTGGACATAAGGAAGAAATTGCTTACAATGAGGATGGCGAGACACCGGCACAGGTTGCCCAGAGAAGTTGTGGATGCCCCATTACTGGAAGTGTTCAAAGTCAGCTTGGATGGAGCTTTGAGCAACATGGTCTAGTGACAATTGTCACTTCTCATGACAGGAGGGTTGGACTAGAAGGCCTCCTTGAAGGCCTCTTCCAATCCATACCATTCTGTGATTCTGTGATCCTGTGATTCTGTGATTCTATGATCTTTGTAAAATCATACAGAAACTTTCAGAAATATTTAATAATGTATTATGAAGTATAATAATGTATTACAACATATAAAAGAGCCATTGTCATTACATTTTTTCAGATGATCATTTTGTAAAGTTCTGGAAATCCTTAGCTCTGAACTTTGTAAATCTGAAGTTAGAATTTCTTTTTTCAGCTAAGGAAGTCTGTGATTCAGTTTCTTGCTGACAAGTTGTGTTTCATAAGAAACCTTTAATGACTGCATTCAGAAGTTTGCTCTGGGTGTTAAATAGTAAATAGTATTTTCTTTAAAACAGAAAGAATGGATACAAAAAAAGAATACCTTGAGAATATCAAAATATCAGAAGCTTCGATAACCAATATATGAAAACCAATATATGAAAACAGACCTGTTCTGTTTATAAAACTCTCTTTATGCATAGTTGAGCTACTTCAGTGGCAGCCAGGAAATGGATTTTAACAATATGTCTTTGGTAGGGGTGTTACCATCTCTGAAGATGAGACTTCTTTCCCTTTTGGTAGATTCTTTTCTTTCCCTAGATGTTAAAAGATAGCTTGGCCCATCCAGTAGTATACATACAGAAATATGGTTACGATGCAGTTTTCCAAAACCAGAGCCTTAGCAACAGGTTCCTCTATCCCATATTGGTATGAACAGTTCCATTGATCTAAGTGTATTAATGTATTTCTATATCTGCAATATGAATTTTATTTTCCTTTAAATAAATTTTTGCCTACCTGATGTGAGAGAGGTGCACTTTCATCTAAGAGTCAAATCTGGCCTTTTTTTTCTTGTCAGTTCCTTATATACCACAAGCAGATAATGTATTCTTTTTTTTTCCTTCTACTTGGCTTATTTTCATTACATGGCATCTCCTACAGTGATCAGTCCCTATCGATAAAAGGTTATAGGAATGTCATCATTTAAGCAGTTCTGGAAAGACTAGGTTTTAAGAAAGAGGAACAAGAGAGTCATACAATTGAGAAAAAAAGTAATATCAATTTGACATACTTAATATTACACCTCTTTTTGGAAGGTGTCACTTTTTAGATGAGCCAACAAAACATTTTTATTTAATTTAACCTTTCCTCTTCTATATGAACATTTCTCAGTTTCGTGCAACTCATGTATTACTTATTCTTCCCTAAGAGCTGAAGAAAGTATCTTCCTATACCAAAGAGAATGAGGTTAAATTAAGAAGACCATGATCTCTATGTAGCAATATAGAATTGTTTCTAGTTAGCAGATACCCAGGTCCTTCAAACTACTTTTTTTTTAAAAAAAAAAAAAGTGGCATTTTTAGGGATGTGGGGGGGAAAAAAGAAAGGGGACTCTTGACTAAGCAAGATGATAAATATCCTGATAAATATCTGTTCTTTTTAACAATATGGGATAGGTTTTCTGTTTGCATAAGATGATGTAATTGCATTGAAGTCAGTGGAACTGGGCTGACTTGAAGTCAACAAACATGGATGTTGCATGAAAAGGTTGTGGGTCTTTAAAAAAGGTTACATCACCACCTTCCGAACAATCTGTATTTTCTGGTGATTTGGTTTTAGCAAAAGGAAAAAGAACTTAAACCCATGTAATAGAAGTGTATACTTAGTTTCAAAGATTAAAATAATGTCAGAATAAATGGTTTACCTTTCTAATATGTGCAAGACAGTGCTAAGTATGTGGCTAACAATAGCTGGCAAAACAGAGTAGAAAAGCAGAGGTGGCTGCCAGAAGCTTGCAGG